>ML795837.1:352305-366865 GCA_009831015.1 Picea engelmannii
ATTTCTTTAGGATCTCAGAAAAAGCTGGACCCCTACATTAAGGGGAAATTTTCATCCCCCTCGGTTTAATGCTTTGCTTTTGTCTTCTACTATGCTCACAATTTGTGAGAATTTATTCATGTACGCAATTTTTGTCATCTTCTTGAATTAGTTCAAGAAGCGAATGGGATGGGTTTCCCATGACGTTCACAAGAAGGTTGGCAGCACTGTTAGAGGTCACCAACCTTCTTTCGATATGTAACTTTTTGATTCAGGTTTGCCTGAAAACCGATTAATGCAACATAACCGTTCTCGTTAAAAAAAAAAAAAAGGGGTTTTTTTCTAGTTTTTCTTTGGGTTGCTAAAGAAATTAGATAGGTACGATTTAGTAGTAGTATATTGTAATAAAAAATGTCCTTCTAATCTCTCTTTGATCGATCCTTGGCAACAAAATTTTTTCTATGAAATCCTATGTTCCTATGGAAAAGTCTATATTGATGAAACTAGGTGGTCACTACAAGTGCACTTGAAATAACATGTAAAAAACATATCCAGAGATTGAGATTTTAGATCCGCTCTCACATAACACTCTCACAACACTACTCATCATGTCTATATGGAAAATTCAAAGTTATCAATAAGAGTAGAGCACTACACAAAGAGGAGATCAAGAGAAGCTTTAGAAATAATAAAAAAGGGTTGACACCCTTAAAAGAGATGATGCATTGAAACTTGGAAACACTTGTAGGCCATGTCAAATTAGTTTAAAATCCAATAGCAATCCAAACTCATTCCTCCCCTGTACAAAGAACATATCCAATATTGTATTGTATTAATTGGCCCACCTCTTCCTCATTTCACCTACTCTCAATCATCGGCATTGAAGACCCCTTAAATATGGGTTCATATCTTTGAAGTTTGAAATGTTGGATTTAAAAACCCCCACTCATGTTTCCTCTTTTCTTAAAAATCACAATGGCACAAAAGTGCAATGCGAGCTTATCGTATGCTTATGAACGAAAGAAAGCTTGAATCTTAAAATAACCAGCTTTAAAAAAACACAATACTTGTTATTTTAGCTAAATAAAGCCAACCACTCAAGGAAGAGAATCCAAATTACATATTATTTATGTCTATGGCAAGATATCTTGAGATTTTGACTAGTTGGTGTACGGATAACCATTGTATTTCAAAATGGTTTTTGAAACTGGAATTGTTTTGTTGTTAATAAGTAAAGCATGCATCATTTCCAAAATGCAAAAAGGTTATCAATACTACCAAGAAGGGGATCCTTTTCAAAGCCAAAACCTTTAACATTATAGATTTATATGCAGAATAATAGTTAAAGGGGACACAAAGGACATTACGAGAGACATATCATTCATACTAGTTGTTATAACCCTAAATTGCTCTACATATGCATACCTGGCATTTGGCCCTCTTGCATTTTTTGCCAAGCCATCACTGAGTTGTTCTTCTAAAAAACCAAATTTTTGAAGATGTACGCGCCCTGCTCTACTACTGCCCGTGTACATATTCTTGTTGCACCACTACAGCCCACGTGCGTACGCATGTTGCACCACTATAGCCCACGTGCATACACGTGTTACAGCACTACAACCCACGTGCGTACGCATGTTGCACCACTATAGCCCGCGTATACTTGCAAAAGTTGCAAACATTAAAAAGTTGCAAGGAATTCGTTGAGATTATGAGCTATTGGGTAGTTTCCCAACTAATCCACCGCCTATAGCCCATCACCCAACCAAATAACCATCCTTTTCCCATATAAAAGGAGGTGTTGGGGTCTCATTCAAAATCTAGACATAAGAACAATGAAACTCTGCCCATTTCACAACCCCACCTTGCCCCAAGCATTTGCAACCTTCTTGTGAGAATTGCCCCAAAATTCCTCATTTTTCCCTTTTTCCTCCATCCTAACCCAATCCATTTCCTAAGAAGAAGGTTTAGAGGAGAAAGATACACAAAGGTGCACTTGGATCTTGGTGAAGAGGAGCCCGGACCAGGTTCGAGGAGCAGTAGTCGGCACTAGTTGTAAGTAATCATTGTATTATCAATAAAAGAAGTACTTTCCCTGTCCCAAAACATGATGTGTCGAATGTTTGCATTTGATTTATGTTTTTATTCTAACATCTAACCCTTATTTATGTATGAAATGTATAATTGTAGTTCTTTGTTTATCTGTCTTTAAATGCAGGCCAACCTTGGGAGGAGGTTTGCAGTCAGCGAAGCCTTCAAGCGCAAGAGGATCTGCACCAGACGCAGAGTAAAGGTACAGTTACCGAATCCTTCTCATTTTACTTTTATTGCATAAGTTTGGGGTAAGTTTGGAGTAGTTAGAGAAGTAGGAGATTGTTAAATGGTTATTGATATGCCTACATTGTAAACCCTGGTGTAGCCATAGGGGGGTTTTCCCGCTAGCAGAACTGATGACCATACTGGGGAAGCCTCTAGGGTTTTAGGGGATTTTTTGGGTATTTGATTGGTTTTATACCCTTTGAGTTTCTTTTTGAGTTTGTTGAGTCTTTAAGGGATTATGGTCACCTGTTGGTGCCATACCAGTTCTCCCTGCCTTGTCAGTCGGTCTGTTTTATTTCTTTTTTCAAGAAGTACAGAGGTGTATGTGCTCTGCTATGGGTTAGCATGCATACATACGTGCCCTACTTTATATACAACTCGCGTACATACGCAGGTTTCTTAAGCATCAATAGCGTACTTGTTTCAAGAAATTGTTTTTAAGAAGAGGCAGTCAACCTCTTCCTTGATTGAGGTTTATACTTCTCAGGTTTTCTTGATATAGTTCAAAGTCTCTGTTTTTACAGCCATAGCTTGGGTTAGATTTCAGTTTACTTTTATTTTGGATCTTCTTGTGTTTCCTATCATTTTTAGCTTGGATTTTAAGAAAAATGAGTTGCATTTTGAAAAATAAATTCCCCCTCATGGCTGGGGGGGGGGGGACATGAATCATGTATTCATCAGTTTCTTTTAGAATATTTTGTTACTTCTGCTTTGATTTGAAGAAAATATATTAAAAAAGCTTAGTTTGTTAGATCTCTTTCTTTCTTGGCATTTACTTTGCATTGTTATTTCAAAAAGAAAACGAATTAACATAGTGTTATGTTTTCTTCTCATCTTGAAAGCATTTTAAAAGAAAAATAAGAAAGATAATCCTTCTTTTCTAGTGTTCTTATAAGTTTCATTTTTTGCAAGAGTCTTAACAACATCAGTTTCATTACCACACCCTTTTTGAGTAAATCAAGCCAGTAAAAAGAGTGCTAAATCTAAAATTAACTAGACTTTTTATGTTTGTAGGGTCAACCAACTAGTTTAGGGTTAGGGCCTTGAATTAGGTTGGAGAGGAAACTCTTCAAGGTTGTTAAATCAAACATTGGAGTTTGAGTTAGGGAGTGTTATTCCAGTGACATGAAAGTTATTTGGGACCCCTCTCTAACATAGGGGCTAAACATGAGGTCGCGTGAGGAAAGGTAGCGGAGATAACCCCTCCAAAACCAGACCAAACATAGTGGGGAACGCATAGGATCTGTCGTGGGATACCATCGCTTGCATTTGCCTACGGAGCTTCATGGACCTCGAATCCGTTCGAGATCCTCAGTTGTCTTCCAAACCACTTGATTTCGATATGCTCGATAGGTTTCATACTTGTTATCCTGCTCATTGCGGTCCACCCGACTGTCTACTGTACCTGCCTGGTGACTGTTTGCGAACTGGCAACTTAGTTGCCTTTATTCTAGGCACTTACCCAGGTGACTGTGGGGGTATACCGCAGTACCTAGGGTAGACGTCGGGACACGCTTTGCAGAGTACACCCAGAGGGTGCTTCCGTGTTCGAGTTGCACTTGCACCGATAAGTTGCTCTAGTGTCGGCTGGCATAACTGTTCTTCCAACTAGATAATGGTCTACTTGATTCTCCTTTAGTAATTTATAGTGTGTGCTTTGTTCTCCCTACTTTTCGATAGTGAGTTAGTCAGTCATTTCTTTGGCTCTCTGACCCAAGGTGGTAGAGCACCCACTATGTCGGTCGTGAGGACTTTTCGGTCTTCCGCTTAGAAACGTGGAGCCGCCTCGTTATAGGCGTTGTTTTTATAACATTGGTTCAGCAGAGTCAGTGTTTGAGACTTTTACAAACTTGAACGATCCTGCAAGGGGAGAACCTGTGCATAATATCTTCATGGCTAAAGTTCTCGACGATACCAACCAAGGAACCCCTTCCCAAGGGGATTCTTGTGCTTTTCCTTTCTTCGGAAACGTTGGTGTCCCTTTGATGTCCACTTTGTACATTCCTAGGTTGAGTGTGGGACTACTGGTTTGGTTGGGTACCATTCCAAATGTACCGAATGCTCTTGACGCTTCTTAGTTAAGCACTTTATGTCATGGGCATCATGTTGATGTTCCTTCGTCAGCAAATTCTTCTCCTCCTGCTTCTCCTGCCTCTGGTGAAAGTACAGTTACCAGTAATTGGAAGTCTAAACGAAGTAGAAAGAGGAAGAATTAGAAAAATAAATCACCAACCTCTGCGAGTCATGTTGGAGATAGGTCGTCAACCTCTGCAAGTCATGTTGAAGACCAGCACCCAACCTCTGCAAGTCATGATAGGGGAAAGCACCCGGCCTCTGCAAGTCATGTTGGGGGAAAAAGTCCAGTCACTGCTAGTCATACTGGAAATAGGTATGTAGCCTCTGTGAGTCATGTTATTGACCCATCACCAACCTCTGCAAGTCATGTTGGAGATTTGCAACCAACCACTGCTAGTCATGTTGGGGGCATTGATTCTATTGAGAAACCTAGACGGATAGGACGTAAGCATAAGTTCCCTTGTAAGCTTTGCAAGGGAGATCACCTTACTCATTTATGACCTGGACTTATAGAGGTACGAAGATTGTGGTCCCTATATGCAAGCTCTTCTGATTCTGAGTCTTCTAAGGTTTCCTCACAGTCTTTTCAACCAGAGGTTGAGAAAGTGGTAACGACGACACAGTCTTTGGCTGATCCCTCTCTTTTCTTGGAGAGTGTCAATTCTACCAAAGTGGTCATGCCGATGTAGTCTTCAGTTGATCCCACTCTTCTATTGGAGAGTGTAGATTCTACCAAAGTGGTCATGTCGATGCAATCTTTAGTTGATCCCACTCTTCTATTGGAGAGTGTCGAGTCTACCAAAGTGGTCACACCGATGCAATCTTCGACTGATCCCACTTTTCTCTTGGGGAGTGATGTGTCTACCGACTATGTTTTTAGCATTTCCAGTTCGGTACTTTCAGAACAAGGGGGCATTCCGCTCGCTTCGAGCACACCCCCTCCAAGCCCTAGGATGGTTTCCTTTGATTGGAATGATCTTGTTGAACCTCGTCTTCCTTCTTCGACACCTTTTCAAATAAGGGTTGAAGTTAATTCAACAAACATTTATCGATGTATTGTGGATGAAAGAGCCTCCGCAAGTATTTTATCCTCCTCGGTTTGGAAAGTCTTGGGATCTCCCAAGCTTATGTCTGCTCTACATGAGCTATTGGATTTTGACAGATGTCCTAGTGAATATTTGGGGATTCTTCCTTAGTTGCCTATCTTGTTAGGTGGGAAGACTTTCCTTGTTGATTTTATAGTGGTGCAAGGCCCATTAGATTTCAATATGCTTCTCAGGTGTGATTATGTATATTCTATGAAGGTTGTGATGTCTACTCTCTTCCGGGTGATGCATTTCCCTCATAATGGAAGCATTGTCACTATTAACTAGCTGACATCTGATAATCACCATCCTAATTCGACGTTATTTCAAGCTACCCATTTATATGTTCCTAGTGTTTGTGTAGACGCTACCCCGCCACGGGTTAATTATGTGGTGTCTTATCCTCGGTGTTCAATTTCTTCTGAGCAGGAGCCTGTGCAATCATGTTTTCCTTCTCAAGACTTGGTCTTAGCAATTGATTTTTTGGTTTATCCAATGGGGGCATGGGAGCCCTTGCTCCCCCCTCTTGGTACAAGTGATCTCGTCAAGATTACTTGAGAAAAGTAACCTCCCAGAGTCTTCTTTAAGCCCTTTTCAGACTCTCTAAACATCAAAATACTGTTGAGCGATCTTGTTGTCCTTCACGCTCGCCAAACTCAAACTTGAAGGCACGTTTGTCCGATGGTAGTTTACCCATTTTTCGGTCTGGATGGTCAATTTTATGAACAAAGGTATACTCTAGGAACTTCGGTTCACAAGAAGAGTATTCTCAAGTATAGGTTTAACCCTTTTTCGGGCCCGAGGGACTAAATTTACGAAAAAGAAACCCCCATGGAGTCCATACTTAAGCTCTTTCTAGAATCCCTAAAATTGAAAAGATTGTTGGGTGACCTTGTTCCTTCACACTCGTTAAATTGGTCCAGAAGAACAACTACTGGCATGAGTTTACCCCTTTTTCTGGCTTGTAGGTTATAGAGGAAAAAGGTGCACCTCGGGAGATTCATCTCGCCGGGAGAGTTCTCCTCAATAAATTTTATACTTTTTCGAGCTAAGGAGACTAAATCTAGAAAAAGGCAGTGAGTCCATAGTTAAGCTCTTTTCAGACTCCTTAAAATTGAAAAGATTGTCGAGTGATCTTGTCTTTGTCAGACTCATTAAAATGGTTTTGAATAGACGTCTTTTCGATGCTAGTTTACCCCTTTTTTCGAACCAACTAGACTATTTACGTAAAAGGTACCCCAGCGGAGTCTTCTTTTACGTTTTTTCAAACTCTCTAAACGTGAAAAAAAACATCAAGCTTACCTTTTATGGGCTCGTTAAAATTACATTGAAGGGGGTTTCATCGTGTCTCACTAATCGCATTTGCATCTCTGCGTCTTTGGCCTAATGTCAGCTCCATGTTTCTCTCAATTGAACTTTTGAAGCATGCCTTATATGCAAGCCTTGTAGCACCTTGCCTCTATGACCTGACACCTTGACCCATGGAGGAATTTTCCCCGAGTGTCCTTTTCCTGCACATGTTTCCTTGCTCTGAGAATTAGTGTGTTCCTTGTGCTTGGAACTTGTATGCTTGTGACACACGTTCCTCCTTTGTAACGTAGCATTCTTTTATTCATTTTCAAGCTCTTTAAAAAATTGAAAAAGACAAAAAAAAAAAAAGAGGGGACGAGAAATATATATTCTTTTTTGGTAACACAATGAGTCGCCCTTGGACAAAGCACATCCTTCCATTTGTTATTCAAGCTTTGGGATCTAATATGACCTTAGGAAGCTATTCTCGCTACATAGAATTGTGTCCTCCTCCATTTGGTTACTCTTCCAAACACATGGAGAGTTTGTGTTGCCTCTTGCATCGTGAACTTATGCCAATATCATGGTGACTGAGTCTGATCATATTTCGTGCTCTTGTCCAAGGAAAGTATCACCTAGCCTGAGTCGGCCTTTCTGTAGTTTGTCTCTTGCCCTCGTGCCTGGCCATCCCAAAATTCCAATCAAGTCCTTGTTCCAAATCAATGAAGTTCTTTGCCTGATCATCAAGATCCTCTTGTCTTTTCCCGACAAGTCATCGAGGACCTCTGGGTAGTGAATTCATACACTCACACTGTACTCCTACCCGAGTTTTGAAGATCTTGAAGTTGTTGCTTGAGCTCTGAAGACCTCATCTCCAACCATTGGGCGGTGTTGGCTTCTTGAAGATGGATACTATACTTGTATATCTTTGATTTTGGGATGTAGATCTATTGTGTATTGCTCGAGGCTACACTTTATATAGTTATATGACATGGATATGCAGTGTATTTGATTGGAAACCATGATTTATTTCATCCCGAGCATGGGTATGCCCGCCTCGGAGAGACAATTGTTATTTTCGCAGATGGCACCTCCCAAACTCTAGTCTCGGGCTCACTCGTTTCGTACATTGGTGAAGATTTTGTAATGTATTTCGGCCATCATATGCTCTTCTGACCTCACACATTAGGGGGCATCTATTATAACCCTAAATTGCTCTACATATTTATACATGGCATTTGGCCCTCTTACTTGCATTTTTTTCAAGCCATCACTGAGTTGCTCTTCTAAAAAACCAAAATTTTGAAGATGTACGCGCCCTGCTTCACTACTTCCTGCGTACATACACTTGTTGCACCACTACACCCCGCATGTGTATGCATTCTGCACCACTACACCGCGCATGTGTATGCATTCTGCACCACTACAACCCGCGTATACTTGCAAAAGTTGTAAAAAATAAAAAGTTGCAAGGAATTCGTTGGGATTACGGGCTAATAGGTAGTTTCCCAACTAATCCACCGCCTATAGCCCGTCTCCCAACCGAATAACCATCCTTTTCCCATATAAAAGGAGGTGTTGGGGTCTCATTCCAAATCTAGACATAAGAATAGTGAAACTCTGCCCGTTTCACATCCCATCCTTGCCCCAAGCATTTGCAACGTTGTTGTGATAATTGCCCCATAATTCCTCATTTTCCCCTTTTTCCTCCATCATAACCCAATCCATTTCCCAAGAAGAAGGTTGAGAGGAGAAAGATACACGAAGGTGCACTTAAAGCTTGGTGAAGAGGATCCCGGACCAGGTTCGAGGATCAGTAGCCGACACTGGTTGTAAGTAATCATTGTATTATCAATAAAAGAAGTACTTTTCCTGTCCCAAAATATGATGTGTCGAATGTTTGCATTTGATTTATGTTTTTATTCTAACATCTAACCCTTATTTATGTATGAAATGTATGCTTGTAGTTCTCTGTTTATCTGTCTTTGAATGCAGGCCAGCCTTGGGAGGAGGTTTGCAGTCAACGAAGCCTTCAAGCGCTAGAGGATCTACATCGGACGCGAAGTAAAGGTATAGTTACCGGATCCTTCTCATTTTAATTTTCTTGCATAAGTCTGGGGTATGTTTGGGGTAGTTAGAGAAGTAGGAGACTTTAAACGGTTATTGATCTGCCTACATTGTAAACCCTGGTGTAGCCATAGGAGGTGTTTTCCCGCTAGCACTAACCAGAGTAGAAACCTCAACCATTATTTGCATTTTTATGTTGTTCATTTTTATAGCAACCAATAACTATCATAATCGATGGTACAATCAAAGGAGGTATAAATGGAAAGAAGGGAGCTATATTATCCATAATAGCTAGAGCAGAGACCTCAATGACAATGAAATGGAATCACAATCAACTTATGTATCAAATGTTCCAATAATGACAGTTTTGGATTTCTATGAACTAGTCCTAGGTATGCATATTATAATTATTTCATAGTATTGATTGAAGTCAGGCATTGAGAAATAAAACTAGAGAATGGTTGTCTCTTTGTAAAATGAATGTGATAATGAACCGATCAAAATCATTTAAGGCTCCTTCAAAACACAACTTTGAATATCTAACAATTTTGCATAGGTGGTATTGGACTTCAAAGAGACCACATATTTGAGGGATGAAATCAAAATGCTAGACTTCTAGGGTTTTTTAGAGGGACACATTTTTTTGTTCATCATCAAAGTATGTTTCATCACAAAAATACATAAATGGATATCAACTCTATCTCTAYGAAACAAGAATGCAATATTAAATGATCRWTGAATATCAYAATGACATGTACCATGGATTCTTCCAAGAGAATGAAATGCTTTATGCATTTCACTAAACATACTCAAGCAATGAAGACTAATAATTTCATGCACCAGACTATGTAATTGGCAATTAAATGATAAAAGTATATGTGGCACAATTGTTTTWTTTTTTTTCATTTACACATATGCAAGGTGCCCTTTTCATGTTGTTCATTTTTCCAACAACCCACAACCATCCAATAAACTATTGMTACCACATAAGAACTATGATATCCCATGAAARCAKAGGTGTAGGCTTGCCAAAGAATGAAGCAAACRACCAYAATGCCAATAGAAGCAATAAATTCTAAGTTGAAAGTGTATTCATATACAACATTGGATATATCAAACTATCATGTAATAACAATAATAATCCAATCAAACAAACCTTCAATAATACAAGTGGCAATTGAAGGGTTATGATAGCTATACATGAGCATGAATGTATGGGCAGAGAACAATAATGATGTTGCAGAGATTGTAGTTTTAGCACAACATATTGTGTATAAGATTTCCTACTCAATCCTTTCATAATTCCAAGAGGGATTGCATACTATTATTAGCATCTTCATAGCCATCAATACAAGGCAATGCCATAATTTTGGATTTAACCCTTTCTTGACATTCAAAATATATTAATGATAAAGATACTTCAACACTGGTAATAAGATTTGATAAGCTAATTGTATGCTTGCCATACACAAGCTATATATATTCTCTTTATGTATATCTCCATGCACAAATTCAGTTAGTGCTAACATATTCCTTTATGAGACAATCCAACAAGGCTATGATAACATGGGTTTTCTATCAGAGCCTCAAATCCTCACCTTCAAGCAAGTAGAGAGAAATAATTGCAAGGGCCATCTACTAAACGATTGCTCTCACACAAATAAAAAGAATTTTGTTGTTCCTTCAAAGCAGAGATATGTGTTTTTATTTTTATAGACATAAACCCGTATGTTTCTAGGCATACAAGCTTTCATACCAAATAAAACCCACAAGTAGAAGGAAATAACTATAAGGTTCATCCATGAAACTATTACTCTTGCACAAGTAAAAAGAACTATGATACTCCATCAAGGCAGTCTAGATACATATTTTTACTTCTATAAAGATAAAGCTATACACGTACATACATGTAGGCTTTGTCACTAGAGAAAACCCATAAGTAGAAGGTAAATTGTAAGGGCCTTCCACAAATATACTACTATGACACAAATAAAAAGAGTTATGGTATTCCATCAAAGTATATATATAAGCTTACTGTAGAATAAAGAAAACTTTTTGTTAGTACAAACATGTTATGCCCACCAACTTCCTAATGCATATAAAACCAAGGGGGAAAACACCATGAATGAAAAGGACATAGCACAAATACATTTTAAAACAAATGGGAAACGATGAATTCATAGGCATACTAGAATTTGAGGGGGGTTTAAACACCCTCTTCCAACTCAATATTACAATAGGCATTATGACCATCAATTTAGGAAACTATGGAACAAGTAGGGTGAAGTAATGAGGATGAATGCCTCCATTGGGCTTGACATGAATCCCTACAATTATGTTAATTCTAGTGTCTATATTTTTGGTAGAGATGTGCAACAATCTAATTGAAAGAGGACACCTTGGAAACAACAACCATGTGTTAAGAAAAATCATATGAACTAGTAAGGTGGAATTAGAGTTCAATGGACTAGTCTAAGCCATTATGTACAAATATGAACTAGATTTTAATAAATCACACAACTTTCATATATAAGCCTCGCATACATGTCAATAAGGAACCTAGGGCATGATAGATCAACAAAGTTTCAAGTAATAACCTGGGTTAGATAGAGTTGGCTCTAGCACTAGCATGTGACAACTCCACCTTCAAAACAATAGGCTTTATATCTAGTCAAGGTGCAAAAGACACATTTAATTCGTCAATAGAATCATATGAAATAAATGTCTATGAGCAAAAAAGATTCATTGCCTTCAATTTCAACAAAACCATGCATAGCTTGACCAAACCATTCATAATCCATGTAACAAAATGCCCAATAAATGCAAGTTTTGCAAACATAGCTATATGTAAATAGTGTAAGGGATGTCTACTAAATTATTGGTAGCACACAAATAAAAATAACTATGTTATCCCATAAAAGTAGAGGTACTTTCTTGCCATAGAATGAAGCAAATTGCCACGATGAAAACATAAGTAGGAAATCCAACAAAACATATTTAGACACATCATTGAATAGGTCAAACTACCATACAATAACAATAATAGTCCAGCCAAACAAGCCTTCAAGAATAGAAATGACAACTATGGGGTTATCATGCCTATAAGAAAGCATGAAAATATGGGTGGAGAACAATAATGATGTTGGAGGAAACACAATTATAGTAGAACATATTATGTATAAAAACTTTTATAGAAGCCTTTCATAATTGCAAGATCATATTGCACATTATTCTTGACATCTTCATAATGATCAATACAAAAAAATTCTATCATTTTTTAATTTGGTTGATGTAGCCAATAAAATGAGATTCATTCACAAGATCTAAAAACCATGCAAACACACGAGAATGGAAAATAACTCTCTTTTATTCCTTCTCCATCCTAACTATTACAATGGAAGTTCAACCCCTTATAACTATTATCTGAGATTTTCGAAAACAACTAATTTTAGGAAATTTTCCCATGACTCTAAAACTGACCAATAACTAAGAGCTGACTAGAGTGACATTATTTGTCCACTCGCTTTTTTGATTAACTTCATAAACTAAGAGATAACTGATAATTAAAAATTGAAAAATTCCTGTAAAAACACTAAAACCCAAATTTGAGGTCTTATATGAAGGAATTTGGCCCTGGAAAAGTTCCAAAACAATGTCTAATTTGAAGGATCAGATCAGCACGATTGTGAACTCTTTGAGACACAACTCCCTGTAAAATTTCATCCCAAACGGATAACCGAGTCAAAACTAATGACCCTTAGAAAATCCTTGCATCATTCTCCTCTAGTTGAAAAGAATGCAACTCCTTCAAGTTACTGTCTTCAAACTGTTGCCACTTAACATGATGTAGGTTCAATAAGTCCCCCTATGTAATCCATGTACTCTCTTTTGATGCTACGCCTTCCCACTAGATTATATATCGGTTGTATTGGCCTTGTCAAGTATGAAGGGTCTTCTTATCTAAAATATGCACAATCTTTTCCTCTTTCTTGCTCGGAATGGCTTGTTTCCAATTGAGCTCTACCTCTCTGTCATCACCTAGATCGTCCCTATGGAAGATATACAAATTAAAAACATTAAACACATGGGAGAGGAGATATTGAGATCAGCTGGTAAAGCAACCTTATAAGCATTATCGTTGATTTTTTTGAGAATCTTGCAAGGACCGATTTTCTAATACTTCAATTTGTGGTAGGTTCCTCTAGGAAACATCTCTTTTCGTATATAAACCATCACCAAATCACCTTCATTGACTACTCGGTATCGTCGGTGAGCATATTTTATAATTTTGTTTTGTTCATTACTAGCATGCAGTTTTTGTCTCACCTATTGCTACAATTGTTGAATGTGTTCTGCAAATGCTTCCCCATCATCACTAATCCTATATCGTGTGTTTGCATGGTTTTTAGATCTTGTGAATGAATCTCAGTTTATTCTCTACATCATCCTAACTATTACAATTGAAGTTCAACCCCTTATAACTACTATCTGATATTTCTGAAAACAACTAATTTTAGGAAATTTTCGCATGACTCTAAAACTGACCAATAATTAAGAGATAACTAGAGAGACATTATTTTTCAACTCATTTTTCTAATTAAGTTCATAAATGATCAGGGGATCAAATTTTGCTCAAATTTCAAAGTGCTCGGAATGCGACGAAAATAGTGCCATTGCGTCCGTCTCGTCTTCTTGATTCCGGCGGTATATTTACTTTGTCAAACGGACTCCGTATGGAGAAGATATCGCGATCTGTTCGTCAAGCCAAAAAGGCAAAAAAAAAAAATTGATGCTGACTGTACCAGTCCGTACAGTCCATACGGTCTGACATGGCAGGACCGTACGACTGTACATGGGTGACATGGCAGATGTTGGTTGGTTGATAGATGGCGAGTCAGGAGCTGACACGTGTCCGTTTATGGGCAAATGGTATGAGGACACGTGGCCCAATCGGTGGGCGCCACGTGTCACTCATTATTTGGTTTTTGGTTATATGTAAAATGTATTGAAGGCCGCGAGGTTCGACCCCCGGACCTCCCCACCATGCAAACCTTTACAACCTCCATCCGACCATTAAGCTGCCGCTTATTCCTTGTAATATATATGTGTAACAATTGTTTTAAATTACATGTATTTTGTATTGGCGGGAGGTCGGGACGGGGCTTAGCCCCGGCCTGTGGTTTTTGTTATATGCAATGTGACCGGTGGTATAATAAGCGCGCGAGTTTATAAACATATAACCCGTGGACCTATTGTATAACCATACGACTATATTAAAATGAATGCGCACGGTTGTTTGGTGCGTGGGGTTTGGATAGCCCACGGTTTTTGCTATTGGCATATGACCCTAATCCGGAGCGTGGGAGGTTACACCCGTTGTAACAGTTCTAACCACCTTTTTGCCAAGCATATGGTCACATGCGCCATACGCCCAGGTGCCGAGGCGGTTAGGGGCTGGCGTGCCCTTAAACGTTCTACGGTTTGCACCGTTGGCGCAGTTGCGCCCTGTGCTGGGTTTTCATGCCTTAAAATGCGTGTGAGCCAGGTTCATTCAAGGAGGGTGTGTTTTGTAGATGCAGAGACAACAAGCTTGAAGAGGGAGACTTCCAGGAGGCCTAACTTCTTCATTTTTCGACCGATTGAGGTGCCGAAAGAGCCCAGACAGGGGTTTTGGGACGCTCTGAAGCCATTGGAGTAGTCGGTTTGTCAGTTTGAGCATTGTAAGACATGTTTTTGAGCACTTT
>ML795837.1:372959-386790 GCA_009831015.1 Picea engelmannii
GTTTCCAGACTAGTGATAACATTTGATAACCTAATTGTTTGCTTGACATACCCATGCTATATATGCTCTTTATGTAGTTGTAAGTGCATAAATGCACTTACTACAAAACATATTGCTTTCTAAGATAATAATCTAACAAGGCTACAATGACATGGGTTTTTTGTGGTAGCCTCAAACCTTCAACTTCAAGCAAGTAGAGGGAAATAATTGTATAATAGGTCAAACTACTATGAAATAACAACAATAATCCAACCAAACGAGCCTTCAAGATTATAAATGATAATTGTGGGGTTATTATGGCTATAGGCAAGCATGAATGTATTGTTTTTGCATGGCATAGATGTTTTGACACTCGCAATAACATTTGATAACCTAATTTTATGGTTTCCATACCCATGTTATATATACTATCTATGTATTTGTTCTTGCATAAATGAGTTTACTGCTAACATATTGCTTTCCGAGATAATCCAACAAGGCTACTGTAACATGGTTTTTCCGTGACAACCATAAACCTTAGCCTTCAAGCAAGCAAAGGGTAATAATTGTATAACAAGTTAAACTACTATGCAATAACCACAATAATACAACCAAACATGCCCTCGATAATAGAAATGACAACTTTGGGGTTATGATGGTTATAGCCAAGCATGAATGCATGGGTTTTTATTTTTATAGAGATAAACACATGAACTTCCAGACATGCAAGGCTTTTTACCAAAGAAAACTGACAAGTAGAAGGAAATAACTATAGCGGCCATCAATTAAATCACTATTGTCACACAAATATAAATAACTATGTTATTCCATGACAACATACTAGACATGGGTTTTTATTTCCATAGAGATAAATCCATACATCTATAAGCATACATGCTTTGATACCAAAGAATGCCCATAAAAAGAAAGAGATATAGGCTTATTGTAGAGCAAACACAACCATAACAATGATAGCAGAAGTGATCAACAAATTCATAGTCGAGCAAAGCAAGTCCAATGAATTTGCACCAAGTTGGCAACGAACTAGTGAATATGAGGAAAAAAAAAAACAAGCCACGCAAACACCTTGCCACCCCCGTCAACCTCTAGAACAAGACACCTCAATAGACAAAACATAACCAAAGAAGATGGATATGCAAACTTTTCAATAGAGAATTATCACCATTACATGACCAATAAAACACGACGCTAGTTGAGATATCCAAAAATCCTCCAAATTATGAACCAAGTGTGTTAGTAAACATGCCCACAACAAAATGTATTGGACTATACAAGGCCTCAATGCCAACATAACTAATGAACTTGAGAAAAGTCACAAAGGAGAAAAGTAGGTCCACACTAGTGCCCTGCCACCCCTTTCAACCTCTAGAACAATACACCCCAACAAATGAAACATAACCCAAGGAGAGAGTTGTCCAAACTTTTCAATACAACGCTATCACCATTACATGACCAATGAAACAAGAAACAACCAACAAAAAAACCTTTAGGTTATGAACTGGGTATGGAGAAATGATAAATCAGAAATGAGAAACATGCATGCTTAACTTGGAGAAATGATAAATGAGAAACCTCCAAGTTAAGCCCACGCTACCACCAAATTAATTCCCTCTACATGTCACTACAATGTAGTGAAAGTCAAAATGAAAACGAGAAAACTCTACTTTAAGCATGCCTTCTACCAAGTGAATTCTCTCTGGTTTATTGTTTATGCCACCAAGTTAATGCATTCACTACAACATAGAAAATGTTGATGATGATCACCCATCACCCTCCCCGCCCTTAGGCTATAGAACCAAATCCCTGCATCTTCCTTTGAACAACCAATGTGAAAGAAGGAAACTGGAATATCAACAAAATAAAAAATACTTTTAATAAATAACTAAGGTAAACTCTAGAGGAGAAATCATCCTCTATACAATCAATTTAATGTATCATTACAACAACTATATGTTGGGGATTGGGTGTAACCTGATACAAAACAGACAAACAATATTGCAGATAATTGAAGAGGAAATAAGATTTCGAAGACAGAAAAGGTGGTGTCTAAAGACATCGTTACAACACTTAAGCACAATGCATTGTGATCAAAACATCACAATGCAGAATGGACATCTTTTACACAATAATGATATCACTTGATGATAATGACCCATAGGGTCTATTATTTATAGCTTCAAGATCTACCCAACTTCCTTGAAATCGGGAAGATCTTGTTCACATATAACCGTCAGTTGATAGAGCTGACTCCATCAAATCCGCGTTGTCTAGTTAGCTCGACAAGGATGCTCGACCCAACCATCCATGTGTCCAACTCATAGTCGACTTCTCGGCTGGTTGATTCACTGACCAACTATATTCAATTGTTGGTCGATTGTCTGAATGACATACTTGTCGACTACTCGACCAACTAATGTAGAGATCTAGTCAATTGCCTAACTGACTGTTTCCAGATGTAGGTCGACCACCTGACCCACTAATTCTAGGAGAAGTATAATGAATCATCAGGGCTTGATAATCCAACACCCCCCCATCAACNCTTTCTAAAGCCTAAGCATCATATGGAGCTTGATAAATCTAGCTTTAGATAAAGACTCACTGAAGATATCAACAACCTGACCATTCGTTCTGAAATATTCAAGAGAGACAATGTTCTCATGAGCCAACTGTCTCAAGTAGTGAGCATGGAGATCAACATGCTTCATCTTACTGTGGGAATTAGGATTGTCAACAACTTGTATGGCATTATGATTGTCATAGTAGATTGTAGTTGAGGTCTAAACATGAATTCCAAGTTCACCCAGAAGTTGGTGGATCCAGACTGCTTATGTACCTGCATGAACGAAAGCATGATATTATGCTTTTGTAGTTGACAAGGAGACTACCCTTTGTTTTGTGCATGACCACACCAACAATCCAGTTCTGAAGTGAAACACATAGACAGAAGTGGACTTTTGATCATCATTGTCACCATTCTAGTCGGTGTTGGTGAAGATGACCAATGAATATGAACTTTGACAATACTTGATACCAAAATGAGT
Source organism: Picea engelmannii (assembly GCA_009831015.1). Taxonomy (NCBI): domain Eukaryota; kingdom Viridiplantae; phylum Streptophyta; class Pinopsida; order Pinales; family Pinaceae; genus Picea; species Picea engelmannii. The sequence goes on from ML795837.1 coordinate 376,001, forward strand.
GGTACCCTTGACATAGTGGACAATTAGTTTGATTTATTTCCAGTGGCTTTCTTTGGGGTCCTGCATAAATTGAGAAACCACACTAACAACAAAGGAAATGTCAAGTCGACTTTGGGACTAACAAGTTTTGGTGAGCTTGACTCTAGATTGAAATGGAGTAGCACAAGGCTTAGAATCGGCCATCTTAAAACATGTCAAAAGATTCATTACATATTTAGATTGAAAAATAAAAAAAACCATCACATAGTGGTAATACTTGAAGACCCAAAAAATAATACAGAGTTCTAAGATCTATCATGTCAAAGGAATCAACAAGTTGTTTCTTCAATCTAAGAATGAGATCAGTGTTATTGTCGGCAATGACAAGGTCATCAACACACACAACAACAATCAAAGTGTCTTTATTGGTATGGAGTACATACAAGCTATGATCAGATTCAAAACGTTTGAAACCAAGTCGAAGAAAGAAACTATCGATCTTAGCATACCAAGCATGAGGAGCTTGCTTCAAACCATAAAGACACTTCTTGAGTCGACAAACCAGGTTAGAATCCATAAAAAAACCAAGAGGTGTTCAATAAAAAATTCTTCAGATAGGTCTCCATGAATAAAATCATTATTCACATCCATATAATGGATTTTCCATTCAAAACAAGCAGCAAGGGAAAGAATCAGTCGAACAAAGTTCATCTTTGCAACATGGGAAAAGGTATTAGTGTCGTCAATACATTCTTGTTGGGAATCCCTTCACAACCAAGCGAGCTTTATGTCATTCAACAACACCTTCAGAGGTAAATTTGGTTTCATAGACCCATCGACACTTCACAACATTCTTTCTTTGCGGTCAAGGAACTTAGTCCCAAGTGTGATTCTTAGTTTTGTTTGCATAGCCTATTCCCATTTTGGTCGTCCTTGAGCATCCGAGTAGGAAGTAGGATTAGAATTTTCAAGTACACGAGTCATCAATGCAATGCTAGCATGTTTCTTTTGACTTTGAGTTTGTCATCCAAAGGAAATATCACCGTCATCAGGTCCAATAGCTTCAATTGTCTTGGTATCCCATCTAGGTAGACAATAAATGAGTGAATGGTTTTTCACTATAGAAGGTTGATCAAAAGTTGGAGCAATTTTAGTCAGCAGAGATGGCTGACCAGTTAAAACATATATCGACGGACTAATCGACTCAAATATCGATGGTATGATCGAAACATGAACATAATTCATATGTCCAGTCGAATGACCGAAAAATGGGATAACGAGGCTTGAGAAGTTCCAACTTGGAAGGTGAAATTATCAGTGGGTCGAAAAACAACAAACATGTCTCCTTCAAGGCATTTAAACTTCTCCTTTAAATCGTCTCGGACCTTCTCCACATGTCCAATCTTTCCACAATATTGACATGTCTTCTTCTTTTGACTTTGACGAGGTGCATCTGTTTTCTATTTAGGTTTTTGGTCGAGGCATCCATGTATCTGTGTAGGGGTATCAAACCATGCTCTTTCCATGTGATTTGACTTTCTTTTTCCCTTGAGCAAGTAGGCTTGATGTTTACCACCAAGCTTGCCTTCCTCGAGAATTTTGTGTTGATCGGTGATCAAAAGACCACATAAAGCTTCAAAGGCGTAATCCTTACCATCTTCATTGCATGCCTGCTAGTTGGTGCAGAAATTCGAAACGAACACGTCAAATGGTGTTCTCAAATTCATCAAGACCAACTCGAGGAGTTATTCGTCTTTCTTCTATTAATTGTTTCCACATTTTCCCAATTTTAACTAGAGTTTCTTCCCATGCGCCAAATAGTCCTCTATTCTTTCAAAGGAATGAGGATCGAGAGAGATCAAATCTTTCTCCAGTTGCATGACATGTCTTTCATCGACTATGTCAAACAATGACTTTAGCTTCTTCTAGACTCGATGAGGACAATTGACTCCACTAATGTGAAAATGAGTCTCCCGTGAGATATAGGTCATGTTGACCCCAACAACCTCATCCTTCTTTCTATCAACAATGAACTTTGTCTGATCATCTATTGGATCTGAAATAACAGTCTTTGTATATTGTCACGATCCTTTGTTCTTCAATAGGGTTTCCATGTTTGGTGCCCATATTGTGTAATTTGATCCATTCAAAATTATAGGATCAATCTTCGAAGCCATCTTCGATATGTAGACATAACAATTATGTTTCCACAAGTTACAATCTGCAAAGCACAGACCCAAAGTCAATCACACAACATATCAAACTCAACAAGGTTTGCATATAATTGGTAAGGTTTCAAACCACCGATTCTAATACCATGTTGGGGATTGGGTGTAACATGATATGAAATAGACAAACAATACTATAGATAATCGAATAGGAAATAAGATTTCGAAGAAATAAAAGGTGGTGTCTAAAGACATTGTTACAACACTTAACCACAACACAATGTGATTAGAACATCACAATGCATAATGGACATCCTGTACACAACAATGATATCACTTGATTGTTTGATGATAATGACCCATAGGGTCTGTTATTTATAGCTTTAAGATCTAACCAACTTCCTTGAAATTCGAAGAATCTTGTCCACATATAACCATCGATTGTTAGAGTTGACTCCATCAAATCTGCATTGTCTAGTCGACTCGACAAGGATGCTCAACCCGACCGTCCATGCATCCAACTCGTAGTCGATTGTTTGACATAGATGATTTTAAGGATGGAAATTTATCTCAAACTGTAGAAACTTTGGTGAATCTTACAAGTGCTTAATATGCAAACTATTAAATGTTTGACGATATTTTTGTAAAACTGTTCAAATTTATAAGGATTTTATATAGTTTTTAATCAAATTTGGGCTATTTCTCATGTAAAAAGAATTTATTCTATAAAATTTGGGCGAATCATTTTTCGAAAAAATGGAAATTGGCGAATCGTTTTTTGGGAAAAAACATGGAAAATAGCCTATTGGTGATATGTAGCCCCTAAAATTTTCTATGTTGCTTGGTTGGTTGATCCACCAACCGACCATCTTCGACTGTTGGTCAACTGTCCGACCACCAAACTTGTCAACTATTCAACCAAATAATGTAGAGATATGATCGATCACCTGACCAACTATATCCAGGTGTAAGTCGGCCACCCAACTAACTAATTCCGAGAAAAGTGTGAAGAATTGATGTTCCAACACTATATATCCTAAAAAATACATAAAAAAAAATTCACATATCATTCATGTCTCCCTCATCTATAGTTCTCATATTCATTTAGCATATTTTATTTAATTCAAATTAACACTTCAAAATTTGAAATTATCCATTTATCTTCACTTTACAAGACAATCACTTAAAAAATTATATATTTTTTAAAGTAGGGATATTCATTGTTGAAGCCTGGTTATTATTTAATATTTTTATTAACTTTAAAAATCCCTCAATACAACAAAGTCCCTTGTCAACATTATACAAATGCTTTATAAAAGCACAATAATAGCAATTACCTTTTTACCATTTTAACATATTTTATTCTAGTAATCCAGATTAACGCTTGAATTTTTTAAATTGTCCAATCTTCTTCACTTTACATGGCAATCATTGTGTAGGATAGTCACTATGAAACCCTTGTTATGATTATTTAATATTTTAATTAACTTTAGAAATCCCCGACTACAACAAAGACCCAGGTCAATGCTATACACATGAGATATAAAAGCATAATCATCGCAAAGAAAGTTGGTACCATGGAAGGTATGGTTGCTCTCACTTCATATTTATTAAATGATTAATTTATCTCATGGATTTATTTCTTACTTGGAAAAATACACTAATGCTGTGAGGGATGACCAATAAATCATGTTAATGGTTTTTTTATAAATGAAAAGAAAAAAAAAATTATTATAAAAATACGTAATAATGATTATGTTCAAGGTTCCAATTTTGACAAACTCATAATATGGGGTAGATACACAATATTTGACTACGTGGATTAATTTAGAATAATTTATTATGGTTAAGAACATGTGTTTCCTTCTTGGAGGTCAAAAGTTCAAATGGAGAGGGGGTAGGGTATGTATACCTTCGTAGACTTTAACAATCAAATCGTTACGCAAAGGGGGTCCCTTGTCCCACAAACAGGGGGGTCTCATACACCAATTTGGTGTTTGGCTTGGTCGTGACCTTAAAAATAGATTATTATTATTATTAACAAAGTTTGTATACACGGACCTAACTATGCAATCATATTTATAGATTTGTTACAAGAAATTGGATCTCCTTGTTGATAATCTTAAACATCATAGGTGTGCCTTTTTTCCCTTTGTTTTTTCCACTCAACCAAATGATGTAAGGTAGTTAGAGGACTCGGTGAAACTAACCATCAAACTTCCTCAACATTGGTTAAAAGTATTGTATTTCATTGTAAATGAGAGATATCTAAATTAGGAGCCACTTTAGTCTCTTTGAAGGGTTATTTGAGCCACTTCAGTCTCTTTGAAGGGTTATTTGTTATAATAATTTGCAAATGAGGGCTTAGTTTAAGTTTCATGATTATAGTCCCCGAGGTGTAGGACAGTCGGTGACGGAGTGTGTTGTTAAGCCACTACGTGATGTTAAAGTCACCGGTTCGAAACCTGCGGGGACAAAAAATCCAACCATGTTAAGGGTTGGTGTGGCTCAGGCTGGGTGCGATCCCCGGGTGATTTTGACGGCTTAGATGCCCCTGAGTCGTGATTTCTCAAGCCACGGGTTAATCGCGTAGCCAACAGGTCCCGCACAAATTAACAAAAAAAAAAAAAAAAATTCATGATTATAGTCAATGTATCATTTCCTATCTCAAAATGAGGGATACAGATCTTTATCGAAGTAGTTGGCTCAAAGGAATCAACTTTCTTTTGTGAAGTTGCTATAGTAGTCAGATTTCAATCTTGGAGTTTAGTAGTATGTCCCATTTTCCCATGCAAAATATTATCCTTAGGACAAGCATCCTTCAAATGGCTTGTCACTCGACATATTCTATGCATGAATGTCGTATTTTCATAATCCATGTCCCGGACCTAATGAGAATCATTCTAATACAAAATGATATACTTTAGGAAACTCCGATTCAAATCATATTCTACACAAATGTAGGCACACATAATCGCAACCTTGAAGATATGGCTTGTATCAAACTTTAGAAATCACCCCAAAGCATTTCTAATTTGCTCTTGCAATGCTAGAACCCACAAAAGGATAGTAGATTAGGTTGCCATACCCACATAGTGGTAACATTTATGGTTGTTGGATTAAACTCCAAAATCCAAGTTGTAAGGAAGAGTCTAGCTTACCAAAAAAAGTTGAGGGCCCTCCTCTAGGGCTTTATGATCATCATGAAGGTTTTCAAAATACACAATAAAGAAACCCTTGAAACAACTATGTGTAGTGGCCCATGTGGAGTTAATCTACTCAATTAAAGAAAAAGTTGATGGCCATAGCCTATTAAATCTACAAAAAAGGCCATAGTGTCGGTAACTATGAATGAACTCATTAATCAATGGCACTTGCACTTGTAAAATTGGATTGACTTGTTATATGTCCACAATGAAATCTCTTAAAGAGGAGGCAAAAGGGGAAGAAGAATCATTATGAACAACATCTTTGAAATAGTAAGGCCCAAAACAAGAAGGAATATTACAACTTAATGCATGCCCATGCAAGCATAGTAGCAAATGCATTGTGCAATCTTTATAGATGTAATATTTCCCCGACAGACAATTTACATCTAGTTGCTTAACAAAAAAGAATAAATGTTGATAATGGAAAATAATGCCTCTTTAACCGACATTTGACATCTTTATAAATCAACACTAAAGTTTTGAGTGGTCACTAGAAAAGCAACAATCCTCTTTGTTGGTAATCTCATAAAGATGTAAAATAACTCTGCTAGGCCAAATTTTGGTGCGAGAGTTTTATAAAAACAATTGGGTAAATAGGAAATCCATGCAATATTTTGAAATCTCTCTATAGTACTAAGGCAACATATTTCCCTTGCACATGGCCTATGATAATGTACCAATCAATACCAATAATGTCAAAGGTAGAAAGTGTGACTCGGTAATTATAAACCTCAACACTAACAACTCAGTTACATCCAAATCGGGTTTGAAACCAAGCCGAAGACTAGCAAAATCCAAAGACATAAATATGGAAATCCAAGAAAATATGACCAATAGGAAATTTCAACATCGAACATAATGCAAAGTAGGACAAAACTTACCAGAAGAAGGAAGGAATTGGTCATCCGCATAACAATAATACCCAAAATAGTGTCATCTTGTATAAAGAGCGTTGCAGAACTAGTAAGTATATTTGATTGATGCAAGTATGTATATTTACATTTGGTGGTGCCCATTATATGTGAATTCTTATATCAATATGTATAGATAGAAAAAAAGATGTTGACAATCTCTTTTTGGACCTATATGGCATTCATAAACTTATGGAAAATGCTTTCCCTATTCCATAATTGTATCAAGGCACTACTTTCATCACTACCACTACCACGACCATTTCCATCACCATCACCATCACCATCACACACCTATAAACTTGGTATCTTCCATTTAGAATACCACACATTAGTTAAAATCTTTTACGAATCATTTATCAATCTTACCACTTAGTTCGAATCATAATTGAAATTCCCACACAATTTGTTGTTGTTTTTTACGATAACCGAGAGATTTGTATTACTAAAAAAAGATTGTAGCATAGCTTTATAATAATTACAATGAGATATGTTCCAAAGTTGTCATACAACAATAAAATTCCATACTATCTACTAGCCTATAACCAAGCCTAATGATGTCTAGAGGGAAAATTTCCTAGCATTTCTGAGAGGTATATATTCTACAAAATAAACTTGAAATACTAAGAATTTTATGAAACATAAAAGCTAACAAAATGCATGTCTACTAGTTGCTTCTTCCAATGTTGCATTGTCTAGTTCCGAGGTTAGTTTCTCAATTTCCATTACAACGTCATGTCAATGCATTGTCTCTTTTTTTTTGGACGAAAACGGTTATGTTGCATTAAGCGGCATTCTGGCAAGCCAGAATCAGAAAGTTACAACTCTGAAGAAGGTTGGTGACCTCTAACAGTGCTGCCAACCTTCTTGTGAATGTCTTGGGAGACCAATCCCATCTGCTCCTTGAGCTAATTCGAGAAAATGACAAAGAGTTCATACATGAGTAAATTCTCACAAATTGTGAGCATAGTAGAAGACAGAAGCAAAGCATTAAACCGAGGGGGCTAAACTTTTCCCCTTAATGTAGGGATCCAGCTTTTTCTGAGAACGTAAAGAAATGTTGGAGGCCGCCTCCTTTTCTTTGCGTGCTTTGTTGGTCCTTCGCCCTTGGGTAAGGGGTGGAGACGGAACTGAATTTTCTTCAGGTTCAGAAGTTCCCCCAGAGCCGCTAGAGGGGGCTGTAACAACCAGGCTTGCTTGGGCAGAGGGTTCCGGATTTGAAGCCCGAATTTCTCTCACTGCTACTGAATTTGGGGGGGTGGAATCCGGGAGGCTTTCGTCTGTCGGAGGGTCTTCCTCAACTGATGTTGCTTCTGGATCTAGGGATTCATCTTCCTTCAGCGCATCAAAGCTGTTTTTATTTTCTAGAGTTGCCTCTGCTGAATGAGTGGCCTTCGGGGCCTGGACTAGTGGATCCTTTCGCCTTGACTGCCTTCGTCGTACGGGCTGAAAATCATCTTCTTTGACTGGTCCTGGCTCCTCGGAGGCTTTGGGGTAGCTTTTTGCGAAGTGACCGTAAGCATTACACCGGAGGCACTTAAAGGGAATCTGCTCGTAGTCCAGCTCTTGGATATGGAACCATTCCCCCAGGGATAGCTTAATGGCTTCCGGAAGACCTTCCTCGAGGTTAACCTCAACACAGATGCGAGCGCAGGTAAACTGGTCCCCTTTCGGCTCCGCACTGTCCAGGAAACACCCAAGCTTATTTCCAATGTCCTCTAGAGAATTTTTCCCCCAGAGATGCAAGGGAAGGTGAGGCAGCCTAACCCAAACAGGGGCTGCGGTGATCTCGGCTCCGGGGTTGAAGTCAAGAGTCCAGGGGGCTAAGAAAATTCCTCTCGACCCCATGAAATAGGGTCCAGATCTGAAAACTAGATCACAGTCCTCTTTCCTCGTGAAACTGAAGACAAAAAAACCCCTGCCTACTGCGCACAGAGAAACGTTTCCCTATATTAGCGACTTCCAACGGTCATCCATCCATGCCTCCACCGTTTTGTGGCTAGGCCATAACCCCGTAAACTTTCTGATGAGGGCCTTTTCGGCTAGAAGGAGGGCAAGAGTGCAAGGTCCCTCTGGAGATAGCTCCAGGGAAGGGATCTCCTCCAACTTCTTAACAAACTTAGACAAGAGAGAAGGCTTGGATTTGGGTCCTGCCGAGCGTACTAACGCTTTGAATTCTTCCAGAGGATCTTTTTCCCTCTCGGCAATCGGATCTAGGGCCATCATAGTAGGGCGTCGACCACCAGCGAACAAGAAGACGGAGGCCAAGACCACTGCTCCAAAACGCAGGCGAAACTCAGGCAAGACGCTCTGAAAACGCCTATCCGCGGCCCTGTATGCGGGGAACCCTGAGCGGTTGCTACAGACAAAGATCTGCGCCCCTGCAATCGAAAAACCAGAGTGGAGGCGGCTAGGTTTTAGGCCCTAGCCGCATTGACATTCCGTCTCCTTCCGTCTCACTTCGTCTCGCTTGTCCGTGTCTCCATGCATGGTCTCTTCCTCATTCAACCTTTCATAATTTGAATTCACAAATTGAACCTAGTTCAAGGCCCCTAATTGGTATCCCTTGCTCATATTGATCACCATGTTTGAAACCATATTACATTCATCATCCAAGATTACCATTTGACACTTCTATTAAACAAGTGTACCCATGATTGTTGCAACTTGAGTGATTACTTGATGTTCATGCTCGTGAATTTTTATAATTGTTGTAAAGATTGATGTTTTGTTGGTTGGATGGACTCTTCATGGTTTCTTGACACCCTCTTGATCTCTCTTAGTTCCCAATAATCCATAATGATATGATGGTTGTAATGTTCCCCATCCCATCTGAGGTCATTACATACAGAAAACTCATAAAAACTAAAAATTTCTACTAACTAATGTCGTGTAGGTTATCAACTACGAATTGCATACATATTTAACTATTAACTAATACCATTTAGCAAATGCATCTACAACATTTAAAACAAGCATGAATGCAGTTAATCATTCACACAACAACATGGAAAACCATTTTCATACTGATAGTAAAAGCACAACAATTGAACACATAAAATAACACAACAACAAGATAAAACACTTATCTTTTAATTGAGTTGTGCAACCAATGGCTTGGGACGGATGTTCCACCCAACCATAGACTTGTTGTTCTAAATCTCAACAAATAGTCACCCTCGAGCTAAGGCTAGTAATCCACAAAAGAGGGTGGTCTCTCACTGTCCAGTCACATCTCATAAATCCCACAACCCGCTAGTATTTTCCTACAACTATCCTGATTTTACACCAACTCTCTTCCTCTCAACCTTCCCAACCCAATGAATGTACCCCTTCACATATCTCAGTCCCTCGAGCATCCCATTCGTTTATCAGGGCCTCTCTGGCATAGGTAACCAAGAATCTCTCAGTTGGTAAACTCGAGGGAACTCGGTGCTAGGAAAACTACTAGCAAAAACAACAACAAACATTTGTTGTTATAGTGCAACTCACACATGATTTCACTCTTAAGGCCTGACAACCTGCCTCTTCAATCTTCAGCTCCAAAATGCTTTATCATGCTCTAGAATTTTCCCTCCATGGTTGCTCGAGCTGCAAGCTCTCTACTTGTTGTTCATTCCATAAACTTTCATGTCTCAAATTGTTGTAACAAGCCATACAAATTTCCTCTCTTTGACTTGCTTGCTTAACTCACACACTTCCCCAAGATAACTTTACTCATCCCCCATGCTCCCAATAACTGTGGGATATGATTTCTCACACCTACCCTCTTACATGCATTCAATGATTGGCTTTGGGAACACTCAATCATAAAATAGAGTTCAATACATAATGATAATAAAATTCAGGAATGTGGGTGGAATTAATAGAAATGGGTAATTCCCCCTTGGACCCCTCTCTTAGACATTTTCCTAGACCCTCCCCTCTCTTGTGGATTATTTCAGCCCCCATCTATTTACATGTCCCCTTAGTAGTTGGCATCACTTTTTATTATTAAAACTTAGAAATACATTTCACATATACATCATTTGGTTGTAGCCACACATTATATCTACATTAAGCATTAATTAAACATGGGATTATAGTGGGGATGTTACATTCCCCCTCCCCTATAATTATGCAACGTCCTTGGTGCACACTATGTTGGTATACATATACAAATTTACTTCACCATGCGTAAAGAAATAAAATTTTCCAATATTACAATTCCAACAAAAGTTCCAACCTTGTAACACCCTGTTTCCCCCAGATTGTAAATATAACTGAACTGGTCAAGGACTATGGAAAAACTCATAAGTATGAATATGTGTTGTAAATGGACCTGCAGGAAGAGGTCAATGAATGTAAATGATAGTTTGAATTTATTGCAGAACTGCTGAAAGGGGATGTGCGGAAAAGAGACCACGATGGTGGTGGAGGGCACCTTGAAAAAGGGGCGTTAACTTCCACTGAGAATTTAATACCGTATTTGGACTCCACTGGCCCGGAGAACCAAAAGCGGCTCGCTGGCCCTGAAAATTAAT
>ML795838.1:0-20750 GCA_009831015.1 Picea engelmannii
TTGGACCTGTTCATCTTCATCTTCAACTATATCTTTTGTTCTTGGTTCAACACTGCTTACATTTCTGACTGGGATTTCTTCATCAACTTTTATATCTATACAATCAACTAGTTTGTGCAGTCTCTTATTGTAGCATCTGTACCATTTACTATTTGTAGCATAACCCAAGAAGATGCCTTCATCAGGCCTGTCATCATATTTGCCAATATTTTCATCATTGTTCTGGATATAACATGTACTCCCGAAAACTTTAAAATGCTTGATTGAAGTAGGTCTTCCAAACCAAAGTTCATAAGGGGTCTTGTCACTGTGTGGTCTGAGATGAGATTTGTTAAGGATATGAATAGCTGTATGAATTGCTTCCACCCAATATGTCTGAGGTATGTTCCTTTCATTCATCATTGATCTTGCCATTTGCTGTACTGACCTATTCTGCCTCTCAACAACTCCATTTTGCTGCGGATTCCTTGGAATTGTGTACTCTCTTTTGATCCCATGTTTATCACCGAATTCTTTGAAGTTCCCAGAACTAAAATCTCCTCCTCTATCATACCTTAATACCTTTAATCTTTTTCCTATTTGATTCTCAGTCAGAGCCTTAAATACTTTGAATTTTTCAAATGATTCATATTTTTCTTTCAAAAAGGAAACCCAAGTTAGTCTAGAATAGTCATCAATAATCAACATAAAGTAATTTTATTTTCCTGTACCTTATTTATTTGATGGTCCACATAGATCCATATGTACTAACTGGAGAGGTTTTTCTGTTGAAGGAAAGTTTTTAGATTTGAACTGAGTGCGAGTAAGCTTTCCTTTCTGACAGGATTTATAAACAGAGTCATATGGCTTTGATATCTTTGGAAGATCTTTTACTTCCCCATTGTTTCTGAGTTTGATTATGTGATCAAAATTTAGGTGACCAAGTCTCCTATGCCACAACCAACTTTAATCATATTTGCATAAGTTGCATTCTTCTTCTTCTTCTTTTAAATCTTCTACAAGCAACACATCCTGAGCTTTTCTTTTTCCGTTACACAAATTTACAATTCCTTTACCTTTTATCTTTCTAGGTGCATCATTTCCAAAAGTTACATTCCCTGATTTGATATCACTTAGAGTTAGAAACTTACTTCTATCTCCAGTCATGTGTTTGGAGAATCCACTGTCAATATACCAGGGATTCTTTTTCCTTTGGGCTAATAGCACTAGTCAACACTTGTCATCTACTTTCTTCTTCCAGACTTTGACATTTTCAGTAGTGGGGATCAAATCTAAATTGCATTTCCTTAAGCGACAGTCTGCAGCTTTATGACCATAATTATGACAGTTTTAACATTCTGGTTCACTGAATAATAGATCATAACGATTGTTATGCACATATCTGTTGTTGTGTTTCACCTGTGTCCTTCTCCCAGTCATCACATGATTTATAATCTATGATTGTTTGTTGCTTGGCTGTCTCAATATTTGTTGTGGAAGATAGTTATTCATTGAATATATTGATTGTTCATATCTAAATCTTAAAGAACAGTTTATAGCTTTGTGACCAAAATTAGAGCAGAGAAAACAATAACCATAGAAAAAATCTTTGTACCTTGAAAAAATATGTCTTCTTTGAGGAGGTCGACTTCTGCCATGCCAATAATCTTTCTGGTCTACAAATTCGGTTCTGGGACTTTTTATTTCATTTATTCTTGGTGGCTGATTTTCCTTCTTTGTTTCTGCAGAGTGACTGTTGTCTATGTTTGAGGATTTGACAAACTTGATAGATTATGTATTACTTGGATGACCACTACTTGATCCTTCTTCATATCCCAATCCATCTTTCAACTTTGAATTTCTTTGCTCATTTGGAATGGAGGTTAATTCTTCCGAGGCTTTAATACTTGGCATATTTTGATGATACAATCCTTTAAATTTCTCCATTTCTTTTCTAGTTTTTACTATTTCTTCTTCTAAGGCTTCACACCTGACTTTCTTCTCTGACAATTGTTGTTTCAGTATTTCTTCTATTTTCTTCGCCTCTTCTAATTCCACTTTCAGCATAGAAAAGTCTTCATTAGGTTTTTTACTGTCTTTCTCGAACTGTGTCAACAATTGTTTTTTCTTTCTGTTCTTAGTTCTGAGTCTATCAATTTCTTCCAGTGCACTGATCAGTTCTCCTTCCAAATCAACCACAAATTTTTCATCATTATCATCACTACCTGTGCTTTTATTATCATAATCCTCCTCTCCCATAAGCATGAAGTCATTTTCCTTATCTTCACAGGATGAGTCACTATCAGTGTCTTCTGAGGAATTTTCATTATTTGCAACCAAAATTTTCTTCTTATTATATTTCTTGTATTTGTACTTCTTTTCATCATCAGAGATATGGTCCTTTTTCTAATGGGGATACTTAGATTCAAAATGACCTATCTTACCACAGTTAAAGCATTTGAAGGGAAACTTCCCTTGATATTTTCCTGACCCTTTCTTTAAACTTCTCACAAATTTTGCCTCAATATCATCTAATTCTGAATCAGTATTCTTGTCTGCTTTAAAAGATGATTCTCTGGTACTGTATTTATCTTTGTTAATTCTCATTTCATATGCAGTTAGAGTTCCTAGAAGTTGATCAATGGACAGAGTTTTAAGATCATTTAATTCTTCTATTGCAGAGACTTTTGGATTAAATTTATTAGGCAGAGATCTTAAAATCTTCTGAACTAAGAGTGAGTCATAAAACTTCTCACCAAGACCCTTCATGGAATTTACAAGTTCTTCGACTCTTAAAAAATACTTGATAATTGTTTCATCTTCATTCATCCTTAGTTGTTCAAATTTCAATCTGCATGTTTGAAGTTTGGCATCTTTTACTTTCTCATTTCCTTCATAACTGCTAATAAGTTTATCCCACATTGCTTTGGTAGTATCAAGATGAATCACCTTTACAAACTCAGCTTCATCAAGTCCATTCAAAATAGCATTCATCCCCTTAGCATTAAAACTAAACTCTAACTTATCATCCTTGGAGGATAGGACAACAAGATTTGTATATCAAGTCTCTACTACATCCCAAACATCAACACCCAAGGCCATTAAATATGTTCTCATTCTAATCTTCCAGAAGGCAAAATTTGTTCCATCAAACAGAGGGGGCTTAGAGGCTAAAGTTCCTTCATGACTTGTCATGTTTAATCTCACAGATCTACCTTTGAGTAAAAGGAACCTGCTCTGATACCAATTGTTGAAATTACTAAAACAACTAAGAGGGGGGGTGAATTAGTTGTAATTAAGCTTAAACAATCTTAATTCTATTAAAACATTATTAATCTTTCTTCAAGTGATCATCAACAATATAAAACATATGGACAGTAAAATTAAAGAGCATCAATCACACATAAGGTATACACAGAGATAGATTTTCACGAGGAAACCCATAAAGGGAGAAAACCTCTTCTTCTTCTTCGAAATGATAGGAGGTCTGTTAAGTTATGTACATCATATTTAATTGAGCACCAACTCAATGTGAGGCTGCTACCTCTGTTTTACAAGATGCAACTTTTTTGAGAGCACCAACTCTCTAGTTTCTCTAGCACTGACTAGAACGAATCACCAACTCCCTGGTTTCTCTAGCACCCACTAGAAGGAAGCACCAACTCCCTATATGTTCCAGCACCAACTGGATGGAAGCACCAACTTCCAGTTACACAGGATCCAACCTGTATAATAGAGAACACTTGTTCTCCCTTGCACCACCCTGCCACCCTGGTTTCTCTGGCTGCAACCAGATGGAAGCTACAACTTCCTGTGTTCAAGCTCCCACTTGAACCTTTGAGGAAAACAGTCCTCCCGAGCACCTCCCAACATTCCTAGAACATAAATGAACAAATAAACATTCAACTACACATATAAATCAATTCTTACCAATCTTTCATTGTTCAATAAATCTGGTCTTCTACAAACTGTTCTTCTGTTCTTCTCTTCCTCTGTCTGTTTAGCAGGTCTGCTCTGCATCAAATCGTTCTGTCATTCTGCTCTGCTTCAACTTCTCTTTATCATATTTTTCTGTGTTTCATCTCACAGTGTGCATATTCTCCATCTCCTCCTACACATTCTATGATTTTCCCTTTCTTCCAATTTCATTCATTTTTCCATACTGAACAACCAACAACACACAGTTTGTCTCATTTTCTTTTATACACACCTCCATGGCGATTGCACTTCGCATTTCCTTAGGAAAAAGAAAGACAATTGTCCGAGCAACTGAAACACCAACAGATTCGCAATCATGAATCTTTTTCACTAACAGATTCGTAACTAAGGGGTTATGTGAGAGAGAACAGTAACCTTCCGATCATATTCCAATTTATCTGCTCCGTTGGATGAACTTTATTAACATTGCCTTTAAATCGGGTTTTGTTATTTTGGTAATCCTGTGCTGAGGGTCTCGACACTTCATTTCACGATCTCTGAAGTTCTGATACAGAACTTTTCTGCACTAGCTCCTTCCCCAATATGACTATGGTCATAACCAAGCGCCTATGCAAAAAAAAAAAAAAAAACGCTTTCGCGATTTCTCATTTCGTGAATTTGAACACTATGCTCCATTGACCCAAGTCAACGAAATTTCGATCACTTGCCACATGTCCTGTGATTCGATGGTCCAGATGTGATCTTGATTCAATGGCTATGATTGAATCGCGATTTCGCGATTTCAACATTCTTGTTGCATTGGGTTATTTGCCTCTCCATGTCGCGATTCGCAAAACTCCGATATGGAGTTAGATCAACGGTCCAGATGTGATATCTATTCAATGACTACGATTAAATCGCGATTTCGCATATCGCGATATCGGGATTCCTGATGTTAATAAACATTGACATCTCCACTCTCGATCCCCGAAACTCTGACATGGAGTTAGATCAACGGTCCAGATCTGAGCTTGATTCAACGACTGCGATTGAATTGCAATTTCGCATATCGTGAAATTGACATTCTTGTTGCATTGTTTCTTTGACATCTCCAACACGCGATCCTCGAAACCTCGACATGGACTGAAATCAATGGTCTAGATTCAACCTTGATCTGACGGCTCAGATTAAGTCGCGATTTCGCATATCGTGATTTCGTGATTCTTGATGTTAATATTTTTTGACCTCTTCAACTCTCGATCCACGAAACTACGACATGGACTGAGATCAACGGTCCAGATTCAACCTTGATCTAACAGCTCAGATTAAGTCGTGATTTTTCACATCGCGATTACGCCCGTTTCTCCTTGTACCTTAAAGGACGTGCAGGTTCTTCTTGATCCAACGATGGTCGGATCTTGCGCTTGTATCTAATGCCTGAGATCTATCCTCCTCTTCAAGAATCTTTTCTTGTCTACATTCAGATCTGACGACCCTCATTCTTTCGGAAATTTTGAATGGATCCAACGATCAGAAATGCTTCTCAAGCTTTACGTGCCTTCAATCATTCGATCAACCTGAACTTAATTTCTATTTGCCTGGTTGTGTTGCCTTCTATCATTCGATCTTCCTGAACTTATATTATGTTTTCCTGTCTATTACAAACTTGCTATACTCATGTCATCAATCCTCTGTACATTCTTCCTGTACTTATGCTACTTGCCATCAATGACAAGCATTCGATGTCTGTTAAATATTTGCCATTCGTTGTCTGTTAAATATTTGCCAATAGAAAAGGGTTGTGGCCAATAGAGTTGTGGAGGGATCAGTTGTATCTATGTTGAATATAAGGAAGTCTTTCATACCATGTGCATGGATGTTTGTAGTTGTACATCCACAAGATATGGAAAATCATCTTGTTGAGTACCTATGTTTTTCCATTAGTCTGTGGGTGGAAGGCATTCGATTTGGTCTGCTTGGTGTCCATCAGTGAACATCGACTAATGGATCCTACTGTATCGATCTGAAATGATGGTTCATGGGATTTTAAATTTAACCTAAATATGTTCAAAGAAGAGTTTGGCAGTGGCCTCATTTGTGATGCTCTTCTTGCAGGATGCCAAAACTGTCATATTAGAAAATTAATCAATTCCCATGAAGACATAGTCATGCACATGCTTTGTTGAAGGAAGACCAGACATGTAATCCATGGAGACGGACTACAAATGCCTATCTGGAGTAGGAAGAGCGGTGTATATCCCATGTTTCTTGATGGTGGGATCAACAACGACACATGCAATGTAGGATCTAATGTACTTGCGCACATCTTGCCGAAGGTTTAGCCAATAAAAATGATTTTGGAGTATTTCCACTATTTTTTCCACACCAAAGTTTTCCTTCTTCCTGACTATAATGAGTTTCCCAAACCCACTTTGCATGTTCTCTTGAAGGAACAAAGAAATGGATCTGATGGCATAGTATTCTATCTTAGAGATGAAAATCTTGAATTGATTTTTCTATGCTCAATGTCTGATAGCTAGAAGTAAATTCAAAGTCATTATTGTATAATTATGGCCACACAAACATCTCATTCCCACAAGAGTTAATAGTTGTGGTTAGTGCCACAACTGGGGGTGAATTGAGGCAATCTTCAACATGGTTGGTTCTTCCCTTCTCTTACTTGATGTTCAAGTGGAATTGTTGCAGGTACATGGACCACTTCTACTGGTGGTCATTTTGTAACTTTCCTTATGTCTACATGAATTGTAGAGGTCTATGATCAATGTGGATGATTGTTTTCTTCCTGAGAATGTAATGCTTCCACTATCAACATGCCTGCATAATGGATTACAACTCTTTGTAGTAGGTTGGGTATCTGTGAACAACATCAAATAGTGTTTTAATGTGATAGGCCATCGGATGTCCATGTTGAGTGAGGACTGCACTAAGAGCATAATTTGAAGAATATGTCTCAATCTCAAACCTATGGTAGAAATTGGCGAGGCCCAAGAAGGTGCAGAGATTCGTCATTGTCTTCTAGTCCGACGAATCCATGGGGGCTTCACCTTGTTGATCAATATCTTATCACATTCATTCATAAAGGGTATTTTAAAATTGTGAAAAATAAAGTCAATATATTGTAGGTATTGGGGGGGGGGGATGCAAGGCATCAAGGAGTCATAGGTACTAAGGATTATAAAAAGAGGTATATAGTAAAAACAAGGTTTTTTTTATATTGGAAAGATGTATTGAGTGAGGGGTTCACGAAAATCAGTTTTGGGGATATTTATCAATATCTATTGAAATTAGGGGTATTCTTTAATGTTCCATGAACACACACGCTATGTCACGGGTTCACTAAGTGATGGCCCCATGGGACAATCATGGATGAATTGGATCTTGGATGGATCCACATGCATACCCTATTCATCCACAATGTATCTCAAATATTGGATTCTCTGCATGACGAAGAATCACTTATCCAAATTGGCATATAACTTGTGTTGTCACAAGGTGCCTAAGACCTGTTGAATATTATTCAAATGTTCCTCCTAGGTTTGGCTAAATATGATGATGTCATCTACATATAATACCACAAAGTATTTTTTGAATGGCTGCAATATATCATCCATCATTCACATGAATGTGGTTGTTTTTTATGTTTTTAGTAGCATTAGACATGTACTTCCACATGGGTTTGTGTGAACACGTGGGATTTTTCATTATTACCTTTATAAACTTAAGATTCAATTTATTAAGTTATTAATAAAGTGAATGTAATTTTGTTATAAAGTGAGTTTGATTTAATTAAATGCTAAAGTAATTGGAATTAGTAATTAAATTAAGTCCTAGTAGTTAGATCCAAAGTGAACGCGAGATTAGATCTCATTTGTAGATCACTTTAGGATATCTAGGGTTTTGTACTTAGGGTAAGCTAAAGGTGATAAAAAGCATCCAATGTGAGAGGAGGAGGAACATTGATGGTACACAAAGAATGATTGAGTACTCAGGTGTGGAGGGGCAAGGGATGAGGAAAGAGTGCAAGGGGGCAACAAGGAAAGTAGCTGCTAACAATATCGAAGGACTAAAATTGTAGCATTTGTATTTCCTTAGAAGGGTCATTATCCGAGGACAAGAGACTTGATTTTCCCACGAGGGTTTTTTGAGGGGTTGTTTACTTGTAAATATATTGTGCAATGTTTTTTTGGTTTCTAATTTTTCTTCTACTAAATTTTAATGGTTAAGTAACCTAGATGTGTTATTATTCAGTAAATGTGTTTTTCTAGGAACTAATGGTCGAGTTATAGATTTACATATTTCAACATTTGAGGCATTAGTCAAGCCGAAAGGAATTACCAACCACTCTAAGAGACCTTATTTAGAATTGAAGGTCATCTTCCATACATCATTTTTCTCAATCGACACCTAGTGGTTGCATGACTTCAAATGAATCTTATTGAAAAACTTGGCTCCCTTGATTTATTCGAGAAGATCATCAATTTGAGGGATTCATTACCAGTTTTTGATTGTGACCTTGTTCATGGATTTGTAATCAATACAAATTTTCTATGTCCCATCCTTCTTCTGTACCAAAACAATTGGGCTCCTCCAAGGCGAGGAGCTTGTTCTGATGTGGCCCTTCATAATTGGTTCTTTGTTATGGAATTTGATTTATTAATTATCCATAATGGAACACTTGTATACATGGCCATTAGAAAAGGGAGAATTGGGTGTCAAATCAATTGAGTGCTTTACCTGATAGTGTAAAGTCACCCTAGTAGGTGAGGAGAATATGTCTTTATCCTATTCTACTATATTTTCCACCTGTTTCTGCTATGTAAGGAGACCTTGTGTAGAGTTTTTGGTGGTTGTAGTGACCTTCTGTTCACGTTCTGACTGAACCATAATCAGGAAAAATATCCCAATTTGAGAGAACAACTTCTTGCACTGCTTCATGGAGATCAAGGAAACTGTAGTAGTTGGAACTTCCTCTCGTACTTTATAGAGTTGATCTCCCAAAGTAATAATGACTCTATAGGCCTATATTCATAAACAACATGAAACTTACACATATATAGACGTCCTAAAAAAACATCACAAACTTCAAGGGGGAAACATCACACAATACCTCTTATTTGAAGGATTTGATGTCATAGGGCATGCAACATTGATGGTTGATGTGGCTGTCCCATCCGTAGATAATACAACCATTGGTCTATGCCTGAGGATGATAAATTGTTTTTAGGTTAAACCTCTTGATGAAATATGTTGAGACTAGGTTATTTTGACTACTGTTGTCAACAATGAAATGGACTAGGGTCCCCTTCACCCACTTCTATTCGTGGAAGAGGTGCTCCCCTTATTCATGATCCTCTAGTTCCTCTGGTTGGATTTTTTTGGTAGCAATGGTGACACTAGGTTCTACATCAATTATTTGTTTTCCCTTTTCTAGTTCTAAATCAGATTTGAAGTCATCATATGACCCCCAGTCTTTCGTCTCAGTAAACAATGACTGTTTGGAGAAACATTCATCAGTATTGTGCCAAGTGAATTTATGGAACTCACACCACTTTCCATTGTCCTCCTTCGAATTCCCATTACCCTTGTTTGTTGGTGGCTTGGAATGGTTTTCCAGGGACTGTCCATCCTTTCTCTTTCCTTTTCCTTGGGAGTTTGGGCCACCCTTACTGGGCTTCTACTGCGATGGGTTTGTAGAAATAAAATCCTACTTATTATTTTACTTGAACTTATACTCAATCTTGAGAACATATCAATGAGAGGATCCCAGTGAGGAGATGTCTAATAAATCCATATATATTTGGATGTACCTATGTAGGACACTACGATACTTTACAACCAAGTTCCCCTCAAATTATTTAATACCAAGATTTTTTTGCAAGGTGTTGAGCGCTCAACAAACCCTAAAAACTTTTGTGAAATTTGCCTCTTTTGGGTACCACTTGTTTTCTGTTGGTTCTTTTGTATGAATTGAGACTATTGTGGAGGAATTTCTAATTTCATTTTCATGTCTTTTCATTGTGTAAGATGGATTTATTTGAACCTGTCAAAGTGAAACCTTTATGTCTAAAAAAAGGAAACTTGGCATTTTAGCTAAGAATCTGCAGTTAAAATTGTGACCCATGCGCTTATGTTCAACATGGACAAATTCCAAACAATTAGAAACGACCACATAGTAACAATAATCATCGATCACCAATGATTCATTGACATCGGTAAAAGAGGAGTAAATGTGTGCTAGTTGTTTGCAAAGATGATTCAGGAGGTGGCCGATTTCTCATCGGCATTAGTGAAATATGAGAGGGAGAAACAATGACATGTGCCATAATGAACGTCTGATAGACGATTACCAATTCATTTTATCAGGGATCGGTGAAATCGCAAAGGATCAAATCATTGAAAATTTCTACATTTACACCTCACCGATCACCGATCCCCAATGAATTTTCGCCATTGACAAGTTTTGGGGGGGGGGTAATTTTGGAACACTTGTTTAAACTTATCGGCGATCGTCGATCCCGGATGCATTTTCAGCATTGACAGGGTAATACATGTTGTTAAAACAACTATCTAATGAAAATTCCATGATTCTATATAAAAAAATTAAACGAAGACACCAAGTTCAAGCACCAGATGTCTTTGTCGTGTAGGCATTTCATATGGCCTAATTTCATCCTGAGTCACTTTAGGTTTCCTCATGTCCTAGTCACACTTCCAAGTCATCATTTCCACATCATCATTGTATGACAAGATGGGTCAGTGTCGAAGATTTTTCCAAGAGATATAAATAAACATTTTGTAAAGAAAACCCTAACTCTTGATTCACCCATTAATTTAGTGGAATGATGGGACGTTTTCAGCACATAATAAGATTAGATTCTTCCATTTAATAGGCCAGTAATTTTTTTTTTTTGCATATGTTTCTACCTTGTGCGCCGATTGAACAAAGAGAATTTGAAATCGTCGATGAACCACATTATAGCCCGTGCTTGTGCCGCCAACCTACGACTGCATTTAATCTTGAACACAATGAAGATCTGTCAGAAGATTTTGTAGAAATGCACTCATACCTCGAATTGAATAACTGATGCGACAAGGTAAGTATTATATTTCTTTAAATCTCTAAGAAAGCTTCAAACACCTCCATTCCATACACGCATTTCCCATTTCCAGAGTAGTCGAAGAACTCAAGGGTTGTGTTTGATTCTCAGAATAAAAAAAAAAATAGGTTATTCTAGTATGAAGAAGAGGTATGCGTTAACTTGTTCATCTCAGAGGTTTCATTTTTATGTATTAGAATTTTGTCTCTAACATGATATATAACATTGTTATAGCTACAGAGAAAATTCCGCCAACAACCAGCCGCTCGCTGAGGGAACTAAAATTAAATGAAGCAGATATGGGTGAAGGATCTTCTCCCGACATGGCAAGGTAGTTGGAATTTTCTCCCAGAGCAAAGTCGGTCATCAAAACATCGACCAAGAAGGAATTCATTCAACCCCCTACTTTTGGAGATACAGAAGCAACCACTAGATCAAAAGTAATGCTCCCACAGTGGGGATATTTATTCAACATAATCAACTAGGAAGATTACCGAAGGTTTATCCCACATAATGACTTGGATGTAAGGGAGCTTGACGAGCATATTTTCCCAAATATCCAACGATCATGCTTGCATATGGTATCCTATCGAAATCCAGTATTTCCCTAGATTGAGACTTTGATTTGGATAATAGATCACATAGATACGCAGAAGTTCCTAATCAATGATGACAATGGAAGATGTGTCAAAGTGTTTCTCCCGACAGAGGTCCAAAAGTACTACAAAATCAGGGAACCGAAGGAGCGGTTGAACACAGAATTTGTGGTGAACTTCTATGAATTACATGACACCAATCGATTAATGGCCTCATGGTGGAAGGAATAAAAGAAGTTTACAAATCATAGCAATGAATGGTATGTGACAATGAATCTGAGGGAGCCATTCTACTTAATAGATCTAATATGTTGATTATACAGAGAAAAATACCGCGTCAAGTTCTTAGAGGCATAGATTCCCCTAACATACACTATGGATATTTCAAGGAGTAGTTTCAGTTGAGGAGAAATTATCTCCAAGAAATTGAGCACTAGTATCTTATAAGCTTTTCCCCAAAGGAGGGATAAGGGCCCTCTTTTCACATGCCCTCATAGCTGCTAGATGTGATCTACACAAGGAATGTCTTCATTGGCATGTCGCATAGTTGCTTGCACATGCCTACTTCATCATCCTATGGGGAAACATGTACAACAAGACTTATGCTCTTATTTGCGATGAATTCATTGCTTAGATTTATTTCATTATATTTTAAAAGGAATGCCTAAGGTTTTCTATAGAAACCAATAAAATGATTTTTAAAGTAGGCCACTAGTACCTAAATGAGACCACAACCTATATCAGGGTGTTCGAGCTCACCAGATAACCACATTTTCTCCCCACCCATGTCCCAAAACGGATTTTTGTAGGAGAAATTTGTTACCAGACTATCGTGTAAGGCTATAACACCACTTTGGTTAAGGACAAGAAATGAGAATTCATACCCTATGGTTTCCATGTAGGGTTTTATATAGTGAAGGAAAATTCTCAAGCTAAACAAGAGGGTTTGAGTCAGCTGAAATACATGTTTCTGACAGGCCGGATTCACAAGAATGACCCTAAAGGCCTAGTTCTCCAACACGCTTCACAAGTCTCTTCTTGTTGGCATACGTGCATGACAAGTTTGAAGATGAGTTTATAGAATGTGGTCAGGTCTGGGAGGAGGTATTATAGAGAAAAGCTAAATCGAACATGACTAGGTTCAAAGCTATGAGTAGCTCAAAACAATAGAACAATTGGCTCAAGAAGCTCTCAAGGTTAGAGAAGAAATCAGAGTAGCATAAACCACATTGGCACAAAGAAGGGGGTTTTTGTTACTAGAAGGAGCCCAAAGAATCATCGACCAGCTAGAGAACGATCCTCAACTAATAGAAATTATGAGGATCACCTTGGCCAACCCAATCACAATTAGAGAAGAGATAAATGTCTTAGAGTCAATACAACTAGAGGAAACCGCCAATCTAGAAAACCCCAGAGTTCCATCACCACAGGCTAGATCACTGATGACCATTCCAACCCAGTATGAGAGTCCAAGAACACTCGGTGAAACGGGTGTGCCAAATCCCCTGTTTGATATAGTAACCATCTATGATTATGAAGAGAGTTTTGAGGTCTCACTTGTAACTCTGATACCATTTACAGAGGAGAAACAAGATAGAGAACATATGCTCCAAGTCCCTATGCATCAGTTCCAAACCCTCCACAGGGAGACCATGAGGCTGAAAGTGTCTTAGCGGTTCTCGACCTACCGGGGACCCTGAAATAAAACTCCAAGGATAATTTAGGTTCAAGTGGACAAAAAGAGGAAGTGCAACAGCCAGAAATCAACACCTCGACAACCGATCACCAAGTAAGTACTGAGCATATCACTGAATCTTCAATTTTGGTCGATACCTCACCAGTCAATGAAGAACATACGGAGGTCAAGCCATCAGAACATATGGAATAAGTACAAGAATCAGTCTTAGAACAAATACATACAGTAGGAATATTGGGAAACATGGGGAACAACAAATCACTGATCCCATTTATGAGGTTTTCATTGTACATGCGATTTCTTACAACAGGAAGAGGAAAGCTATCATGAGGAGAACTGCCAAGAAAATAAGACTCGCGTTGGATAGCTCGATTCTCATCACCACAGAGGAGAAGTTGCTCAACATAGAACGCACAAAGACATCTAAGCTCATCGACACAAGGATGGATATCACTGATGCCATGTTGGATCGAGCAAAGCGATATGAAAAGGAACTGGTCATTGCACTGAAGGATCTAGACCATCTATCCATTTGGAAAAATATTACCAAGACTCAATGTAGGCGATGATGTTTCTGAAGAGTGAGTTAAAATATGCATCTGCAAAGTTCAAAAGCGAAATAAATATTTCCACTGCATGTGTAGCCGATTACCAAGAAGATACCCTTATGCCACTAACAACTTTCACAGATGCGGAGACATGGTATGAAAAAGCATACCAAGCTATATAATGAATTGATTACATCAACACAGTGCATAAGGGCCAAGACATAGAGAAGCATGGTATTCAAGTGCTAATGGATAACAACATCACCTGTATCAGGAAAGATTTCAAATACTGGGTAAGAATTTCCATGAACCTCAAAAAGAAATATAGAAGAGATGGGTCGAGTCTGAAAGAAGATGGAAAAAGATCAATCAGGAGATGAGAGACATTGGCCTCCCAGAGTTCGGCTCACCCGAAGACTTTGTCGACTTGCATTACATAGTCAAACGGCATGCAGAACACGACTTAGCATGAGGAGTGGAGATCGCATAGGTGGCAAGCATGACACTAGGTCAAATACAATGTTTTATGGAACATCCGATCAAGGATCATGTAGTTCTGCAGTGGTTAAGTGCCAAAGTTGCCAAATATAGAGAATAGGCAGTGGAAGTGAAGGAAATTCTTGCAAATCTGATGCATCATCAAATATTATTGTATGCTAACACATGAGATGATCTATTTGTTAAGTGGTCAGAATATGAGAAGAGTCATCTAGTCTAGTAGAACCGCAAGATGATTTCCAGAGAACAAAGACATCAAGTTCCACGTGGCAATATTTTGTTTTACTTAACACAAAATTGTAGCCACTATTTTAGTTGGTGATTCTTTATAAATAGGGGGATTGACCTTTTAGAAAGGGTAGATGGTTTTGGGAAAAAGACCCTCTTTTTTGAGAATTGCAAAGAACTGTTTTTGAACAACCTTAGTTGATAAGTTTTGTTTAGGACCAGAGATGATTTTTTTTTCATCAAAGGTGTTATGTGATTGGATGGAGGAGAAATTACTTCCAACTTTTATTTCAGTGATTCATGTTGCAATGAGTAATATTTTCTTAATCTAGTCATAAGTTATCCATGTAAATATTTTAGCAGTTCTTTTTTTCTTAATGATGAAAATTAAATCGTTGTGTTAATGTGCGATTGATGGTAGATCTAAGGAAACTATTTTTTCTTGCAATCATCTTATTGCATGTGTATTTTATTTCAATAATTGTATCTCATTCACTGTTTAAATAACATCAAGTTAATGTATTATTACTAGACATGTAATAGTTGTGAATATCTTTGTCTGTATGCTTGAGCACAAGGGTTATCCTAGGATCAACCTTCTTCAGTAGTTAAGAATCCACTCTATCAATTAGTTTATACAAGAACACCTCATTTTATCAGATTCGTCTAATAAAAGAAAAGTAAAAAAGAGAACATTTAATCTAAAGGAGGAACTTTCATAGAAATATATCTTGTAAATCACTAAGTAAAGGCCATCGATAAATTAGCTAGATGGAAAGATACAGAGAACCATTCCACCATCAAACGCTGCAGAGTCTAATTGAGCCTCTAAGGTGGGTTTGGTTCCTATTGTTGAGTTAAAGGGATCTCAAACCCTTCAACAAAATTGGAGCTAGAAGGAGGGCCTCAATGATTTAATGACTAACAATATTTTTGATAATATATTTCACATATCCTACAGGTTCAAAGCAACCCACATGCATGGCTAGTCATTCTCAAGACAAACCACATGGAAAGAGTACTACTGAAATGAGTAACTCACCCCAGAACAAGGAAGAACACCTATTCCCTGAAATATCTTACACTCTTCCCCACGAGGATTTGAACCAATTCAAAAGAATCACAATAGCTTATGCTCGATAAATTGCATCATTACCCTTAGCCTCATTACTTCCTCCTAGAAAAAAAATAAGAAGACTAGTCATCGATACCCCTGAACAAGTTTTTGTTCACATCGTAGAATACCTAACATATTTTTCCCTCACTGAGATCAAACAAACCCTTAATATGATCCCTAAAACACCAACTGCTAACTACTATGAGCCTGACAATTTTGAATCTGACGAGGAAGGGTTTAACTCAGATCACTTAGTTTAAGAATCAGATGACATGGAGGATAATAACAATAATAATGAATAAATGGGAAATACACCTCCAAATAATCAACCTTTTTCGTCTAGAGATGCTCTGGGAATCCTAGGATGGGTGCATAACCTCCCTCGACATCCAAAAAAATTACTTGCCAAATTCGACCCTGAAACCTCCAGATTTCCTGAAGACCATACTAAAATGTTCATACTAGCTATAAGACTGATGAAATTACAACATGAAGATGTATTATGTATGATTTTTACCTATACCTTTGAGAATTCAGCCTCGAATTGGTATTTTAACTTTCATGTGGGGTCCATAACTAGTTAGACGAAGTTTCAAAAAGATTTCTTAGACAAATTTGTAGAAGAAACCACCACAGGAGATTTAATGGATGAACTCTTCGCCACCACCATGAGTTCAAAATAAAAGGTTAAATACTTCAATCAACGGTTTACCACTATCCTGAACAAATTTCAACCTGAAGCTAAAGCTATGTAGGAGTTGTAAATTGAGGTATATGCTAATTCTCTCCCTGCTTCCATTTCCATGTTTGTGAAAAGGGTTGCCGAACATACCCTAGCTGAAAATTTCGAAGAAGACAAAATGATTGAATTCCAAATGAAGGGATGCAATGAGGACCAGGTCTCACTAGTTAAGAAGGAAGTTCAACCTCCACCTAGGAGAGGAATTTTGTTGACTAGACCCCTGGGAAAAAAACCAGAAAAAGGTCCCGAAAATGGAAGTGGGGACATAGAATAACTACAACGGATGATAAAGAAACTGTCAAATGAAATCGTATAAATTAAAAGAAGTGTTGAGGAAGGAAACCAAGGTCAAAGGCCCTATAAACCATTTTTAAATAGAAATCCACCTTTCAAAGCGATTGAACCTCCCCCAACCAACTTAAACATCGACCTGGGAAATGTAGCATCCAACACTTTTTGTACGTATCATCAAGAGAAACATTTTGAAAGAGACTGTCCCCAATGGGTGCACACTATGAAGTCAATGGAAAATCGGTTCCTAGATGAATTTTCTCTTACCGAACAATCAAGGGGCTCAGTGGTGAACATAGCCAATGAGGAAGAATTTTAGGAGCCGAAAGAAAAAAACATGTTTTTATGGGATCCTAGCTTGTCGATGCCTCTTGATGATGTACTTGAATTTTAGGAACCACCCATTATGGTTTTGGTGGTGCAAACACGAAGTAAGGTTCAATTGGTCTGATGTGACCGTATTAAGCTAATGAATGAAGAGGAAGAAGAAAAGTGTACCTTTTTAAACGATGTTCGTCCTCGCAAAGTCCAAGTTGAGATTCAATCCCAATATCCTTGATAGGTCCTGTAGAACAAGAAAATATACAACAACCTTCCTAATCTATCGAGATTAGCTCAAATATATATCTATCTACTAAAGACAATTTCATGTGGAACAAACATAAACTTGAAAGAAACAAGCCAAGCATGTATGTATATTAATGAGAACAAATGAAGAGCACTTACAATCCTATGATGAGGGTGAAACAACTTCTTCTAGCTCTCCTTGTACAACCCCTTTTCTCAAGTAATCTACACTTATTATGCTTCAATGTCATCTCACTTATGGGATCATAAGTTTGGTGTAATTCTCAATCTCCATCTCTGTACTATATGTTTCCTATGAGATCATAGGTTTCATACTTCCAATCTCTCAATCTCTCTTTCACCATGAGAAGGCCTCCTTATATAGGATTTGAGAGGCCCATCTACTTAATATATCTTTGGGATAAGTTGAGGATTACTCTCCTTTAGTTGTGGATCTTCCCTAAGATCATGCCTTGAACTCATATTCGAATCCAACCAACTTAAGAGATTGAGGGGATTCTTCCCTGATTTACCTCATCAAACCAAAATTCAGTCAGGAAGGATAGCACTCCCCCAAAAGGGTGCACAGAACATTTCAACACTCCCCTAAAGAAGGCTAGGGAGCACCATCGTTCCCTGACAGTGGGTAGGGGAGCGCTACATTCCAAAAAACAATTTAAGTAGTTTTTTCAGTGGAAAAAGGCTTGTACTCCTTGTCAAATGATTTCTCTTGTTCAAGACTAGTCTTTGAGGTGTCTTAAGTTTCCCTATGATGTCGCTAGAGGAACGACATAGGAAAGATGGCAGTATGATGTTTGTGACTCTTGCGACACTTGTGGTCAAGATGCGACACTTGCGGACAAGATGCGACACTTACAACACTTGTAATGACGACACTTGTGAAACTATCGAAGTGAGTGATTTTGATGTGTAATAGAATGCCCCCCAAAGTGTGAAGTCAAAAGATGATGATGACTGAAGTACTCTATAGAATTTTTCGAGCAAGGGTATGGATGCAGAGAGGCTGGAAAAATATACACACAACCATCAAATAAATATTATGACATGTTTTAAACCCAAGGCAGGCATACCTATGCTTGACTGATAAATACTTTTTAGGTATGGCCGTCATAGAATACACTGCAGATCCATAATTATATTGAAAAAGCGGTATAGCCACTAAACACACAACATGAATCTATACTTCCATGACATGAACTAATCGTAGCCACGAAAAATACACTCTAGATCTATGAGATGACAAGACATAGCCACAGACTAATACAAAGTGGATCTATGTGGCAGTATATGTGTCAATTTTCAAGAGAAACTCCATCACAACCTGGGTAAAGTATATATCAGAGTGAATGGTTCAACCTAGGTTCTTCTTAGCAATCTCAATGTAGTACGAATCTAACCATGTGAATAGATGTCCTGATGTCAAAAATGGCAGAAACCACTTGATTATCGGTCAATGATGTAAACTATTAACAAGTGCGAGGGAAATCACCATTGATGTCAATGATTCCCAAGGTACCCTAATACATTCCAATGAATGTGAATAGATGAGATGAAGTCTAAAATCCGTGGAATCATCTGATCAGAGGTCAATGATGTAAACATATTGTCAGATGTGAGGAGGCCTTCCATTGAGGCATGCAGGTCCCAAAGTACTAAATGGTATCTAAGTCTAGCTCTTAGATAATGTGCCAAAGTTGACAAGAGTAGACTCGTCGTAGGAGGGCCTTGATGTATCCCTCATGAATGACATGAAATTGGCACAGAGATGTAATTGGTAGATCAAATGAACATGGACTTACACAGGTATTGAAACAAGATATTTGTGATGGCTAACTCTCAAGGAAGATACTTCCCTTGAACAATGAGGTATGATGGAAAAAACTTGACAAGGACCAAAACTTGATAATGCAATGGATACTGTGACTTACGTCAGGTGATCCAAAGGAGTAAGGAAACTCAAATGATTGGTTTAGTGCAGAGGTTCATCAGATTGAAATGCGTGCAAAGATTAAATTTCATGTTCAAGGGCGACTGTAAGGTCAATAGTAAAGTTCTCAAAAAGTGCTTGGCTTGCTTCTTTCAATTCCCCCCCCCATCCAGATAGACAAGTACCTCTTTTTGGTTTAAAGAGATCGAGGAGGGTAGCACATGATCGATATAACTCACCTTCGGTAAGTTCCTCTTCCTTTGTTTAATGAAATGGAAGAAGTAAGGGTTCGATCTTGTATGGGCCCTTCAATGTATGATCGTTTAACGAGTCCAGAGAAGGTAAAATCGGTTGTTTTTCATATTTAGAGAGTCTGAAAATGACTTCAAGACGAATTCAATGTGGTCCTTTCTCATAATATTAGTCTCGCGAGGCTGAAAAAGATATAAATTATCACTCGAAAGTATCCCTTTCAAACATTTTAATGAGTGGGAAAGGAAGCAATATCACTCGACAATCTTTTCATGTTTAGAGAGTCCGAAAAGAGCTTAAAGGAGACTCCAGGGGTTTCCTTTTTCGTATAACCTTTACGAGTCTGAAAAATTGTTAAAAGTGTACTTGGTTACATTCTCATGTATTTATGAGCACGAGAAGGAACAAAGACTAAGCTCGGTATGCCCCTAGCTTGAAAATCTAGTGGCTTAACTCCAGAATGATCATCAAAAGGCTAGAGATATGCCCCCCAAGCTTCAATTCATTCACTAACTTTGAGGTTGTCACCAATTTCTATACTAGATGGAGAAAAAGGATACGGGTGGACGAAATGAAGGTTCAAATATGAGACCTAACGAAAGACTCAACTCAACATCTACGATATCTGACGAAAGAGTTGACCTGACAGGAGAGGTGATTGTTTCATTTTTTAACAAGCTTGACACAGGAAAATAAATATGCTCATAGTGTCGGGTTGAGTCCCTAGACCTTTGTTTCATTTTTTAACGAGCTTGCCACATAGAAGAGAAATTATGCTTGTAAACTCTATTTCATTTTTTCATGAGCTTGCCACAGAGAGGAAAACTATTCTCATGACCACTTCTTGATCATGGATTCCAAGAGGATAATTCTCTGGAAGGAAAACATGTCAAGGGACAAAACTCGGTCATGGCTTACAAGAGATCTTCACTGGATGGAAGAAGAATTCTCTGGAAGGAACACATGTCGAGGATCTCATTAAGGGTAGGGAGGTCCAACTCCAATAGCCCTATCGAAGAGATCACCATGTCAACTACTAGATCCAAATCATCAGAAGTTGAATTCATGGGAGACAACGCCACATAATTGACCTGTGGCAAGGGTGATACTGTTGGAAATACTAATACAACTGAGAGGGGGGGGGTGAATCAGTTGTATATAAGCTTAAACAATTTTAACCCTTCTTAACAATTATTAATATTTCTTCATGTGTCATCAAGCAACATACAGCATATGGACAGTAAGAGTAAGG
>ML795838.1:31595-49972 GCA_009831015.1 Picea engelmannii
GAGATGTTGATGTGTTCCTTGCTTCTGACCTCGTTGTTAGACATAAAGCAAGATGAGTCATGCTTCTGACCTAGTTGTTAGACGTAAAGCATGACGTTGTGATTCCTCGCTTCTGACCTAGTTGTT
The DNA here is from genome assembly GCA_009831015.1 of Picea engelmannii. Classification (NCBI taxonomy): domain Eukaryota; kingdom Viridiplantae; phylum Streptophyta; class Pinopsida; order Pinales; family Pinaceae; genus Picea; species Picea engelmannii. The sequence goes on from ML795838.1 coordinate 31,722, forward strand.
AGACGTAAAGCGAGATGGTGACATTCCTTGCTTCTGCCCTAGTTTTTAGATGTAAAGCAAGATGTGACTAACACTGAGATACCAACTTAACCACTACAACATTGAGCTAGTGTAGTACTGCGATGTGCCAACCTAGTATTGTGATGAGGTATCATTTTTACTGATACATATTTGATGCAGATGATGATAGCATTCTTTCGAGAATAATGATGCTGCCAATGAAGAAAACTTTTGATAACTTGTAAATGTGCTAGACAATGTTTCAAGATGATATTGACGATACTGTCCTCCATATGCCACTGATGATGCAGACCTCTCTCGCCTGATGCTGATGAAGAATACCCTTATTGTTAAGGGGGAGTGTTGAAATAATGTAACTGCGAAGAGCATTCTTATTATTATTGGATTAAATCCCCATTGCAGATTAATCATGTCATTATTATTATTATTGTTATTGGATTAATCCCCATTGTGGATTAATAATGTCGGTAATTATATAAGGACCAAATCCCCTTTTGCGGATTGGTCATCAGACAATTATAAAGGGCAAAATAAGAAGTCGGCCCCATCAGTTATAATGGAAGACCCAAAATTAATTAAAGGTGGGTTTACCCACCTAGAGTGAGAGGTCGACCCTACCAGTTGTGACCTTTCACACATGCCAGTGTGATATAAATAAGAGGCTAGCGCCTCACTTCAAAAACACAACTCACTTTCTCATTCTCTTATGAGGAAAGCTGCAATTACCAGTTGGAGAGAGGAGAAGAAGAGTGGCACATCTCTTGGGGAGGACTATCTGTATTGGTTTGAGTTATCTCTTAAACATTGTATAAGTTATTTATGATAAGGAAGTTTTACTGGGTTTTCTTCCCCTAGAGGGTTTCCCAGGATAAATGTTGTGTCTCTTGTGAATGTGCATTTCTCAGTGATGTTGTTCTTATGATGCTCTTATCTATTGAAATGCAAAGAACTATAATAATGGCATAAACATTAACACAAAGTAGCTATGTAAGGAGGACTAACGTTTCCATAAGAAGGAAACACAAAGGGTTCCCCTGGAAAAGGGGTTCCTTCATTGGTCATCCCAGGAACTGATGCCATAAAAATAAAACTCCAACCTAGATTATGCTAGGGAGAACAAACAACACACGCTAAAAAATCTAGTAAGCAAGTAAGCAAACAAAACCTTCTCGCAATGAGCACACTAGTTGGTGATGAAATCCAATGTATCGGGAACAAAGTAAGAAGGGGTGGAGATAGAGAGGGTGGAAAATTTACGCTGACGACCTTCTTAACAGACTTACACCCTGGTGCAAGTTCCCACACATAAATGTGGGTATACACTCCAAGGATCCCGAGTGAGTCGAACCAATGTCGATTCCAGGTACCGTGAATAATTTCCCCTCCATAGTCACCTCATGTAAAGACCCTAAAGAGATAGGCCACTAAGGTTACCAACTACAATAGTGATGCCTGGGGAAACAGTCAACAGTCTAATCCACGTGCAAGGGCATGGCATCTAGCCCGAAAATCAACTTGAAAGGATTCCACTAATCATTGTGGGTATAACTTCAAGCAACCCCCATAATATGCGTAATATCTACACCAAGACCGACAAATCAAGGTGAGTAACTCTGCTAGTCTTAATGCGACCTCGTGATTGACCCTTGTGTGAGAAGGGCTTCCTAGGACAAAATGTAGTAATTGGATTTCACTGCTCCCTAACAAAAGATCCTATGTTTTTTTGCAACTTTGGAAAGTTATCTTTCACACCTATTCCAAATCCCTACAACTAATCTGATGTAGGTTTTCTTCCAGAAAAAGTAAAATTTCTAATCAATTTTAGTTTAGCGCTTGATTTTTTAAAGCTATTGTTACTCAAAAGGAAAATGGCATGGAAAGTATGGTGTTTTGACTGACATGAAAGCTATGCAAAGAGATGAATATGCAATCTTTCCATTTCGATCGAAGATATTCTATGATAAGGAGAAAACATTCATCATTTTAGATGCACAATGTCCCAAAATGTCAAAAAAAACATGCAATTTTGCTACTTTAAATGCAATCATTCAAGGAAGACAATAAAAGGCAAAGAAGAATCTAAGAAAAGATGGGGAGAATAGAGAAACCACCCAGAACTTAATTTCTTGGGAAGATGACCTCAAAGATCAAAATTAAAGGTGTATAGACCTTTGAATTTCCTCACAAAAGTTTCCACTCAGTTAGATAAATGAGAAGAAAACAATAAACTGTCTCTAAATCAATAAATACAAAGAGTGACTTCAAGGCAAGGAAAGAAAATGTCAAAATTCCAAAAAAAAAGTGATCAATTTGTAGAAAGAAGAGTGTTGAAGGCCAAGATAAAGATAAACTGAGATGATAAGACCCTGAGAAAGTGCCAAAAGCAAAAATTGAACCTTAGAGAATGAAACCCTAAAGGATTTTGCACAGAAAAGGGGCAACACTCTAGTGTAAGGGGAACTAGAGAGTTCCAACGCTCTATGTAAGTCTGGTAGGGAGCACCAGTGCTTTGGTAACAAAGGTAGAGGGGCGCTGGCCTCTAAAAATTCAAAAAAAATGCCCAGAAAGTAAAAGAATCAAGAAAACTCAGTCAATCAATTTGAAGGTGATGAAATCAAGAGACAAACAATCACATCTAAGAATCAAAAATAGTATGGAGAAGGCCAAGAAGTGGGAAAAGGGCCAAAACAAGATCTAGGAAAGGAAACAAAAATCAGAGCTCCTCCCCAGTGGATTCGCCAATTTCTGTTACAGGTGAATCCTCTAGTGGACAAGTGAATTCCCTCTTAGTCTCTAGACCCCTAATATCAAGACATAAATGGTGCTATCATTGGTCATTGACATCCTTTTAGAGCTAATTAAGCTAATGAATGAAGAGGAAGAAGAAAAGTGTACCTTTTTAAATGGTGTTTGTCCTCACAAAGTCCAAGTTGAGCTTCAACCCCAAGATCCTTGATAGGTCCTGTAGAGAAAACAAAGACACAACAAGCTTCCTATTCTATCGATATTAGCTCAAATATAGATCTATCTACTGAAGACAAATTCATGTGGAACAAACATAAACTTGAAAGAAATAGGCCTAGCATGTATGTATATTAATGAGAACAAATGAAGAGTACTTACAATCCTCTAATGAAGGTGCATCAACTTCTTCCATCTCTCCTTGTCCAACCCCTTTTCTCAAGAAATCTACACTAATTATGCTTCAATGTCATCTCACTTATGGGATCATAAGTTTGGTGTAATTATCAATCTCCATCTATGTACTATATGTTGCCTACGAGATCATAGGTTTCATACTTCCAATCTTTTCATCTCTGTTTCACCATGAGAAGGATTCCTTATATAGGCTTTGAGAGTCCCAACTACTTGAGATATCTTTGGGATATGTTGAGGATTCCTCTCCTTCAGTTGTGGATCTTCCCTAAGATCATGCCTTGAACTCTCATATTCAAATCCAACCAACTTCAAAGATTGATGGGATTCTTCCCTGATTTATCTCAACAAAATAAAATTCACTCAGGAAGGGTAGCGCTCCCCCAAAATGGTGCACATATCATTTCAACACTCCCCTAAAGAAGGCTAGGGAGCGTCAACGCTCCCTGACAGTGGGTAGGGGAGCGCTGCTTTCAAAAAATCATTTGTAAGTAGTTTTTTTTAGTGGCAAAAGGCTTGTACTCCTTGTCAAGTGATTTCTCTTCTTCAATAATAGTAGTTTTTTATGATGTCACTAGAGGCATGAAATAGGCAGGATGGCAGTATGATGTTTGCGACAATTACGACACTTGTGTTCAAGATGCGACACTTACAGACAAGATGCGACACTTAAAACACTTGTAATGATGACACTTGCGACACTATTGAAGTGAGTAATTTTGATGTGTAACACTTCTAGATGGTTTTTCAAGTTACAACTAGGTTCTAGGTTCAGAGGAAGACCGATTGAAAACTTCCTTCCAAACCAAGTGGGGAACTTTTTCTTATAAACGCATGCCCTTTAGGTTGATTAATGTAAGAGCAGCCTTCCAAAGGGCCATGGACGTAGATTTTCGGGGATTGATTAACAAATACATGTATTATTATACTTGGATGATGTGACTTTGTATTTAAAGAACATAAAATACCACATCTAACATCTAACCTATATTTTTGAAAGGTGTAGGAAATATGGAATATATTTAAACCCTAAGAAAACTATATTTGGTGTCAAGGAAGGGAAATTAATAGGTCATATTATATCTCAAGCAGGAATTCACATAGATCCAGAACAAATAAAGGAAATATCTCATCTTACCTTACCTGAAAACAAAAAGGATATGCAATCCTTTTTTGGGAAAATTAATTTTGTGAGGAAGTTCACGGTCGATTTCGGTGAAACTGTCAAACCCTTACAAAAAATGATTCGAAAGGATGTTAATTTTAAATGGGATGACGATTGAAAAAATTCTTTCAACAATATCAAGACTATAATATCCTAAGCTTCGGTGCTACAAAGTCCTGACTTTAGTAAATATTTCTTCCTCTATACTTTCGCCTCCGACCAGTCCTTACTTGCAGTTTTGAACCATAAGGATGATGATGAAAATGAGGCACTCATATAATTTATGAGCACTAATCTCCAATGATTCAAATTGAACTACCCTTCTATATAAAAACAAGCTTATGTGTTGTACAAAGCACTAAAACATTTCAGATCTTACATCCTAGAAAAATCACACCAAAGTCATCATGCCTTATCTCGCGTTCCGATGCCTATTCATTCGAAAGGAGATGGGGGAGAGAAGATGAAATTGGACGGAAATTGTCCAAGAATTTTATCTATATATAAAACCTTCCAAATTAGTAAAGGGACAAGGATTGTGTAAACTGGCCACAGAAGCCTAAGATCGAATAAACGAAGACCCTAGGTGGGAGAATGAATTAAAATTATGGTGTAGTGCAGCTTTATACATTCCCCCAAGGAAAGAGTCTTGGTATGGAAAACTGATTTACCTCATGCATCATGGGATTCACCCAAAAAATCTAAACCCTAAGGAAAGGGGAGCTCTCACGCTAAAATCCACACAATATCGCCTCATAAATTCAGTGCTTTTTCGCGTAAATTATAATGGAGTACTCTTGAGATGTCTCAAACGTGAAGATGTAGAAAACATTATGAGGGAGATCCATCATGGACCTGCATGTGGACACTTTGAAGGGTATACCACGGTTCACAAAATATTAAGAGTTGGTTATTACTTTCCTACTCTATTTGGGGACGTTCATACATATGCTAGGAACTCTAAATATTTTTAAATGAGTGCGGGTAGAGAAAAGAGAGTAGTTTTCCCACTCCAACCAGTGACCATATCGAGACCATTCGAGCAATGGGAATTAGAATTCATAGGGTATATTACCCCAATTTCTTCAAAACAACATAAATACATACTGACTTCTATAGACTATTTTACGAAATGGGCGGAGGCCATCCATCTGAATCACGTGAATGAAAAGGTTTTAATATAATTTATAGAACAACAACTGATCATGAGGTTTGGGATTCCCTCCGTTCTTGTGTTTGACAATGCTACTTATTTTTATTCTACTCTATTAACATATTTCACTCTAGACAAAGGAATCATAATAATATACTTTGCAAACTACTATCCACAAGGGAATGGGGTGGAAGAATCAACTAATAAGAACCTAGTGAGGATCTTGAAGAAAACAGTTGTAGACAATGAGAGGAATTGGAATATTTCGCTTCATAATTCCTTATGGGAAGAAAAAGTAACACCTAAGGAAGCTATAGGTAACTCTCCATACTTTATGGTATACGAACAAGAAGTCATTCTCCTAGATGGGTTATATATTTCATCACTTCAGGTTGCTCAGGGTTCAAGAGGATAGCCCTCATCAATTATTCAACAAAGAATTGATACCCTCCTCATGTTGGAATATGAAAGGAAGAAAGAAAAATCGAAGTTCGTCACTCATCAACAGATAGTTAAAAGATGGTTTGACAAGCATAAGGACAATGAAAAAAATTATGAAGTAGGAGACCTAGTACTGGAATGGGATAGAGAAAATGAACCTAAGGGAAAACATTCAAAGTTTCAGAATCTATGGCTTGGACCTTTCCAGGTATCTGAGAAAATTGGGGGAAGGAACGTATTGGTTGAAAAATATGAGGGGGGGACCCGACGCCCTCTTGATGAATGGATAATACCTAAAACAATATTTCTATTAAAAAAAAAATTGTGTGGATTTTCATGTTATATTCTAACTAGGATAAATGTGTAGGTTTAGGGTAGACTGATTGCTCCTAACTCACACTTACATGCAACATAAGAAACGATGGGAAATTACAAATTTCTTCAAGGATATCTATATCTTGTCTTTGTAAAACAAACGAATTTAGTAAGTGATGAAGTGTTCACATGGTGGTATGTTAAAGCCCAAACATAAAGATGGCTAGTCGGAAAGGACCACTTGTACCTCTAGACAGAGCTAGGAAGAATTTCACATTAATCATTTCATATTACAGATAAAAAAAATCCTCCTCTCCAACTCGTTGAGGGCATTTTCTGCCAAAAATAAATCAAATATATTAAATGAGTGAAAAGTAGAAGAGGGTATGGAGGTAAATTCGTCAGGGCTATGGATGCTTGCTGGTAGTGGAGCAAGGTCTCTGACATCGGGGTGACTCCTTAGGGGCTATGGTGCTCGTTGGAAGTGGAGAAACACCGTAGCAAGTGAATAACGATAACTAAAACAGCCTCTATCCAGTGATGCCTTACCCAGCTCTTGTAAAAAAGGGGGTGTGGGTCATGGTCAATAGGAATGAAGGTGGGATAAGGTATATACTACATAAGAGAACCTAGATTCATGAACCCGATAATTTGTACATGCAAGGATAGGAAATACTCTATTAAAAGCGAAGCCAGTTAGTTTCTCAATCAGATTCTGCATGAGATAAGCATGAAGGAAGGAACAAATATTCTTGCTTGACCTAGGGAATCACCATTAGTTGAGTGCTCAACACACCCTAAAATATTTTATAAAATTTGTCTCTTTTGGGTACCACTTGTTTTCTGTTGGTTCTATTGTCTGAATTGAGTCCGTTGTGGAGGAATTGCTAATTTCATTTTCATGTATTTTCATTGAGCAAGATGGATTTATTTGAACTTTTCAAAGTGAAACATTTGTGTCTAAAAAAAGGAACTTGGCATTTTAACTAAGAATATGTAGCTAAAATTGTGACCCACATGCTTATGTTTAGCATCAAAAAAATTCTGAAAAAGTAGAAATGATCACATAGTAACAATAATGGTCCATCATTGATGTATCATCGACATCAGTAAAAGAGGAGTATATGTGTGCTAGTTGTTCATAAATATGATTCATGAGGTGAGAGATTTCTCATCGACGTCGAAAAAATACGAGAGAAGAAACAATGACATGAGCCATGATGAATCTCTCATAGTCGATTACCGATGTGTTTTATCGAGGATCGATGAAATCCCAAAGGGTCAAATCATTGAAAATCTATGCATTTACACATCCCTAATCACTGATCTCGGATGCATTTTCAACATCGACAAGTTTCGAGGGGGTTAATATGGGAAAACTTATTTAAAGTTATCGTCGATCGCTGATCCTCGATGCAATTTCGGCATCGACAGGGTAGGACCCATTGTTAAAAGTATTATCTAATGAAAAGTCCCTGATTCTAAATAACACGATTCAACGAAGACACCAAGTTTAGGCACCATGTGTCTTTGCCACATATGCATTTCATACAACCTAATTTTATCGTGAGTCACCTTAGGTTTCCCCATGTCCTAGTCACACTTCCAAGTCAACATTTCCACATCAATGCTATACAAAAATATGGGTTGAGGTCAAAGAGTTTTCCGAGAGATATCAACGAACATTGTCTAAAGAAAGCCCAAACTCCTGATTCAACTAATAATTTAGTGGAATGATGAGATGTTTTCAGCACAAAATAAGATCAGATTTTGCCATTTAATAGGTCAGTTAATGTTTTTATCTACATACGTTGTTACCCCATGCACTGATTGGACAATGAGAATTTGAAATCACCGATGAACCAAATTATAGCCCGCACCTGCACCACCAACCTACGATTACATTTGATCTTGAACATAATGAAGATATACAAACATATTTTGTAGAACTGCACTCATACCCTGACTTGAATAACTGATGCAGCAAGGTAAGTATTATCTCTATTTAAATCACTAAGAAAACATCGAACACCTCCATTATGTTCACAAGTTTCCCATTTCTAGAGAAGCTGAAGAAGCGAAGAGAGAATCTCAAGAGTTGCATTTGATTCTCAGACTTTAAAAAAAACTAGGTTAGGCTAGTACGAAGAAGAGGTATGTGTTAACTTTTTCATTTCAGCGGTTGCATTTTTATGGATTAGAATTTTGTCTGTAACATGGTATCTAACGTTGTTCCAGCTGCAAAGAAAATGCCTTCAAGGAATCCAATGACCAAACGCTTGTTGAGGGCACCGAAATTAAAGGAAGCAGAGATGGGTGAAAGATCTTCTCCCGACATGGCGAGGCAGCTGGAATTTTCTCCCAAAGTAGAGTTGGTTATCAAAACATCGACCAAGAAGGAATTCGTTCAACCCTCTTCTTTTGATGATATAGAGGCAATCACTGGATCAAAAATAATTCTCCCACAATGGGGGGATTTATTCAATAGAGTCAACTGGAAAGATTACCTCAATTTTATCCCACACAATGACCCAAATGTAAGGGCACTCGACGACCAGGTTTTCCCGAATATTTGGTGATCGTGCTTGCATCTGGTAGCCTTTCAAACTCCATTCCTTCCTTGCATTGAGACTTTGAGTTGGATAATTGATTACACAAACATGCAAAAGTGAATAATCAATTATGAGAATGGAAGATGTGTCAAATTTTTTCTCCCGACAGAGGTCCATAAGTACTACAAAATCAAGGACCCAGAGGAGCGGTTGAACACAGACTTTGTGGTGAATTTATATGAATTCCATGACAACAACGAATTAATGGCCTCCTCGTTGAAGGAATACAATAAGTTTATGGATTTGAGATACGAATGGTACATGACAATGAATATGAGGGAGCCATATATCTACTTAATGGCTCTAATTTTTTGATTATATGGAGAAAACGATTGCACCAAGTTCTCAGAGGCATGGATTCCCTGGCATACACTGTGGATATTTTGGGGAGTAGCTTCAATTGGGGATCAATTATCTCCAAGAAATTGAGCATGAGTATCCTGCATGATCAGTCCCCAGATGAGGGAGAAGCGCCCACTTTTCACATGGCCTCATATTTGCTAGATGTGATATGCGCAAGGAATGTCTTCACCGGTATGAATCTAAGTTGGCACGTCGCAGAGATTCCTATACATGCCTACTTCAACATCCTATGGGAAAATAGGTGCAATAAGTCTTATGCTCTTATTTGTGATGAATTCATCACTCGGATTTATTTCATTATATTTAAAAAGGAATGGCCAAGGCTGTCTGTAGTAGCCAAGAAAATGATTTCGAAAGTAGGACACTAGTACCTAGATGATACCACAACCTATATCAGGGTGTTCAGGGCCACTAGAGGACCAAATTTTCTCCCTTCCCACGTCTGAGACCGGTTTTTTGTAGGAGAAATATGTTACCAGACTATCTTGCAGGGCTATAATGCCACTTTGGTTAAGGACAATAAATGAGCATTCATACCCTACAGTTTCCATGTAGGGTTTTATATAGTGAAGGACACTTCTCAAGCTAAACAAGAGGGTTTGAGTCAACTGGAACACAGGTTCCCGACATGTCGGTTTCGCAAGCATGACCCTAAAGGCCTAGTTCTCCAACATGCTTCACAAGTCTCTTCTTGATGGAAATACACGCATGACAAGTTTGAAGATGATATTTTTATAGAATGTGCTCACGACTGGGAGGAGGTATTACAGAGAAAATCTAACCCGAACATGATTAGGTTCAAAGTTATGAGTATGGATGAGCAGGTCGAAACAATAGCACAGTCAGCTCAAGAATATCTCAAGGTTAGAGAATAAATCGTAGAAGCATAAACCATAGAGGCATAAAGGAGGGGATTTTTGTTACTAGAAGGAGCCAAAAGAATCATCGACCAGCTAGAGAATGATCCTAAACTAATAGAAATGATGAGAATCACCCCAACCGACCCAATCAAAATCAGAGAAGAGATAAATGGCTAAGTTTCAATACAACTGGATGAAACCACCAGTATGGAAAACCTTAGAGTTTTACATCACCATAAGATTTACAACCGGTGACCATTCCGGCCTAGTATGGGATTCCAAGAACACCAAGTGAAACGAGTGTGCCAAATCCCCTGTTTGATCTAATAAACACCTATGAAGATTAAGAGAGTTCATAGGTCTCACTTGTAACTCAGATACCAATTATAGAGGAGAAATAACCAGGGGGAACATCTGCTCCAAGTCCCGATGCATCAGTTCTAAACCTTCCGCGGGGATACCATGAGGCCAAAATTTTCTTAGACACTCAGGTTCTCAACCTATCAGGGACCCGATAAGACAGTTGCAGGGATCGAAAAAAAGAGGAAGCACAACAACCAGAGATTGAAACCTTGACAGTCAATCACAAAGTAAGTACTGGGCATATCATTGACTATTCAATTTTTTTCGATCCCTCACCAGCCAATGAAAAACAGACGGAGGTTGAGGCATCAGAATAGATGGAAGAAGTACAAGAACCGGTCTTCGAATAGATACAAACAATAGGAAGCTTGGGCAACACTCTCATCTTGGGAGAACAACAAATCCTTGAGCCCATTGATGAGGTCTCCGATATACAGGTGATCTCTTATGATAGGAAGAGGAAATATATCATGAGAAGAATCACCAAGAAAATAAGACTCATGCTGGATAGCTCTATTCTCATCACCATAGAGGAGAAATTTCTCATCACAGAACACACAAAATCCATCTGCGCTCATCGATGGAGGGACGGATATCACTGATGCCACGTTAGATCAATCAAAGCAAGATGAAAAGGAATTGGTCAATGCACTAAATGAGATAGACAATCTGTTCCATTTGGAAAATATTACAAAGACTCAATGCAGGCCACAGTGTTTCTGAAGAGTGAGTTCCAAGATGCATATGAAAATTCCACAAGCGAACGACATATTTTTAGTGCATGTGTAGCCAATTACCAAAAATACACCCTTATGCCACTCGAAACTTGCAAGTACGTGGAGAAATGGTATGAAAAATCATACCAAGATGTAGAACGAATTGACTACATCATCAGAGTGCAAAAGGGTTGAGACAAAAAGAAGCATGGTATTCGAGTGCTAATGGAATGTAGCATCGCTTGGATCAGGAAAGAAGCCGAATAATGGGTAATCATGGCCCAGGAAACTCAACAAGAAATACATAAGATATGGGTTGAATGCGAAAGACACAGGAAAAATATCAATTGGGAGATGAGATACATTACCTCCTAGAGTTTGGCTCACTCGAATACTTTGTCGACTTTCATGACATAGTAAAACAACATGCATAACAAGACTCAGAATGGGGACTGGAGATCGCATACATGGAAAACATGACACCGGGACGTATACAAAAGTTTATTTAACATCCGATCAAGGCTCATGCAGTTTTGCAGTGATTAAGTGCCAAAGTTGCCAAATATACAGAACGAGCAGTGGAAGTGAAGGAAATGCTTGGAGGTACGATGGATGAACACAGATTATTGTATGCTAACACATGCGAGGATCTCTTCGTCAAGTGGTCAAAATATGAGAAGATTCATCCACTCCAGTAGAACCATAAGATGATTTCCAGAGAACAAAGAGATCAAGCACCATGTGGCAATATTTTGTTTTACCTAACACAAACTTGTAGCGGTTATTTTAGTTAGTGATTCTTTATAAATAGGGGGATTTACCTTTTATAAAGGGTTGATGGTTTTGGGAAAATGACCCTCTTTTTTTAGAATTGTAAAGAACTATTTATAAACAACCTTAATTGAGAAGTTTTTTAAGGACGAGAGAAAAAATTTTGTTTTTCATCAAAGGCGTTATGTGATTGGATTTAGGAGGAATTACTTCCAACTTTTATTTTAGTGATTGATGTTGTAACAAGTAAGAGTTTTTGAATCTATTGAAACTCTCTCTGTGTCAATATTTTAGCAGTTCTATTGTTCTTAATGATGAAAAGTAAATCGTTGTGTTAATGTGTGACTGATGGTAGAGATAAGGAAACTATTTTTCTTGCAATCATTTTATTGCATGCGTTTTTTCTTTCAATAATTATATCTCAGTCATCATTGAAATACAAACAAGTTAATGTATTATTACTAGACTTGTAATAGGTGTCAATATATTTGTCTGCATGCTTGAGAATGAGGGTTATCCCAGGCTCAACCTTCTTCAGTAGTTAAGAATCCACTGTATTAGTTGGTTTATACCAACACACCTCATTTTATGAGACTCATCTAATAAAAGAAAAGAAAAAAAGAGAACGTTTAATTTGAAGGAGGAACTTTCACATAAAGATATCATGTCAATCACTAAGTAAATGCCATTGATAAATTAGCTAGATCGAAATATCTGGAGAACTATTCCACCATCAAATGTTGTAGAGTCTAATTGGTCCTCTAAAGCAGGTTTGGTTCCTACTGTTGAGTTAAAGGGATCTCGTACCCCTCAACACAAGGTATAGAAGATGTTTGTGTACTCTAACACCATCTGGTCTTTGTCCTGAAAAAAAATTTCCATTTCATGTACTGGTGATTATAGTTTCCAACATGGTAGTATTACTCTTTGAGGGAAATCAACAAAAGCCACCATAGTGGATCTCGGCCCAAAAATTGCAGACGCAACTTCAAAATTTTTCTCATAGTAAGTCTCTCACCAATAGTTTACATGGGGAAAGGCCTTAAGGAGCGCGAATGTGATATTTTCACTTCTAGAAAATTTTTGGATAGAGAAATAACCGTCTAGCAAAGTTAACCATTTTTCCAAAGTGTGAGCATATATATGGAATTCAAATAAAGGAATTTCCAAGTTAGCTTGTACCTTAAAGGGTGTCGCACCTCTGAAGAAACTACTAGTTTAAGGTGCCTCTGTTGTTGTTGGCAACCATTGAAGGATATGGGAAAAATTATCCATCATCTCATTCCTTTGTCGTGTGAGGGGTTCCTTGAGAAAATTTTTGATAGGATCTCTTGCTTCATCATATTTCTTTTCTTTTGCCATGGGAGAATGCTTGGGTCGACAAGAGCATTATTCCCTAATCTCAACCAGTTCGAGACCCAAATCTCTGTATCCTGACCTCATTAGGGACATGCATAAAGAAATAACAAAGAGTAGATTGCTCTAATACCGTTGATCTGAATTATTTTGAGAACGACATGGAGACATAAATATAAAAGAGATATAACAAAGAAATAGACAGAGCTATTGCAAGGAAGAAATTAATACATTACAACTTAGATTATATTAATGACTATCTCGAATACAAAAGAGTATAAAATGAAAAGAACACAAGCTCGATAGAATGGTGGTAACTTATCTCTGAAGATAGAGATGTGTTGGCTACACTCATTCATAAGAATTTGATTACAATGAAGCTCCAAGGGCCTTTTTATCATAAAGAATAAATGAGAAAACCCTAAACATCCAAAACCCTAACCCCCAAAGATGAGACGCCAAAAGGTTTGTGGGACTCGATGGGGGTAGTTGATACATCAACTTCTAGATGGCGTAATTTTTTCATACGATCTTTGTTTGTGGTGCTTGGTACCCTGTCGGGAAGGTCTAGACAAAAAGTACAAATTTTGGACAGCCCAATATAATCTTCATCATCTATTGCATTCTTCCACATCAAAACAATTTTTTTTAGGGCTTGAAAATGACCCCAAAACTTTGGGACCTAAAAAATTGTAAAGAAAACTACCAAGATAGAAATTGTACTTTCATCCAATGGAATAGGTGGATGGCCACCAATGTCCACCTAGATGAAAGTATTTGGGTGGAGGCATAAGACATTAGTGTGCAACATGGACATTTAGGCATGTGAGACAACCCACATCATTGAAGGAATCCCTAAAGTTGAAAGATTAAAAAAAAAAAATTAAGTTATTAAACAAGGATGTGGAAGTGTATAGATCAATAGACTCATAAGACCTGTTAAATAAATATGTGATGAATAAAAAAGGTTTTTCTCACCTTGATTGAATATGAAGTCATGAGCATGGAAGATGATAAGCATGAGAATCTATGTGTTTATAGGGAAGTCAAATATCTCATAAAACAGTACAAGGCGATATCCTAAGAAAATGAAGAATGATTAAAAAAATTGGACAATTAGGTTTAATGTACATCAAGTAAGTAGCATAGACAAATAACCCTAGAAATGATATTTAAGGAGAAAGTTTGGGATATTGAAAATTCAATGGAAGAAAACAGTGTGAAAGATAAATGAATATGATAAAGGATAAAATGAAGGTTAGGGAAAGCTTATACATCTTTGGAAATGAAGGTGATGATGGGGATTACCCAAAGAAAAATAAGAAGCCAAAAGGATATGAAAGGATGAAGGTGAAAGAAATTAGACAAGGGAAACAAAGAAAAAAATTACTAAGGGAAAAGAAGTGAAAGGACAAGGACATAAAGAAATGGGAGAAGGTAAATTAAAGGAAAAAAATGAAAAATTTGTGAAGGAAATGGTATTCAATGTCTAATCTAATGGGGACAAGGATACAAAATTGGGGACTTTAATTATATCAGAAGTAACATTCCCTAGTCACAAAATCAACCCTCTACTCATAAAAGGATAGCATGACTAGAGAAGTAAAATATTATGAAGTCTCTTGAGTAGCTAAAAAGAGAAATATAGCCAAGGAAGAAAAGAGACTACTAAGATAAAAACAAGAGACAAAAGAAGAATTAAAGACCAAGAGGGAAGTTGAAAGTTTTGTATAAACGTTTTATCTAAGTGATCAAGTTGATCTTAATCTCTACGTGTCCTTGATGTATTCTAGGTGGTTTAAGGGATTGTAACGGTTATGTTACTTAGTGGAACATTGTGTGTAGAGATAATGGTAAATGTTTCTTTAGGGTTTGTGATCTATTTTGTCCTATTTTTAGATCATATATTGTGTGATAAAGGTTTATTCATATTGGCTATGATTAGGTGTAATGTCCGTGAGAGTATCTTAGGTTAGTTGTTGGTTGGATGACATATAACCTAGTGGTACATTGATTGTAGAGCTATCCATGAAGGTTGTGATAGGGTTTGTGATCTATTGTGTCCTTTTTATAGATGGGAAATTATGTGAGAAATGCTTATTCATGTTGGACACATGGTCAATCTATGTAATGGATACTTTGTGATAATGGATGTTATATTTTATATTGTGTTTTATCTCAATTCTCAAGTTTCCCACTATAAGTTTGTGTTTCTTATGTGATGTAGCATTACTTACGTTTTTTTTGAATTATGGTTATTTTTATAGCATGAAGTAGAAAAAGTTAGAGTTCAGACAGTTTTAATGATCTAAGTTATGGTAGGGTTTAGTTGATGTTTCAAACTGCATACACTTTCATTTTGTTTAAATATTGATACTAAATCTATGAAATTATAAAAAGAGACAAAAAGAGGGAAAAAATTATAGAAAAAATAAAGAATTAATAGAAAAAGTAGAATGGATAAGGATATTTTGAAAAAACAAAAAGAATAAGATTTAAGAAAAATGAACGAAAAAATGAAAGGGGTGTAAGAGAATAAGTTCAAGGAGGAAAAAAAAACAAAAGGAAAAGAAGGGTACAAAGAAGATAAAGGAAGAAACATCCAAGCACGAAAGAGAAATAGAAGTATAAGAAGGATATAAGTCGATCAAGACAAAACGTTGAGAAACGGGGAAAAAACATGCAGACATATAGGGGGAGTGGAAGACACATATAGTAAAGAGATGGAAATAAAACCACTCCAACATAAATCCTCATTGTTTCACCTAGAGGATTACAGATAGAATTTTCTTAGGAAAATGATGATGGTAGAAGAGAAAGCTGAGAAATTAAAAATGAATATGGATATTTTTCTAGTGAAATAGAAGAAGAAAAAGTTAAATCATACATGTGAAAATATCTATTGATGAAGAAAGCAACAAGACAATCATTAAAATAGCTGTATTAATCAATGTACAAGGCATGGGATGTAATGATAGTGGAAAATTATCACTAATACCCATCCATTAAAGAAAAAAGGATATGAAAGGAGAGTTGAAAGATAAGGATAAACAATTAGAGATTTTATAGAAAAAACTTCAAGGGCTTTAAGATTTATCCGGGACCACAATTCTCAATGTTCATATCTTGGAAGGAGTGTCCATGTTAAAAATTTGAAGAAAATATAAAGGAAAGAATAAATGTGCTTCTTTGGGTGGAGCATACATGCAAGGATGAAAGGAAATAAAGGGCTTGAATTGATTATGGGGTAAGGAAATTATGATTTTGTATGATCTTACTTTAAAAATAGAAAGTTGAAATCAATGTCGATGTGAAATAAGAATAAAATATGTGGTCCAAGGGTAGAAATTGATAAATCTATGTTTGAATTGAATAATTGAACATGAAACTAAATCAATGTGTAACAAAAGGACATATATCAAAAGAAAATATATCTTTGAAGGAAGTATAATAGAGTTAATAATAATTACATGAATATGTATAAGGTTGGAACACTCTTGTATGATTCCATGATAGATTTAGATGCAATTAGGAAAGAATAGGGATGGAATTATTAGAAAAAAAAAAGGGGACACAATATATGTTGATAAGATATGAAGAATTTAACAAAAACTTGAAAGAGAAAATAATTCATTTCAATGACGGAAAACTTTTAGAGCATGAAGTATGTTTAATAGATAGCATTGAAATTTAAAGTCATTTGAGAATACAAAAGTATAAAGGATAAGAAAAAAAAGTACATATGAACATAAGATAGAAGATAAAAGAGTGGGGGAGAATGGAATCAAGAAAAAGAGAAATAAAGAGTATATAGACAAAGTTAGAGGGTAAGACAAAATCATTAAGGATAAGAAAATAAAGTACATTTGAACATAAGACAAAAGAGTGGAGGAGAATGGAATTCAAGAAAAATAAAAATAAAGAGTATATAGACAAAGTTAGAGGGTAAGAAAAAAACATTAAAAAAAAACAAACAAAGTACATGTGAGCATAAGACAACACATAAAAGAGTAGTGGAAAATGAAATCCAAGAAAAAAAAAGAAAAAAAAAGTATATAGAAAATGTTAGAAGGTAAGACAAAATCAAAAGCATTAAAGATGAACAAAGAAAGTACATATAAATATAAGAGATGAAATAAAAAGATGGTGAAAAATGGAATCCAAGAAAAATAAAATAAAAAGTATATAAAAAAATTAGAGGATAAGACCAAAAACATAAAGGATAAGCAAACAAAGTACATATAAGTATAAGACAAACGAATCCAAAAAAGGAGAAATAAAGATTATATAGACAAAGTTAAAGGATAAGACAAAAGCATAAACAAACAAAATACATATGACAAAAAAATCCAGGAAAAAAAATAAATAAAGATTATATAGAAAAAGTTAGAGGATAAGACAAAAGTATAAAAAAGCATAAAAGATAAGCAAACAAATTACATATGAGCATAAGATAGAAGATAAAAGAGTAAAGGATAATGGAATCCAAGAAAACAAGATGAATAAAGAATATATAGACAAAGTTAGAGGGTAGAAAGATCTATTTTTAAGGTCTTGACCACCGATTTATTTGACTGGTAAAATTTAAAAAGATATGTATACCTTACCCTCAGATTTGAATTTGTGGCCTAAGAAAAAGTAAACTAAGAAAGTCAAAACAAAAAATATAGAGCTCATATAGAGGAGGCTACCAAACATTCAATGAATAGATAGATGTTACATGGGCTTTGAACTTTTATTTTATAATTATGATTTTGTAATCATGTACTTTAAACAATTATCTTGAAGAATACAAGAAGAAATGTAGACATTTATCACGAATCGGAGCTAAGTAGTATTGAAAAAATGTATTAAAACATAGAAAAATTGATTTATTAACGGCTCGAACTAACGGACATTTCTCCACGAAATAATAGAAAATATATTTCAAAATGGGTTCTCGGCTTCTCGACCTCTCAC
>ML795838.1:105511-122639 GCA_009831015.1 Picea engelmannii
GAAATGATGTTTCTTAAATTTAGTAATTACTTAAATGATGATTCTTTTTCGCTTTTTCCCCAATGTCCCCTACTTTCCAAAATTTAAGTTTCCTTTAATTCTAGTTTCCTTATTTTTATTTTATATTATTTATATATATATATATATTCTTTTATTCTCTCTTCCCATTTTTATTTATTATTATTATAATAAATTTTTTTGTTACACCCTCAACTGATAAATTCGCTTAAAATTCTTTTCAAAAAAACAAATATTTTTATTTATTATTATTTTATTTTTTTAAATCCTAGTTTTTATACTCCCCTCTTTAAAATTTTTAAGTATCCTTTATAAATTAAATGCCATGGGTTTCTCTTAGATTAACTCCCTCATTACTTTACCCCCATTACCTTTTTAGAAGACTTTAATTAACACCTAGAAGGGTTTTAATTTATGCCTTATGTTTATCCTTATAGGATCTTTTCTTAGGGCTCGTCAAAATTTGTTTTAGGGAAGTTTTAATTTAGGTTTGGATTGATCAAAGAGACAATTTAATTAGGGGGGGTCGTTCGAATAGTTTATCAGGTGCTAAGGTCTCAGGTCATATAGGCTGACTCATCATCATCCTCAAAGTGACGTGCCCTTCAGGACGCACTATGTGCTCCAAAGGTGCCACTCGCCTCGATTGCTTCTGTCGCGTGACGTGCCCTTCAGGACGCACCACGTGCTCCAAGGGTGCCACTCGCTGACTTGTAATTCTTTGTGCGACGTGCCCTTCAGGATGCACCATGTGCTCCAAGGGTGCCATTCGCTGGCTTGACGGATTGGTAGACTCTATAACCCCTGGAGTCAATACTCCACCAGGTGAATCTTGTGGGAGACTAAGGGCTCTAAGGAATAAGTCCCCCGCCTTATTGCGCGCCCCTTAGAACCATCGTGAGCGACTGTCGCAGTCTGCCCTCACGGCATCGTGGATCCTCTCGAACTAGGTAATCGTTAACCTAGAGTTTGAGCCACGGCGGGAGTGCTAGTAGGCTGTGGCAGGGCTGCTGTCCACACCTCTCCCTCTATCTCCTTGGAACTCGTGTGTGGCCCCTTTACTCCATATGTGAGTCTGGTCGGCAAGCTATCGTCAGCCTGCATCATCAACCATCATGTCAGATCATGTCAACAACATATCATAGAATCAAGAGCATAGCATCAGATCAAAAACAATATCGCCGTAATGAAACAACCAAATAGCCCACTCCCTAACTCAATCCGGAGTCCAAGGGAGTTCCACCGATGCCTCTGCATCCTCAAGGTCCGAAACCCTGCACACTCAAAGAAACTGAGTCAGCAACACCTGTCTACATCAAGGTAGTAAGAACAGCCTGTCATATAACTTAACGCATCATAATGAGAGAAAAAGTTTTATCATCATAAAAATCCGGATCACTCGCGAGCAAGTGTCCTCAAATAATAAGTTTGGTAAGTGCGCCAGAGCGGGATGTTACAGTCCAGTGGACGTGATATAGTCTTAAGGATATGACATGGGAGCATGAGGATGCTATGTGGGAAAAATACCCTCATATTTTTGAAAATTTTGAAAATATTGTTAATGTTGTGTAAAATTTTCACTAAGGACAATGCAAAAATAAGGGGAGAGGATTGTAACATCCCTCGGTAGTTCCCCAGTGATATTATGAGTTGTAATCATGTTTTGTAGGCTAGTGAGCCGAGTATTGATAAGATGGTGGACTTATGTGTATATTAGGTCGGAGGGCCTAAGTGTTAAGGCCAAGAGCCTGATTTTTGTATATGTAATTATGCAGATCATTAATATAATATTTAAACATCGTTGTGTGTCAACCGACCAAGAAGAAAGACTGATGGGGGACTAAGATTCCACAGAATGGGTAAGGAAGAGGGGGATGAAAGGTTGGAAGAGGGGATAAGCTTGAGGGATTAAGTTCTTGAATAATAATTTATTATTATTCCAAAGTGGTGTGAAAGGTATGTTTTTTTATCCTAAGTTCTTGGAAAAGGGAACACATACTTGATGGAGTGCATGAAACTTCATGGGCGACATGTGTTGGCCCAAGCACATGCAATTTAATCCAAGAATGGAGTCATGATGTGGGACCTCCATTCTTTCATCTGTGGTATGAATCATGTTACCTCTGCATCTGATCGATGCATACCTCATGCAGCTGTGAAACCTGAAACCGTGCAACCTATGTGATTGATTGGTGTATTCCCATGAATTTTGTTTGTTCTCTGCATTTGGCCTTCATCATCGACCTCTGCATAATTTCCTTGTCACGCATCTGAAAAATAGTGGAAAACTCGTGGACGAAGCCATGTCTCTTGTGTGTCCTCTAAACCCAGTTTATCCATTCTGCAAATTTGACTTCATGCTTAACTGTCTGGGTCATTGTCTTCTGTGAAACCTGAGCATACCGCAATTGTGTATGACACGTGTGTCTTAACTGTGGGTTGTTGTGGCCATGTAGTCTCTTAGTTGAGTGTGATTGGCTACCATCATTCGTTCCTTACTGATCCATATTGTGTTCCTCCTTATGCTAGAACAAAGATGAAGAAGAAGGATGATAAGCCTGTGTGCAACACTCTCTCTAGGGGAGGGATGTGGTTGTGTTTGAAAAGGAAGGTTGTCAGGCCTATGAGAGATTCTCTCCAGGTGAAAGAGTGCACGAAGGAAGTGAGAACTCCTAGAGGGTTCCTGTAGCTACCACAGAGCTTGAAGAATTATGGTATGGCCTATTGATGAAGCCTAAGGTAAGGGAGTTTTAGTAGCCGAAGGACTATCTTGGTGACAGTGAAGGTGTATACTCTTGGGGTAGGACAGGAATATGGGGAATGAGAGTCTGTGAGAAGTGGGCATAAGTGGCTCCTGGGAGAGAATCCTTCCTCATAAACTATGTATCTTCCTATTGACCTTTCCTAGCCTAGGATTCCCTTGCCCAGTAGAGCTTAGTCCCAGCTTGAGGGTGACCTATTTTTTAGAGTGATGAGAAACGCGGTCTAAGGATGGGAGGTTCATGGAAGGTATGCACACAGTTGGCTGTGTTACACCAATTTAAAAGATAAGTATTAATTATGTACTTAATTTATATGTGATGCATGTATGTATCTTGAAATGTTATCATGTATTTTGTTGCAAGTTTGAATTGTTGTTAATTCTATTTAAGTCTTCATGACAACAATAAATCCATGTTAAATATATTAATTTGATTTAATGCATATTCTTTATAAATATATGTGTATATGTTCTGCATAGTAGCATTGCCCAATAGTGGGGATGATGGTCGAGACGTTACCATATAGGATGTGAACTAGCTAGGGTTTGGTGTAGCTTCATAACATATCTGAGATTTGTGTGTGGTTTGGTGATAAGATCAATAAGTTTCCATCCTCCTTCAATGCTTGGAAATGTTTGTTCTGGATAGTCCTATTTTCCACACACACTCTATGTGGATCTCGGGGATAGTGTATATTCAAGCTCATATTTCTCCCTTGATCTATGTCAATCCTTGTAAAGGGATGACTATTTTGATGTATAATTTGAGAATACATATTGTTGATGGCTATAGATCTAGGTTACAGGGATTATTAGTTATGGATGTCTTCTTTTGTGACACACCTATTTTGTGAAAATGTTTTCAAAGATATCACTTGTGTGCATAGAGGGATGGAACATGAGGTAATGAGGATAAACCATAGTGAACCAAAGGTGAAACATAAGGAGATAATCATGTAGTTGTAGAAACACAATAGAGAAGTGAGAATATATGTTGCACAAAGTGAAGATGGTGCAACAAAAAATACCGGAAAAAGATGATAAGTGCTTGATGAAGGATACCTTCATAACCATGTGTAATTCAACAGGTAAGTGTTTCAAGTTTGTGATTGATTTGGGTAGTAAGAATAATATGGAAGAATTACTGATGCTTTAAAAATTAGTATTGGAGAGACAAAAACATTCATATCCCTTTAAGTGATTTTTTTAAAGGATATGGATTCACTGACCAAAGCAGTGCATATTTTCACATCGGTGAGTATGGAGATGAAATTTCTTATGATGGATGCATATCACTTGTCATGGGATAAATTGTGGTAATGTGATAATTATATAGTACAATATGGGAGGACGAACACATACGCAAATCATGAAATATGGGAAAATATCATAGCTTCCACCTATGGAATATGAATACCTTAGAGAAGTGTTATTAGTGATAGAAAAAAATTTATTGGTTACTGTAAAAGAGATAAATGGGTGTCATGTAGTTGTCAATGTTAAATAAAAACAAGAATAATTCAATGAAGGAAAAAAGATCATGTAAGTGAAAAAGATATCCAAGGAGGTAAGAAAATATTGAATGTGTTATTGAAAATTGTGAGAGATGATTTCCCATAATATGAACATCTACCAAAAGGAAGATCATGCATGAGATAAAATTCATATTAGGAGATAAATTATCAAATATGGTCATGCATAGAAATATAAATCCATTGGAAAGCATATATTTGAATATATATGTTAAATATTTTCCATCAAGAGGATTAATAAGGGAAAGCTATGTGAAACATTAGCATTTCTTTTTTTCACAAAAGATGTTATATATATTTCATAAAAATTTCATTATGATATAACCCAAAATGAATTCTTTACAAAATTAAAAAAGGAAGAGCTTAGTTCCAATAGGGGAAGTCATCGAGTATGGAAGTGTTGAAATACAATTGTCATTAGACCAAAACCTGTAGGATTTAGTATCCGCCACAATATCCAGTGTTAGGATCCATGAGAGGGTGTTAACCCATGTCGCAAAACTCATGAGAAGCGTTGAACCCAATATCCAACATTCTCCCACCAATGCGTACCGAGGGAGTTTCAAACTTGATATCTATCGCTCTAATACCACTTGTTGGACTATGATTTTCGTTAGACAAAAATCCACAATTGTTAGTCTCCACCACAATTGCTAGAGTTAGGATCCATGAGAGGGGGTTAACCCATGTCGTGAAACTCATGGGAAGTGTTGAACCCAATGTCCAACAAGAAGATATGTAAGAAAAATAATAAATTTCCCCTACCCTACAAGTGGTAGGTACATTGTCTTACAAGGTGTCCTAGCAAGCAAATAATTTAAACAAAACATAATATGGTTATGAGAAATGACCCAAATATAATATAAAATCACATCTCTAAGAAATTCTTTTGAATTCAAGGAGGTACTCATTATTAGAGAAAAAAACTCTAGATACCTTGAGTTTTATCTCTCTCTCTCTCTCTCTCTCTCTCTCTCTCTCTCTCTCTCTCTCTCCACACTCTTAGTTAAATTTTCTTCCCCTTGTGGGAGGAGGAAAATTGTAGGGATTCATTCCTACTTCCTCAAGGGTCTTTCATATGACTCGCAGGAGATTGAGCGAGTAT
The DNA here is from genome assembly GCA_009831015.1 of Picea engelmannii. NCBI lineage: Eukaryota > Viridiplantae > Streptophyta > Pinopsida > Pinales > Pinaceae > Picea > Picea engelmannii. Next base: position 110,928 of record ML795838.1, read on the forward strand.
GTAAAACTTTGATGGGATCTATGAACCAAGGGAGAGGTGATGAGGGGTTTCCCAATGATTATTTTTCCTTCACTTCAACCTTTAGATTATGAGTCTTCTTGAGTGCTTTTTTGTGCAACTTATACCTACATAATTTTTAGGTATTCTTTTTCTTCTAGGACAAGGTCTCTTCAAAGTGAGATTATGTTCCTTTATCAATATTGTTTATATTACTTCATTTATGTCAATGTTGTGGGTCATCCTTTATTAGATATCGAATCAGTATATTTTCTTCCACCTTATACTTTTTAAGGGATTGTATATTTTCTAAGGCCTTAAAGAGATTAGAGTTGGAAGGAATGTACTTAAATATTGAATATTTTTGTTTATGAACCTAGGAGGACATTTTTTCCCATTGATCATAGGATGGAAATGGATCCATTCATTTTGGTTGTAGGTTTCTTTTGAAGACAATGAATTATCTCTAATAGTTTATGATAGCAATCCATTTTTGGGGAAACGCTTTTAAAAGTGACCATATTTTTCGCATGAGTTGCATTTAAAGGGAGATATTTCATAGTCTATTTCTTATCAATGTTTATATCCATCCAATTGAAGGAGAATATCCTATGATAAACCTTTATCTAAGGTCAATTCAATACAAATATGAGCACATGAAAATTGGGCCCCTTTAGGTTGATTTAAATCATTGAACTTCCCTGAACTATCCTCAATCTTGTTGAGAGTGGAGTTGTACTAGAAATTTAAAGAGAGGTGCAAGTGTTGAACCCAAACATGGGCCACTACAATTTATTCCATTGAACTTTAAAATATAATTACCAACTATTAACATACAATCCATGACAGCCCTGAAAGAGGGGCTAACATAGAAAATCGAGTGTTCCTGCTTTCAATTGGAATAGAAAGAAATAATATCCTCTTCCACAAGTATAAAAGGATAACTCATTCTATATTTTAGGAGAAAAATTGATAGAAAATGCATTGGCCTATAACAATGAAACAAGGTCAAAGGCCAATGAACTTATCCACTAGAGCCCTCTATAACAGCCCGCTCTGGCGCACTGAGAAAACTTATTCTTTGAGGACACTTGCTCACAAGTGATCTGGACTTTTATGATAAGAAATCATTTATCCTTGATTATGATGTGATATGATAGATGACATGATGTTTTACTGCTTTGACATGGACAAGTTCTATTGACTTGGTTTTACTGAGTGTGCAGGGTTTTTGACATTGAGGATGTAGAGGCATCGATGGGACCCCTTGGACTCTGTATCGAGTCAGGGAGTGTGATTTGGGGTTGATTGTTTAATGTGATTTTAGTATATTTGATTTGATGATATGATTTGGACATGTTCTGACACGATTGTTGATGATGCAGGCTGATGATAGCTTGCCGACCAGACTCACATATGGAGTAAAGGGGCCACACATGATTACCAGAGAGGTTGAGGGAGAGGTGTGGACAACAGCCCTGCCATAGCCTACTAGCATTCCTACCGTGGCTCGAAATCTAGGTTAACGATTACCTAGTTTGAGAGGATCCACGATGTCATGAGGGTAGACTGCGGCAGTCACTCACGATGATTCTAAGGGGCGTGAAATAAGGCAGGGGCCTTATTCCTTAGAACCCTTAGTCTCCCACAAGTTCACCTGGTGGAGTGTTGACTCCAGGGGTTATTGATGTCTACCAATCATTCAAGGAGCAAGTGGCACCCTTGAATCAGATGGTGCATCCTGAAGGGCACGTCGTGCAAAGGAATCACTAGAGGTGAGTGACAACCTTGGAGCATGTGGTGCATCCTGAAGGGCACGTCGTGCAAAGGAAACACTAGAAGAAAGTGGCACCCTTCGAGCACATGGTGCATCCTAAAGGGCACGTCGCGTTGATGTTGATGAAGGAACAAACCTAAATGGCCCTAAGACATTTAACACATTAAGAAATTCTTAAACTACTTCCCTAATTAAATGTCACCTAGTTCAGAATCTAAGTCCTAAGTCTAAAACTTCTGAGGGTAAAATTTTGTCTAACCTTAAGAAAAGACCCTATAAAAATAAAAATAAAAATTTAAACTAAAAACCACTTAAGTAATAGTTTTAGTCTTCATAAATTTTTGGGGTAAAATGAAGAGAGTAATAATTTAATTAAAATCCGTGGTTTTAAATTGTAAAGAAGAAATAAATTGTTTAACTTGTGAAAGTGTAAAAAGATTTCAAATTAATAATAAAAGGAAAAGAGTAAATAGTGCAACTGCCATCTTGGCCCTAATAAAAGGGGAAAAAAGGGAATAATAAAAATTAGGAAACTAAGGAATGGGGGGAAACATAATAAGGGAAAGAGGGGAACTTATGGTAGAAAGCGAGGTCAACATAGTAAGGGATTTGCAATTAAGAACCTTCTAGAACGAACTAAATTAGAAACTTCATTTCAGGGAAAGTATTTAAACCTGAAAGGGAATATAGGAACACCTAGGAGTAAATTTAGGAGAAACTCTAGGTGGGTGAGGGAAATGAGACAATTAAGAAATTTAAAGAAAATAATTATTGGAGGAAAGAGGGGGATGGACAACACTTGTGCGAAGGAGAATATTTAGAATATTTTATTAAAACTTAATTTAAATGTGATTTAGGGAAAGTTGGAGGTTCTAAAAACTCTATAAAAGAAAGGGAAGATGAGGAAGAAAAGGATCAGTTGTTAGCGTAACGTTACACTGCTGAATTTGTGACTTGACTGATTACTTGTGGAGAGTTGGGACATCCCAACTCGGATAGGAGTGGTAGCTCGGCCTTGTGAGGCGAGCTGGGATCTAGACGTACCATCTGGATAGTGTCTGGACCCTTTGCGGTTCGGGGGGCTAAGGGGGAAGCAGAGTACCCCTAGTGACGGGTTGGGAGGTACCGGTGAGGTCTCGACAGTCAGAGAGTGGGAGCGACACAGAGTGCGTGGACGACACATGGAGAAAGTGATAAGGCAAAGGTATGATTTTTAATTTGGTAGAATAAAATGCATTACGACTCATGCTGGGATTAGTATATCAGTGTAACTGGTTTGATTAGCTAATTTTATTTATTTACTCCACGTTTTATGTATTGTGGGATAATTTAACCTTCCATCTTTATGCATGGATGGATAAACTTAGTATGCATTTATGGGCTTGGTTCCTGTTGATCATCTCTTACCCTGTTTTTTTTCTGGTCTTCAAACCTGTCTCTTCTTGGGGCATTTTTGGACCTCTGCAACCATTTTATTTAGGCATACCAATCGTAGCCTCTTCCTCCAGCTTGGGCTGTACATTCCTGAAGGTTTTTTTTTTCCGCATTTAAAATTTTGGATTATAGTTTTGCAGTCTTGGCATGCACTGTTAGTTAAGGCATTGATTGCTTACATCTGAGGGCATTTTAGAGGCGAATTCATCTGCATAAGAGATCTGTATTTTACCTCTGCCAATTTTAGCTAAAATCTCGAACTCGTCCTCTTGGCAATTGTTCTGTCATTGTTATATAGATAATACCACTGGTTATTATATGGAATTAAAACTGAATTTGAATTTGTTCTGGCAATAGGTGTTTGGCATTTTCGTTTTTAAAAAATAGGATCTGAGATTTCGTTGTGGCAATAGGTGTTGGGCATTTTTCATTTTTGAAAAATTGGATCTAAGATTTCGTTCTGGCAATAGGTGTTTGGCATTTTCGTTTTTGAAAAATTTGATCTGCGATTCGTTCTGGCAATAGGTATTGACATTTTTGTTTTTGAAAAAATAGATCTGAGAATTCATTTTGACAACAATTGTATGGGAATTTTCATTTTTTACTATTGGATATGAGACTTCATTCTGTCTTGTATACAGATAACACCGCTGTTTATTTCATGGAAATAAAACAATAAATTTCTTACTATGTTTTGTTGTTAGATTGCTCTCTGTTTTTGTTGTGATCTCTAAATATGGTGTTTTAATTACTCTGCGATTTGGAAGAGGTTACCCCCACACTTTTCGGCCATTAATTATGTGTGTGTTGGTGTTAAATTCCTGTGCGATTTGGGGGAAAGAGTCTGTGCATATTGGTGTTTAATTTCTGTGCGATTTGGGGGGGGGGAATATTTTGTCCGTGAGGGTGCTTTAATTCTGTGCGTGTTGGTGTTTTAATGTTGTGCATTTCTGGTGAACATATATATCTCTGGAACTTTTAAAAAATTCATGTAACTCGCCCCTACCAGCTATGTCAAGTCAACCCTTCGCCCTGCAAAAAGAAATAAATTTGATTAAGATTGATATTCATTCACCTCGGCCAGAGCATGAGGGTTCCTGAGTTGACTCCTGGCTCCAACAATTGCCATTCATAGTTGCCGATTGAGGATCATTTCTTGGCATGCACTCCCAGTTGTCTCTTTGCTAATTTCATGCCGCCTTTTTTGGCATAGCGGTGGGGCCGCCAGTTCTATTGTCATTGATAAATTATAGATGTACTCTTGTTGTTTCATTGTATTATCATTGTAAATATAAATAGAGCATATTGTGATTGTTATGGATAACATAAGTGTTATTTAGATTTGTAAAGATAGTGCTACTCTAATATATTATTAAGGTAATATGTAAATATTAGGCCACTGTAATAGATTACCCTTGCATTATAAATTAGAATGTAATGTTGGTGATATAAAAAGGGTAATGTCATGATTAGTCTAAGGCAATGTTAGTGTAACCCCAAAGGGTGAGTAAGGATATTGTTGTCTTAGTGAAAATGTTACTAAAATTTATTATGATGAATAACCTAAACTGGTATAGTAAGGAGTAATTGCATTATGACTGTAAATTATGTTGTTATTGGAAGGGTAACATCATTGTAATTATTGTTTCTAAAATTGTAAGAGTAAGGTTTACCAATATCATATAGAGTGTAAATTTAGTGTTATAATATAGAGTGTAAAGTTAGTATTAGGTAACATATAAAAATCAATGTCACTGTTATTCTATCTGCAATGTTATGTTAATGAAATTTAATATGATGGGATGTAAGGAATCGCAATGTAATGAATTGTTAGTGAAATGTAATGTAACGTTAAGGTAATGTATTGCAATGGAATCCTGGAATCCTCAATGTTTGATCTATTTATCTAATAGATAGTGCAAATTCATCATAATAGTATTTACGTCACAATCCATATGTTATTTTATTATTATAGTGTATTTTGCTTAGTTTAAATCAAGTTGCAAATTGTTACTTGCGTGCCTTTAAGAGAGGTGTAAGAATGAGCGAATTGTATGGTTATAATAGAATGTATGCACCATTGTAGAGGGGTGCGACATATGTAATTGACTCCTTGCTCCATGTTTTAGTCAATACTTATTGTGCATCATGGTATATAGCCACAGTTGGGTTAATGAATGATTAATTCCATGCCTTGAGTAAAGTAGACGACTGCCTTGCTTCTTGAATTTAAATAAAGTTGATTTCTTTGCGCACACACTTACGTCATTCCTTTTGGATTTAGTAACCAATTTCTCTTGCACCGTAGAAATTCATGTGATGCGTGTTGACTCATAGAAATTTATCTTGTAGTGATTGTCTAGTTGCTTGTCGATTTAGAATATTTAGTTTGGTCTACTTCTGTCGGGTGGGATGTAGACACCTACATGTTCCTCGGAACAGTTGCCAGCCCTGAGACCTTAAATGGTTAAAATCGATGGGAACCTGGGCTTGAGCGTTTCTTATGTGTCTTTGAGGTAGTAACCTTTGCAGGGTAGGATGGACGTGTAGTCAATCTTACTTATTGTCATTTGATCATCGTTAAAGGAATGCAGTTACTTGTTGTGAATCTTCTGTCGTCCTGTTGTGTTCATCGTGGTTTACGTATGGTTCATCATCGGGTGGTGATGCAGAGTCGAATGTGTTTGTTTCCCTTGTACATGTGCGCACACAATTAAAAAAAAAACAAAAAACATTGGGCACTTGTTATAAGAGTTTGGTCATCATAACGAAGAGGATCGTTACATATTGTATCATTGCGGATTCGACCCGTGACTTGGGATTGCTATGACTTTCGTTGATAGGATTTGATTATACTGTTGTTGATTGAGTTGATTGTGTGCATGCAGGAAATCATGGTTAGAGGATGTCGTGGAGGCAAACGATTGGGTGCTAGGGGAGGTGGTGCGACACCTCCAGTAGCATCCATGCCTGAGGGGTCTAACCCTCAAAGAGATGAGCAGGTTCATGGACAGGAGCAGATAGCAGTTGGTGACGTAGTTGGGATGGTGAGATCTTTTCAGCACATGTCCAAGGCACTAATTAGCCGCTTGGACAGAGATGAGGCTAGGGCACCGACACCCATTGAGGTTCCGCCGCACGCACTGGTTGTTACTGGTAGCATTCATTGTGAACTCGAGAAAGTCAAATTTCCCGAGTTCTTTGGTGCCCCGGAAGGCACAGCTGCCGATGCATGGTTGGAGAAAATGGTGATGTGCTTCGCACTTTGCGATTATACCTCCAACATGAAGGTCCACATGGCGGTATTTCAATTGAAAGGAAGCACCCATCTATGGTGGAAGACGCTCCTACCATAGCTGAACATGGTCGTCGAAGACATGTCATGGGAACTATTCGAGGAACGGTTCCGAGAGAGGTACCTTTCAGAGGAATTCATTGAGCGTCACCTCAATGAGTTCAACGATTTACGACAAGGAGGTCGTATGGTGCTCGAGTACGAGGCACATTTTATGGAGCTTCTTCGGTATGCTTTGCACCTTAACACAAAGAAAATTAAGGTCAACCAGTTCATGTTCGGCATTAACGGAATCCTGCGTGCAAAGGTTAGGATTTTGATGCCTCAAACCTTGCACGATGCCGTCCAAAAGGCCCTCATAGCAGAGGAGGAGCTTATCAGTGGGGGTCAGACCAGGACTCCAGTGAGACCAGTAGGGAAGGGTTCATCTGGAACATCGCAACATCAGACACTAGCGAGACATATGCTGGGATATCGTGGCTTCCAGAGGGGATCCACTTTCACTACACCCCGGTGACCGCCGCCTCAGCAGTGAACACCTTATCAAGGACCATGTTAGGCTGCTAAATTGAAGATTTGAATGACCTGAAACACTAAATTTTCAAACCAGGGTTGGTAAACTTTGAGCTGCTACACTGTATGTGTGGGTAAGGCTCTAATCTCTATCTTAATGCTATCCTTAGAAGAAAACATAAACTTATTCTGAGAACTTGAATCTTAATGACTATCTTGAAACTTAGCATTTCCTATTTAAGTCATCAACATAAAATAGTCCTGTGCTCAAATGCTGGTGCTTCTATTTCTATTCAAAAGTGTGGTTCCACAAGATTATTTTACCATTATTTCCAACCATCTATCATCATCATTTCTGTTTAAGCCATGATACAAAGAGTGTTTCCTAAAATGCATTTAATCTGAACATTACAAATGAATCTAATCTGTCCATAGGAAAAAATAGAAGTACCCTACTTACCCTACTGGTACCGGAAGCTTCCTTTGATTTAACTGTAATCTAACTATTCTAATTAAGCAGGGTAACTAACTAGCTAACAGAGAAAAGTTCATTCAATCTCTAAGTGATGTTCAAATTGAAAACTAGAAGCCAAACAAACCACGTTCATACTCTAAACCCTACCGGAATCAAACACACATTAAATACTCATCAACGCAAGAAATATCAGTATGCTAGAATGATTCGGTTGAAGAATAAATAAACACAATTTTGAACGAGTTAATTCTGAAACTATAAACTATCATGTAAGCAAACACTAACACACTGAAATAACTAAATCTATGACAGAATAAAGCAGCGGCTTTCACCTGTTTGGCGGGCCCAACCAAATGACACAAACGCTATAAGTAATAACCAGCACCGACTATACCATTCTATGCAATCACTGTGTAAACTTCATGCTTCATTAACTCATCAGAAAATACTCAAATTGTATAGCAGTCGAGTAACATAACGCAACAATAGTTTTGTATTCAGAAACGTGTGTTCACGACATAACATAATCCAACCGGTTCTCAGGAGTGATCTCCTGTTTATATCAGTCTAAAGCAAAAATACAGAAGTTTAAACGGATCCCCGATCCGAAAATAGCTTGAAATCAAGTTTAAAAACAACCTTCACATCTTCGTGACACGTAGTGTCACGAAGTGTGAACGATGAAGAATTAACGACTCAGTTTTATCATTATGCCTTCAAGCATCCTGTGAGCGATGTCTCCAGCTGTCATGCGAATCTCTCTGTCTCCCATTCGAGCCATAACGCACAGATCTTGAGCGGCTTCATTGGTATCTCCACGGGTACGAGTTGGTACCTGGTACCGACAATCCTGTTCCAAAAATAGAAGTGGTACCTAACCCAAGCGACATTAGTTTCAATATCAATTTAAAGCATCAAAATTCATAAGAATAGCTTGAAACATAAAGATACTTTAAGTAGCCCCATTGAGTGGTAGGGAGATGTTAATGATGTCAAAACAAGGCCAAAAGGGTGGTATTGGGTATATAAATGGGGGTCTTTGGAATATAATATAGGCAAAAACATGATCAAAACCGGGGACCAAAATGCCCCCACACTGAAGTCCTTGCTTGTCCTCAGGAAACAAAAGTCAAAGACTGGTAGCAATCAGAGGGTTGCAGCGGCTGCAACCAGCATTTGTAGCCTCTCCTGCTTCTTCAGATTCCTGATCTCTTTCTTGAGGACTCTGTTGATTATAACATGCTTTCTAGAAATCCTCTGAAGTTGCCTGTTCCTTTTGAAAATATCCTTATTCCTCTGCTTTAACCTTCCAATTTTGGACAAGAGGTGAGTTACCCTGAGCTTCATGAGTTCGTTCTCAGATTTAATATGTCTATCCAATACAATGTAGTCATGCAACTTCTCCTTCAATCTGCTATTCTTTCTCTCTAGTTTCGCCACCATTGGTTTCAAGGATCGACTGGAGGAAATCTCGCAGTGGGTTTCAAATGTTTGATCTTGTCCTGGATATGCTTGAGGGATAGACGCATGGGTAAACTCGTCTGGGCTTTGAGCAGGGGTGTGAACTCTATCAGAATCATGATTTGGACTAAGTTCAGGAGTGAATTCATCTGGGCTGCATTCATAAGTGTCAACTAGATCAAAATTATGATCTGGACTGAGTTCAGGAGTGAACTCATTTGGGGTTCGTTCATAGGTGTCAGCTGGACTAGGTCCGGGAGTGGACTCTCTTTGCATCTGAACAGGGGTACCGGTTGGTACTTGAATGGACTCATTTTGCACAATTCCTTTGGGAGTAGTAGCCTGCCGATTTGTTTTTCGGTTTTTTCGAATGAGTTGGGACAAAGTCTAGGTCATCTCAGAGGGCTCTAGGGCCTCCTCGTGACCATCCACGCTTTCCAATCTCTCTTGCGGTGGGTAACTGGGCACTGAGTTGTCCATTCTTGACAATACACTTTTACATTTTCTTTTCGAGTTCCTCCTAGGCTTATCAGTCGACTCGGCTAGTTCCTCCACGTTAATTATGTTCTTGGCAGCGAGGGGAGAACTCGAGATTTCAATGTTTTCTTCTATAGGTGTGGTGCCCTTCCCAGTCCCAGTATTGGTTTCTACTTCGTCATCAATTGGAGGTTCAGGCTCAAGGTCTCCAACATAGTCTTTAGTCAGGGTTTTGACCGTCTTTTTCCTGGAGTTCAACTTTTTGTGTGGGGGAACGGGCTTCACACTCTTATCTTTAGACTGGACATAAGAGAGGTTTTTTACAGTGAATAGATCCCAGGATTCTTGCTTTTTCGACAGGGTAGATGTAATCAATATTTTAACTAGACCAAAGTGAAATAAACTCCCTCGAAACTCATTAGCCTTTTGGACCTATTCGGCCATCCTTTTTAAACTTTTTAGCAAAAAGAAAGGTATCTTCAACAAAGTACCTGTGAAGTGTAACATAAGTCGAGCATGGAAGGGGAATATGATGGTATATTGACCCTCACACGTAAGGTAACGCTGGAGGACGACCAACAATTGAGCCCACTGTGGTTCCAGCCAAGACCGCGATGTTCCCTCGGACCACTCTGTTTCCCGGTACTGAGGTTTCAACAACTGTGTACAGAGATTTTTATCAACCGACTGCCCCTTTGTCCATCTTTGGCCTGTGGTGGGCAGTTGAATTGCCTCTGAAATGAACTTCTCCGTGACCTCGAATTTGAGCTCGCCCACCTTGGCGGACCCACCCTCAAAATTCAGAGAAAACTAGAGCGTGATTGCATCGTTATACCCATCGAACTTCTTCAGAAATGGCTCCCACCCTGCTTGCTTAAAAATATCTTTGGTTTCCCCATACTCCAGGAGGGCTTCCAAGTCGGCGTATGTTTCTAGTTCGTGGCGATTTTCTACCATGGCTCTACTTGGCATCACAGGGGAAGTCTATCGGTGGTAGCGAAGGTTGGATGAGGGCGACGAAGGGAGAGAATGTGATGGAGAATGTAGTCGGGAAGAAAATCATATGAGAATATTTGAATTGTCAGGGAGATAGATAGGGTGTCGGAACATGATGAAAGTCATACAAGGGTGCATAGTTATCATATCTGAGTCAAATTGAACTTAGTTCCGGTAATGGTGCATTTTTATGACATGAAATGTCATGGAGGTTTAGTTCATTAGGTACAGGTCGTGGAAATGATGAAACGTTATGGAGTAATTAAGGCACCCTCAGTTCAAACTTATTAGTATGCAAATTAATACAGTAAATCAATACGAACTAAACACACTTGAGTTAAATTACCTATCCTCATTGTTATGCAAGTCTTGCTATGGAATTGTCTTTTGAAGTTAAGTCTGGATTTGAAGGGCCCAAAAATTGTAGCTGCTCTGGTATTTCTGATGAACCTGTAACTGATGAACTCTGTGCTGGTACTGACTGGTACTAATGGAACACTCAGGAATCTGCAGAAGAACTTGAACAAATAATACCATTCTGAGAAAAAATTCCTGTGTATAACAACAAATTATCTGAGGATGACCCCTGAACCTGGCTTTTGTTCTGGTTTGAAAAAGATCAACTGATATCATGTCTTCAATAGCTTCAAAGCTTCACCCATGGTACAAGTCTGATTTGTGTGAATAGATGTTCTGGAGTCGAACACAAACAGAAATCATCGGATTACTAGCCATTAATGAATGTTGTTAACCGATGCGAGATGACCCACCTGTGATGTCAATGGGCCTCAAGGTACCTACAACACATCCTAGCAGGTATGAATATAGGTGTTGGTGTCGAGTCACCTGTAGGATCTATCAACCAAGAGACATTGGTGTATTCCCATGGTTGTTAGCAAAGACAACTACCATTAAGGCATGCCGAGTCCAGGGTACTAAATAATCTCTAATCTCTGCTCCAGATAAGGTGCTGATGTCGATGGAGTGAGATTTGTTGGAAGGTGGACCTTAACGTATTCCACACCATCCAACGCGAGTGCAGATAGAAATCTTGCAGACATAAGTTTTAGAACAGTAATCACTTACTTGTGGATTTTATGAGCCCAAGTTAGTACATGCTCATTGCTTTCTCATATTTGGAGTATCTGAGGAAATGCCAAAAGAAGACTCTAAGGGGGTTTCTTTCCCATAATAATTCACCAGGTCTGGTAAAGAATAATCCTTCCTGATAAATGCCCCTTTCATATTTTAATGAGAAAACAAAGGGAGCAAACAAGCTCGAATTTA
>ML795838.1:125294-147852 GCA_009831015.1 Picea engelmannii
GGCAGGTGGAAACAGAGTAAGTTTCTGTGAAGAAATACCATTTGAGATAAACATATCTCCACCACGACATCCTATGAAAGTGTTGGCTGTGGCCAACCAGGGTCTCCCTAGAATGATTGGATGGCCTTTTGTGGGGTCCTTTGCATGAATTATCATGAAGTCCACAGGATACTCCCATGAAGCTAAAGTCACAAGGATGTCATCAAGAACTCCAACAGGTTTTATAGTGGTTCTGTCAGCTAGTTCAAGAACTGTAGGAGTGGGGCACAGGAATTGATTTAATTGTAGCAGTTCCACTGTGTTGCTAGTCATTATATTAATGGCGGAACCTAAATCAACTAAATTATTACCAATAGATACATTATTGATGGTCACTGAAACTATTGGGTTCCCTGGATTGGCATACTTTACAATTTTGGGTGTTTCAGAAATATAATTTGATAACTATCCTACTAGATGTATTGTGGGTGGATCTTTTTGTTTTTGACCTGGTTTCTTGATACAGAGTTCTTTGATGGTTTTGGCATAGATGGGAACGTCTTTGATGGCCTGTAATAATGGAATCTTAACACAGACATTTCTTAGTTCAGTCATGATGTCAAACTCAGATTGCACAATTGGTTTTTCAATGAGCAGCCTCTCAGGAAAAGGAGGCTTTTTGGGAACCTGAGGTTGTGTGTTATGCTATGATTCGGATTCTTTCTGTTTTGGGATGATAACATCCTGCAGGGGTATCTCATTTGATAAATTATCTGTAGGCTCATCTTCATGTTCTTCAATAATTACCTTTGGTGTTGTTTTTGTTATGGGTTGTCTTTTATTTAAAAATTTTCCAGATCTCAGCTGTACTTCTTGAATAGAAACATGGTTTATGTTGTAAGGTATATAGTTCTATAAATCATCATTATGGAGTGGTAGGGGTGGTCTGTGGTTCGGATTTGGAATGGGTTGAGCGGGCAAAATGGTAGGACGTGGTGGATTCTTAGGCTGCTGAGGATTTTGTGGAATGGGTGGCAACGGAGGTGGAGTAAAACCAGGTAATAGTTGTTGCAATGGAGGTGGAGTAAAACCAGGCAATAGTTGTTGCAAATTTGGAGGATACTGCATGTATGGATTCTGAGGAACTAGTACTGCATGCTGTTGTTGGTTATTTCCAAAGTTTGGATTTCTCCATCTATGGTACCAAGGTTGAGCAGGGACATTTTGTGAAGGCTAGTTTGGCCAGTTCCATGGGTGTTGTTGTTGTTGAGAGAAGGGTGGATAATAGCTGGAAGATTGTGGGGATGGTTCTTGATATGCATTTGCATTTGGATTTCTAGGCTGCCAAGGCTTCTTAGGTGTAGATGAAGTCCCTGGATCTTCCCCTCCCTTGAATATTGCTTGCAACCCAGGTAAGGATGGACAATCTTATGTTTTATGATTTTCAATACATATTGCACATACAAAAATGTTGTCCAAAGGGCATTCTCGTAAAGGATGTCTTTTTCTGCATTTTGGGCAAAATATGCTTAAGACAGGGTTTTCCTCTTCCTGCTTTCTTTTGATCTTCAGAGTGTCTAATTGAGAGCCAATTGTTCCTAAAAGGTATTTTTTTAAATTTTCCAAAAGGTTTCCCAATTCGACATTAGTAACTCCACCAGATGTGGATGTTTTGGTATTTTTGTTGATCGGTTCTCTCACACTTTTTGTAGCTTTCCCTTTACTTCTTGAGTAAGTTCTACAGAGTTCACTAATTGCTTCAAATTTTTTCTGATAAATGTCTCCTGAAGCCATTAAATTGAGGGTATCAATGTATTCCTCCAAAACTCCTTTTAAGAGGAGAGTTTTGATTGCTTCATCCTGGAGATCATTATATTTAGATTTTTGAAGGGTATAGGTAAATCTTTCTAGAAAATCCTCAAGGCTTTCTTCATCTTGTTGTTGCATTTTGAAGATGTCATTCCGAGAATCTTTGGTTCTGCAATAGTCCTGGTACTTCTTTAAAAACTTTTCCTTCATATCTTGCCAAGATCTAATGATGTATTCTCCTAAACTCGTGAACCAACGTAGTGCAAAATCTTTCAGGGTGGCAGGAAATAATTTCAGTTTATGTTCATCCTGGAGATAGTTATAACTTCTGCACAGGATGTCGAACTCAAAAAGAAAGACATCTGGGTCCTCACTATTTTTCCCATGGAAGGTTGGTAGTGCTGAAAGTGGGATATTCTTCATACTGACATTCTAGACTAAATCCAAAATAGGAAATCCAAAGGTACTTTCTGGTGGTAATTCATTCTCTGCTTGTTCTTCACCTTCATTTTCAATATGAAGTTCCCCATGTAAGTCTCTCCCTCTTTCTCTCATGGTAAAAGGATTACCAAGAATTGTATAAACAATCCTATCTTTCTTTGGTGAGGGTGTGAAATCCCACCTTTCTAGATTCTTTTTGCCAGAAGTGTTATCTCCTATTGGTATTTTTGAGGATCTTATGGCCTTTGATGTCACAGCTGTAGTTGTTATCTGTGAAATTACAGAGTTAGGGTTCCTGAGAAGGGCTTGTATTTTCTCTAGATCAACTGTGTCATCCAGGGCTAGATCACCAAGATTTTGAGTTTGTTGATGTATGGTGTTTCCTGGTTCTAGGTTTTGTTCTACGGTTTCCTCAGCCAGAATTTCAGTCTCAGTTTCTATCGCTTTTTGGGTGGAGGTTTATTCTTATTTTTGTGGTTTTATATTTTTCCTAAATCTACCTCTAGGATCTCTATTTCTCATGAAGTCATGCTAAATGAAATGAAAGAACTAAGATTGAGTTTCAGAGTACCTGTGATAACTGATATGTCGGTTTTCACCCTTTTTGTTTCCACAGCTGCTCTTACTATCAACCTGCTAACATACCACACCAAACGAAGTGCATTATAAAACTAATCAAGACAATTATATTCTTACCTTTTAAACAGCTCCCCGACAACGGCGCCAAAAATGTCAGGCTTCTAAATTGAAGATTTGAATGACCTGAAACACTAAATTGTCAAACCATGGTTGGTAAACTTTGAGCTGCTACACTGCATGTGTGGGTAAGGCTCTAATCTCTATCTGAATGCTATCCTTAGAAGAAAACATAAACTTATTCTGAGAACTTGAATCTTAATGACTATCTTGAAACTTAGCATTTCCTATTTAAGTCATCAACATAAAACAGTCCTGTGCTCAAATGCTGGTGCTTCTATTTCTATTCAAAAGTGTGGTTCCACAAGATTATTTTACCATTATTTCCAACCATCTATCATCATCATTTCTATTTAAGCCATGACACAGAGTGTTTCCTAAAATGCATTTAATCTGAACATTACAAATCAATCTAATCTGTCCACAGGAAAACACAGAAGTACCCTACTTACCCTACTTGTACCGGAAGCTTCCTTTGATTTAACTGTAATCTAACTATTCTAATTAAGCAGGGTAACTAACTATCTAACAGAGAAAAGTTCATTCAATCTCTAAGTGATGTTCGAATTGAAAACTAGAAGCCAAACAAACCACGTTCATACTCTAAACCCTACAGGAATCAAACACACATTCAATACTCATCAACGCAAGAGATATCAGTATGTTGGAACGATTCGGTTGAAGAATAAATAAACACGATTTTGAATGAGTTAATTATGAAACTATAAACTATCATGTAAGCAAACACTAACACATTGAAATAACTAAATCTATGACAGAATAAAGCAACGGTTTGCACCTGTTTGGCGGACCCAACCAAACAGCACAAACGTTGTAAGTAATAACCAACACTGACTATACCATTCTATGCAATCACTGTGTAAACTTCATGCTTCATCAACTCATCAGAAAATACTCAAATCGTATACCAGTCGAGTAACATAACACAACAACAGTTTTGTATTCAGAAACCTGTGTTCACGACATAACATAATCCAACCGGTTCTCAGGAGTGATCTCCTATTTATATCAGTCTAAAGCAAAAATACAGAAGTTTAAACGGATCCCCGATCCGAAAATAGCTTGAAATCAAGTTTAAAAATGGCCTTCACACCTTCGTGACACGTAGTGTCACGAAGTGTGAACGATGAAGAATTAACGACTCAGTTTTATCATTATGCCTTCAAGTGTCCTGTGAGCGATGACTCCAGCTGTCATGCGAATCTCTCTGTCTCCCATTCGGACCATAACGCACAGATCTTGAGCGGATTCATTGGTATCTCCACGGGTACGAGTTGGTACCTGGTACCGGCAATCCTGTTCCAAAAATAGAAGTGGTACCTAACCCAAGCGATATTAGTTTCAATATAAATTTAAAGCATCAAAATGCGTAAGAATAGCTTGAAACATAAAGATACCTTAAGTAGCCCCATTGAGTGGTAGGGAGATGTTAATTATGTCAAAACAAGGCCAAAAGGGTGGTACTGGGTATATAAATGGGGGTCTTTGGAATATAATATAGGCAAAAACATGATCAAAACCGGGGACCAACAGACCACATCATCAACAGCACCGTCGCCCGCAGCAGCAACAGTTTCAGCCTGTTCAGCAGAATAGACCAGGGTTCTAGGCCAGTGGGCCATCATCTTCTACTTCGAGTACCAGGACTATTGGGCTGAAGAAGGGGTGTTGGACATGTGGGGAGCCACACTACCAACGTGAATATCCTATGGAGAGGACCAGAGTGTTCGGATCAGCTGGACCCACTATAGTGGGAGATATGGGCAAGGCCCATCGGATTCATGCAGCGGTGAATAACCACCAGGCAAAGCACCAGTCAACTATGCTCAAGATGACAGGTACCATCGCTGACCAGACCCTTAGTATTTTGATAGATCCCGATGCTACCAAGAGTTTCATTTCTGGCGCAACACTAAAAGGGATTAAGGTAAAGGCCATTGAATAGGATGAGTTTAGCTTCATAGAGATGGCTTCCGGAGCCAAACAGAAGGTTGGAGGAAACGTGATGGGATGTGCCCTTAACCTGGGAGAGTTTGTTACGAGGGTCAACTTGTACGTCACAATCTTAGGATCTTATGACATCATGATCAGTATGGATTGGTTGGAGGCGATACTCAACTGTAAGACGAAAAGGTTGAGATTGGTTTATGACGAAGGACAGAGACGTGTGATTCTAGGATAGAACCAGGGAGTTTCCATGAGGTTCATCTCTTCCTTACAGTTACAGAAGAGTATGAACAAGGGGTGCAAGCTTTATGTGATCCTTGCGCTAAATGAAAAGGGAGTAGCGAAAGGTCTAGAACACCTTCCGGTGGTGAAGGAGTTCACAGACGTATTTCCAGAGGAGTTACCTGGGATGCCGCCAGAAAGGGAATTGGAGTTTACCATAGACCTGAAACTGGGGACCGAACCGATCGCAAGAATGCCTTATCGGATGTCGACCCCGGAGTTGCAAGAGTTGAAAATGAAACTGAAGGAGTTGTTGGACCTGGGACTGATACATCCTAGTGTGTCACCGTGGGGTACACCTGTAATTTTCATTTGGAAGGACATATCATGGAGGCCTTGCATTGACTATCATCAACTGAACAAGGCTATGATCAAGAATCAGTATCCCTTGTTGAGAATTGATGATCTGTTCGATCAAATGAAGGGTGCGAAGGTGTTCTCCAAGATTGATTTGCGATCATGGCAGTTGTGGATCAAGGACGATGACATCCCTAAGACTACCTTTAAGACGAGGTTTGGACACTACGAGTTTACTGCTTTACTGTTTGGACTGACAAACACCCCAGGGGTATTTATGATTTTTATGAACGGGGTGTTCAGCGAGTACTTGGACAATTTCATCCAAGTATTCATTGACGATATTTTGATCTACTCTCGGATGATAGAGGAGCATGACGAGAACTTGCGCTTGGTACTACAGTGCCTGCGAGAGCACAAATTGTATGGGAAGTTGTCAAAATGCTCTTTTTATCAATCGAGGATTCACTACTTAGGGCATGTCATCTATGACGAAGGTATCACTGTGGATCCAACCAAGGTCGAGGCTATTATGGAATGGCCTGCACTGATGAATGTCATAGAGGTGCGTAGATTTATGGGTTTAGCAGGATACTATTGACGATTTGTCGAGGGATTTTCGAAGATAGCAAATCCAATCACAGAATTACAGAAGAAAAACAAGAAGTTTGTTTGGACTGAGAAATGCGCGGAAGCATTTCGGAGGCTTAATAAGTTGTTGACCACAACATCGATACTAAAGGTCCCTGACGCATCCAAGGAAGGCTTAGGTGGAGTCTTGATGCAATACGGACGAGTGATTGCTTACATTTTGAGGAAACTGAGAAGGCATGAGGAGAACTACGTGACACACGATTTGGAGTTATTAGCCATCGTATATGCCTTGAAGGTTTGGAGATACTACCTTGTTGGATGAAAATTTGAACTAAAGACTGATCATTGTGGACTACAACACCTTTTTATGCAAAGCACCCTAAATGCGCGACAACGACGTTGGTCGGAATTGCTTAGCGAGTACGACTTTGAGATTACTTACATAAAGGGAATGGTGAACCAAGTGGCGGATGCTTTGAGTCGGAGACCACGCATCTTTTCAGTGTTGCCTCTACAGATGAATCTATGTGAGAAGATTCTCACTTTACAACGTGACGACGATTGGTACAAGGAGGTCGAGGGTTTTGTCAGACAGAACACAATGATTGTACCACGATATGAGGGATTTTATTTTGATAGTGATGGGTTATTAAGGTTTAAAAGTTGGATTTACTTACCGCCAAACGACTAGTTGAGGATGTTGATCCCGAGCGAGGCTCATAGAGCCATTTACATGGCTCACCCAGGAGTCACGAAGATGAGGGAAGATCTTAAACCCTTATTCTTTTGGAGGGGAATGAAGGCTGACATAGTTAACTATGTGACCAGGTGTCTAGAGTGTTAGTAGGTAAAGGATGAACATAGACACCTAGCAATATTACTACAACCACATGCCATTCAAGAATCAAAATGGGAAATTATTTCGATGGATTTTATTGTTGGATTGTCACTGACAGCAAGGAGACATGACTCGATTTTCGTAGCAGTAGACACTCTGAAGAAGACTGCTCACTTTATTCCTATGCGTACAATGTATCAGGAACCTAACATAGCTAGAGTTTTCATCAGTGATATTGTGAGGCTACTTGGCATGCCTAAGAGGATTATATCCGATCGAGGATCAGTGTTTACTGGACGATTTTGGATGAGTTTCCAAGAGGCCTTGGGAACTCAACTTAACTTTAGTACTGCGTATCACCCAGAGACTGACGGATAGAAAAAACGAATGAACCAAAACTTGGAGGACATGTTGCACATGTACGTGATGGACCAACAAAAGAGTTGGGAAGAATTCTTGCCACTAGTAGAGTTCGCTTACAACAATAGTTACTAGAGCACCATTAATATGGCGCCTTTCAAGTTTCTGTACGGGCGACCGTGTCGGACGCTTTTGAGTTGGGATTGACTTGAGGATAGGGTCTTGGTGGGACCAGAAGCAATCCAAGAAATGGAAGAACAAATGCAAACAATAAGACAAAGGATTAAAGAAGCGCAGGATCGACAGAAGAGTTATGTCGATGCACACCGAGTCGACCGTAGTTATGAGGTCGGTGATCGAGTATTCTTGCGGGTTAAACCGCATAAGAGTTTGATCCAATTTGGTAAGGGAGATAAACTCTCTCCTACGTTCGTGGGACCTTTAAATATTGTGGAGAGAAAGGGGTTTGTGGCCTATCGACTAGCCTTGCCTGATTCTTTGAGGCGTATGCACGATGTTTTTCATGTATCTATTTTGAGATATAGAATTATGATATTATGATACACTTATTTCTGCATTTATGCTATGAAACTTTGGGATGAAGTTTTGACCAAGAGGGGGTGTATGTAACATCCTTCTTTGGCACACTGAGAAAACTTATTCTTTGAGGACACTTGCTCGCAAGTGATCTCGACTTTTATGATAAGAAAACATTTATCCTTAATTATGATGCGATATGATATATGAGATGATTTATTACTGCTTTGACATGGACAGGTTCTATTGACTCGGTTTTACTGAGTGTGCAAGGTTTTTGACCTTGAGGATGCAGAGGCATCGATGGGACCCCTTGGACTCCGTATCGAGTCAGGGAGTGTGCTTTGGGGTTGAATGTTTAATGTGATTTTAGTATATTTGATTTGATGATATGATTTGGACATGTTCTGACACGATTGTTGATGATGCAGGCTAATGATAGCTTGCCGACCAGACTCACATATGGAGTAAAGGGGCCACACACGATTACCAGAGAGGTTGAGGGAGAGGTGTGGACAACAACCCTGCCAAAGCCTACTAGCACTCCCGTCGTGGCTTGAACTGTAGGTTAACAATTACCTAGTTTGAGAGGATCCATGATGCCATGAGGGAAGACTGCGACAGTCACTCACGATGATTCTAAGGGGCATGCAATAAGGTGGGGGCCTTATTCCTTAGAGCCCTTAGTCTCCCACAAGTTCACTTGGCGGAGTGTTGACTCCAGGGGTTATTGATGTCTACCAATCAGTTAAGGATATAGTGGCACCCTTGGAGCACATGGTGCATCCTGAAGGGCACGTCGCACAAAGGAAACACTAGAGGCAAGTGGCACCCTTGGAGCACGTGGTGCATCCTGAAGGGCACGTCATGCAAAGGAAACACTAGAGGCGAGTGGCACCCTTAGAGCATGTGGTGTGTCCTGAAGGGCATGTCGCATTGATGTTGATGAAGGAACAAACCTAGAT
Source organism: Picea engelmannii (assembly GCA_009831015.1). NCBI lineage: Eukaryota > Viridiplantae > Streptophyta > Pinopsida > Pinales > Pinaceae > Picea > Picea engelmannii. The sequence continues at coordinate 134,061 of ML795838.1, forward strand.
GGCCCTAAGACATTTAACACATTAAGAAATTATTAAAATACTTCCCTAATTAAATGTCGCCTAGTTCAGAATCTATGTCCTAAGTCTAAAACTTCTCAGGATAAAATTTTGTCTAACCTTAAGAAAAGACCCTATTAAAATAAAAATAAAAATTTAAACTAAAAATCACTTAAGTAATAGTTTTAGTCTTCATAAATTTTGGGGGTAAAATTAAGAGAGTAATAATTTAATTAAAATCCGTGGTTTTAAATTGTAAAGAAGAAATAAATTTTTTAACTTGTGAAAGCGTAAAAAGATTTCAAATTAATAATAAAAGGAAAAGAGTAAATAGCGCAACTGCCATTTTGGCCCTAATAAAAGGGGAAAGAAGGGAATAATAAAAATTAGGAAACTAAGGAATGGGGGGAAACATAATAAGGGAAAGAGGGGAACTTATGGTAAAAAGCGAGGTCAACATAGTAAGGAATATGCAATTAATAACCTTCTAAAATGAACTAAATTAGAAACTTCATTTTAGGGAAAGTATTTAAACCTGAAAGGGAATCTAGGAACACCTAGTAGTAAATTTAGGAGCAACTCTAGGTGGGTGAGGGAAATGAGACAATTAATAAATTTAAAGAAAATAACTATTGGAGGAAAGAGGGGGATGGACGACACTTGTGCAAAGGAGAATATTTAGAATATTTTATTAAAACTTAATTTAAATGTGATTTAGGGAAAGTTGGAGGTTCTAAAAACTCTATAAAAGAAAGGGAAGACGAGGAAGAAAAGGATCGGTTGTTAGCGTAACATTACGCTGCCAAATTTGTGACTTGATTGATTACTTGTGGGGAGTTGGGACATCCCATCTCGGATAGAAGTGGTAGCTTGGCCTTGTGAGGCGAGATGGGAGCTAGACTTACCATCTGGATAGTGTATGGCCCCTTTGCGGCTCAGGGGGATAAGGGGGAAGCAAAGTACCCCTAGCAATTGGCTGGGAGGTAACGGTGAGGTCTCGACGGTGGGTGAGCGGGAGCGGTACGGAGCACGTGGACGACACACAGAGAAAGCAATAAGGCAAGGGTATGGTTTTTAATTTGGTAGAATAAAATGCATTACGACTTATGCTGGGATTAGTATATCAGTGTAAATGGTTTGATTAGCTCATTTTATTTATTTACTCTGTGTTTTATGTATTGTGGGATAATTTAACCTTGCATCTTTATGCATGGATGGATAAACTTACTCTGTATTTATGGGCTTGGTTCCCGTTGATCATCTCTTACCCTGTTTTTTTTTCTGGTCTTCAAACCTGTCTCTTCTTGGGGTGTTTTTGGACCTATGCAACCGTTTTATTTAGGCATACCAATCGTAGCCTCTTCCTCCAGCTTGGGCTGTACATTTTTGAAGGTTTTTTTTTTCCACATTTAAAATTTTGGATGATAGTTTTGCAGTCTGGGCATGCATTGTTAGTTAAGGCATTGATTTCTTACATCTGAGGTCATTTTAGAGGAAAATTCGTCTGCATCAAAGATTTATATTTTAACTCTGCCAATTTTAGCTAAAATCTCGAAATTGTCCTGTTGGCAATCGTTCTGTCATTATTATACAGATAATACCGCTGGTTATTATATGGAATTAAAACTGAATTTGAATTCATTCTGGCAATAGGTGTTTGGCATTTTCGTTTTAAAAAAATTGGATCTGAGATTTCGTTCTGGAAATAGGTGTTGGGAATTTTTCATTTTTGAAAAATTGGATCTGAGATTTCGTTCTGGCAATAGGTGTTTGGCATTTTCATTTTTGAAAAATTGGATCTGAGATTTGTTCTGGCAATAGGTATTGACATTTTCATTTTTGAAAAATTGGATCTGAGAATTCATTTTGACAACAGTGTTATGGGCATTTTCGTTTTGTAATATTGGATATGAGACTTCCTTCTATCTTGTATACAAATAACACCGTTGTTTATTTCATGGAAATAAAACAATGAATTTCTCACTGCGTTTTGCTGTTAGATTGCTTTGTGTTTTTGTTGTGATCTCTACATATGGTGTTTTAATTACTCTGTGATTTGGCAGAGGTTACCCCCACACTTTTCGGCCATTAATTCTGTGCGTGTCGGTGTTAAATTCTTGTGCAATTTGTGGGAGAGAGTCTATGTGTATTGGTGTTTAATTTCTATGTGATTTGGGGGGAAAGATTTTGTGCGTGTGGGTGCTTTAATTCTATGCGTGTTGGTCTTTTAATGTTGTGCATTTCTGGTGAACATATATATCTCTGCAAATTTTAAAAAAATCGCCTAACTCGCCCCTACCAGCTGTGTCAAGTCAACCCTTCGCCCTGCAAGAAGAAATAAATTTGATTAAGATTCATATTCATTCACCTCGGCCAGAGCGTGAGGGTTCCTGAGTTGACTCCTGGCTCCAACAGTTGCCATTCATAGTTTCCGATTGAGGATCGTTTCTTGGCATGCACTCCCAACTGTCTCTTTGTTAATTTCATGCCCCTTTTTTGGCATAGCGGTGGGGCCGCCAGTTCTATTGTCATTGATAAATTATACAATGTACTCTGGTTGTTTTATTGTATTATCATTGTAAATATAAATAGAGCATATTGTGATTGTTATGGATAACATAAGCGTTATTTAGATTTGTAAAGATAGTGCTACTCTAATATATTATTAAGGTAATATGTAAATATTAGGCCACTATAATAGATTTTCCTTGCATTATAAATTAGAATGTAATGTTGGTGATATAAAAAGGGTAATGTCATCATTAATCTAAGGCAATGTTAGTGTAACCCCAAAGGGTGAGTAAGGATATTGTTGTCTTAGTGAAAATGTTACTAAAATTTATTATGATGAATAACCTAAACTGGTATAGTAAGGAGTAATTGCATTATGACTGTAAATTATGTTGTTATTGGAAGGGTAACGTCATTGTAATTATTGTTTCTAAAATTGTAAGAGTAAGGTTTACCAATATCATATAGAGTGTAAAGTTAGTGTTATAATATAGAGTGTAAAGTTAGTATTAGGTAACATATAAAAAGCAATGTCACCATTATTCTATGTGCAATGTTATGTTAATGAAATTTAATATGATGGGATGTAAGGAATTGCAATGTAATGAATTGTTAGTGAAATGTAATGTAACGTTAAGGTAATGTATTGCAATGGAATCCTAGAATCCTCAATATTTGACCTATTTATCTAATAGATAGTGCAAATTCATCATAATGGTATTTACGTCACAATCCATATGGTTATTTTATTATTATAGTGTATTTCGCTTAGTCTAAATCAAGTTGCAAATTGTTACTCGCGTTCCTTTAAGAGAGGCGTAAGAACGAGCGAATTGTATGGTTATAATAGAATGTATGCACCCTGAAATTGTAGAGGGGTAAGAGGGATGTAATTGACTCCTTGCTCCATGTTTTAGTCAATACTTATTGTGCATCATGGTATATAGCCACAGTTGGGTTAATGAATGATTAATTCTATGCCTTGAGTAAAGTAGACGACTGCCTTGCTTCTTGAATTTAAATAAAGTCAATTTCTTTGCGCACACACTTACGTCATTCCTTTTGGATTTAGTAACCAATTTCTCTTGCACCGTAGAAATTCATGTGATACGTGTTGATTCATATAACTTTATCTTTTAGTGATCGTCTGGTTGCTTGTCGATCTAGCATATTTAGTTTGGTATGCTTGTGTCGGGCAGGATGTAGACACGTCCATGTTCCTTAGAATAGTCGCCATCCCTGATACCTTAAATGGTTTAAATCGATGGGAACCTAGGATTGAGTGTTGCTCATGTGTCTTGGAGGTCCTAACCTTTGCACGGTAGGACGGGCGGGTAGTCAGTCTTACTTATTGTCATTTCATCGTCGTTAAAGGCATGCAGTTACTTGTTGTGCATCTTCTGTTGTCTTGTTATGTTCGTCATGGTTTGCGTCTGGTTCATCGTCGGGTGGTGACGCAGAGTCAAATGTGTTTGTTTCCCTTGTACATGAGTGCACACAATTTAAAATAAAAAATAAAATAAAATTGGGCACTTGTTATAAGAGGTTGGTCGTCGTAACGAAGAGGATCATTACACCCTCCTTGAATGATCCACTAGATCCCTCCTTGAATGATTAATGGCCATTTCACATGAATAAAGATATTTTATGGGTAGGAGAGGGATGCTCTCAATATTCCTCACCAATCATCACCACCAATTCTTTAGACTCTAATTTCTTACCTTTAAATCAATGAACAAAAATGACATCTTATTCCCCAAATGGTACATTCTTTACATCTAATGGACGAGAGATTGTACAAATCGACAAGGGGATGGGATAGATGTGGTGATTAGGGTTTCAATACTTCCCCCATCAAATACCCTCTTTCCTAATGAGAGAGATGCAATTTGTATTATCTTCAATTTAATACCAACATTGAATTACTTTGAAGAATGATGGGATGTGAAGAATGTGCACTAACTCAAGAGCACTAAAATATTACAATGAAGTACAGGTTTCATTTTCCAATGATGGATGACTTGTTGGATAGCTTGAGGGGTTCCACATATTTCACTAAGATTAATTTTAAAAGTGGCTACAATCATATTTCAATAAAAAAAAGAGATGAAAGGAAGACCGTATTCAATACCAAATATGGGTTGTAGAAATTGTTGGTCATGTATTTCGGTTTAGAACGTGCCAAACACATTTATGAGGTTGATTGTTGAGGTGTTTCTTCCTTAGGTAATTTCATTTGTCTGTACTCAAATGACATTAAGAAATGGCCCATAGAAGGTGAAGGATTAATTGCAAGAATTTCAATGTGTCACTTCCAAGATATTAACCTGGGTGGAGAGGATAACAATTATTCCTCCCAACCACTTGAGATAAAACCAATTGAAAGGGTTGTACTCTTGATATGTAAGGAAAAATAAACTTTCGATCATGTCCACTCATTCAATGTGCTCAAATGTTGGATCCACTGGACTCACCTTGTATATTGAGTGGAAACATATTTTCTTAGATCTTGAGTGGAAGCATATTTTCTTATTTGTTTGTACCATGACTTGAGTGAAACTTATGAGTTATGTATTGAATATTTTTCTTAACATAGAGGGAACATTTATAGTGTTGTGTGTAGGAGTAATGTGGTGCAAATTTATCCCAATCCAAATTCTAAGTTTCATAGGATTCCATAGGATTCCTTCAATTCAAATTTCTACAATTTCATTGAAGGAAGACTTCTCTTGCTCAGATAAACCTTCTTTCTTCTTGATGTAGAAGCATCTTTATCATTTATCTTATGCTTCTCTAAGAACGCATCAAATGGGATAATCTTTGTCAAAAACTTAATCAATCCACCACTCAAAATACGACTTATCTCATCGAATCTTCAAGATTTACCACCACCCATAAATTGCATCAGTATATATACATCTATCTAATTCAGATTTTTGATATGCATGGTTATACAAAGAGTTCTGAAGAGTGTTAACATGAGATTTTATACTATGTTTCTATTTGAATGCATACTTTTCTTACTGTTTGGAAAATTCATTTAAATCTTTATGTTGTTGAGTGTATTGTTGTAGAATCTTATTAAGTCTTTAGTATAAAAGTACTAGGTGAATTTACTATTGTAGGGAATGATTCAGTGAAGTTATTTTGCTGGTGTAATCTGAGCTTTTAGTCTACTGTTATAATTCTTATGTTTCTGCTATAACTTTGTTTTGTTGTAATAACATTTTACTCTCTATTGAAACACATGTTGAAAAGGTTGTTGTAGAACAAAATATTGATCTTTATGTATGATGCAGTAGTGATTCACTTAAGTTTTTGTTGTAATAGATTTTTATCATTTGTTAAAACACGTGTTAAAACACCTTTTGAAATAGTTGTTGAAACACCTGGCTATAGCTTACAGGTGTTGTTACACAGTTTTGAAACTCGTGTAGTAAATTTTGACTGTTTTCAAAAACACTCCCCTACATCCTTGATTGTGGTATCAGATAAATAATATTTCTAGTTTCTGGTTGTAATTGAATATATTGATTCAGAATTTGATCTGAAATGGATACAAACCATAGTTTGTCTCAGCCACAGATTCCTTTTTTGATTGAAATAAATTATGATTCCTGGTTTATCACAATGAGAACAATTTTTCATTCTCGAGGTCTTTTGGAGCTTGTTACCATTGGTTATCCATATCCTATTGACCAAGCAGCAGAAATGGATTTGACAAATGATGAGCGTATTTTGTTGAAGGAGAAAAGAAAGAAAGACAACAAATCCCTCAGTATTATTCAACAAGGCCTAACTGAAACCATATTTCTGAAGGTGACAATTTTAGTTTCCTCAAATAAATCTTGGGACTCTCTTGAAACTACCTATCAAGGTGTATCCAAGCTGAAGAGTCTCAAGGTTCGAAATTTGAGAACAGAATTTGAAAATATGAAGATTAAAGATAGGGAGCTAGTTGATAGTTTCCTTACTCGAGTAATGAATGTTGTGAATCAGCTAAGGCAGTATGGTGACGACCTCTCAAATAAGAGAGCAATTGATTAATTTCTCAGATCTTTTCCAAAGTAATTTGAATCTGTAGTTGTACCCATTGAAGAATTTAAAGATATTAGTCTAATGGATATTGATGAATTAACTGGTTCTTTAACTTCTCATGAATCCAATATGTCTAGATATGATAATCCATTAGAGAATGCCTTCAAATCCTAGCTGCATGATACTAGAGGCAGAGGGAGAGGAAGGTCTAGTAGAAGAGAAAGAGGAGGTTTATTTTTTGGTCAAAGAGATAGAGAAAATGATTTAGTATCTAAGGAGAAAACTCAACAGAATCCTCTTAGTTTAAGGGAGAGTAGCAACAGATCCTGGCAGCAAGGAAATCAGAGGTATGATAAATCTAAGGTACAATGTTATTATTGTAATAAATTTGGACATTATACTAACAAGTATTGGAAGGAGCAAGTAGATGTTGGAAAGAAGTCTGCACACATGACATATGAGTCAGAATATGGCCACAAACATGTGTTTTTGATTTGTAATGTCACCCAGGAAAGTTAAAATGATGTTTGGTTTTTGGACAATGAATGTAACAATCACCTGACTGGAAATAAAGACTTGTTTTCCACTTTAGATACCAATATTCAATTTGAGATAAAGTTGGGTAATGTTTGTAAGGTAAGAGTTAAAGGTAAAGGTGTGATTCATGTTTATACGAAGAATGATGAAAGAAATAAAATAAATGATGTTTATTATGTACCTAGTATGAAAGGTAATTTCTTAAATGTTGGAAATCTTATAGAGAAAAAGTACAGAGTGTTCTTCAAGAACAAGGTTTGTACAATTTATTATAAGTATCCAAGTAAGTGGTTGATTTTTAGAGTAGAGATGACAAAGAATAAAATGTTTCCACTTATTATGAGATATGATATGGATGACTCTTTGAATGCTTATAAAATTAAAGGTTTGGATAAGTCATGGTTATGGAATTTGAGATATGTCCATTTACATTTTGGAGGTCTAGATTTTCTATAGAAGAAGAAAATGGTGATGGGGTTGCCTAGTATTCAGCAACCAACGAGCTTGCGTGAGAGTTGCATACTTGCAAAGCATCAGAGGGATAAATTTATTTTTGGAGTTTCTTATAGGGCCAAATATCCATTGAAACTTGTTCACACAAACTTATGTGGATCGATGCAAACATCTTCATTGACTGGTAATGTCTATTTTATGATTTTTATTGATGATTTCAGTCAAAAAACTTGGGTTTATTTGTTGAAGATGAAGTCTAAATTTTTTGATATATTTAAGAGGTTAAAATTATGGTTGAAAAGGAGACTAGAAAATATATTAAATACTTGAGATCAGACAGAGGAGGTGAGTATATGATAACTGATTTCTTGGAGTTTTGTCCATATCATGGAATAAAGAGATAGTTTACTACTCATTATACTACACAACAGAATGGAGTAGCTGAAAGGAAGAATTGAACCATTATGAATATGGCTCGAAGTATATTGAAGAAAAAATATATTTCGAATGAATATTGGGGAGATGCAGTTGTTTGTTCAATAGATATTATGAACAGAATGTATCCCATTTGAGGATTTTCAGGTGTGTAGCTTATGCACACATACCTGAATAGATGAAAAGAAAGTTGAATGATGAAAGTGTGAAATGTTTCTTTGTTGGATATAGTTAGGAGTCTAAGGCATATAGACTCTATAATCCTATCACCAAGAAGTATGTTATCATCAGAGATGTTGAGTTCAAGGAAGAAGAGGCTTTGGATGGTAGCATTGATAAAATTGTTTCAGGGGGAGCTGAAATATCCCATGAAGATGATGATGCAGATGAGCAGGAAGTATAGGGTGGGCACTTGACTCCACTGTCACATACACCTGCAACAATAACTCATGTAATACAATCACGAGGAGTCATCCCATCACAACTAAGAACGATCAGAACATATGAGCGCAGAGAACCATTAGGTCATGGTGGACAACAATCAGGATCAGAGGTAAGTGGTGAATCAAATCCTACTTTAGCTTCATTGACAAACATAATTAGAGGTGAGAAGACTATAAGTTTAAAATAAGTATATTTGTAAAATGATGAAGTAGATCAAGTTTCAAATTTTTCGTTAATTGCACATGATCTTGTAAATTTTGATCTTGTTATTAAGAAATAAGTTTGGGTAGAAGCTACGAATGAGAAAATTGATTCCAAAGAAAGGAATAGCACTTGGGAACTTGTATATTTTCCAGAAGATAAAAATTGTATTGGTGTCAAATGGATTTACATGACCAAGTTAAATGTTGAAGGTGAAGTTGAGAAACACAAGACAAGGCTTGTAGTTCATGGGTTTAGTCAAAAACCTAGCACTAATTATAATGAAACTTTTGGTGTTAGTCATTTTTGGATATAATAAATGGTGCATGTATCAGATGGATGTAAAATCTACACTTTTAAATGGTTTTCTGGAAGAAGAGGTTTATGTGAAACAACCTCTAGGATATGAGATTGATGGACAAGAAAATAAGGTCTACAAGTTAAAGAAATTGTTGTATGGATTGAAACAAGAACCTAGACAATGGTATAGAAGAATTGATGAATACTTGAAAGGTGAAGGATTCAACAGGAGTCCAAGTGATCCAACTCTCTATACAAAGGTAAATCAGGAAGGTAAACTCTTGATTGCATGTTTGTATGTTGGTTATTTGATTTTCACCAAAAATATTTTAGTAGATGAGTTTAATACAACCATGAAAACTGACTTTGAAATCACTAATTTAGGAATGATGAAGTATTTTCTAGACATTGAAGTAAATAAATCTGAACGTGATATTTTTATTTGTCAAAATAATTATGCAAAGGACATATTGAAAGGTTTAGGATGGTGAACTGTAAACCAATTTCAACTAACACAAAACTCAGTAAGAATGATCAGGGGTCATGTGTTGATTCAACTCTATATAAAAGGACTAGTTAGAAGTCTTATGTATTTGACAGGAACAAGGCATGATATTATGATTGTTGTAAGTATGATTCTAGATTTATGGAGACTCCGGAGGGTACTCATTGGAAAGAAGGAAAAATGATCCTGAGATATGTCACTAGAAAAACTAATTATGGTGCCATGTACACATCATATTCAGATTTTAAGTTGATTGGATATATTGATAGTGATTTTGCAGGTAGTGTAGATGACAAAAAGAGCACATCAGGATATGTGTTCAACTTTGGATCAAGAGTTGTAGCTTGGGTTTGAAATAAGAATTCCATTGTGACTTTATCATCTACTGAGGCAGAGTATGTTTCAGCAACAACAACTAGATGTCAAACTCTATGGATGAGAAGAATTATGACTGAGTTGTTGCATGAATAGCAAGAACCAACTCATATTTTATGTGACAATAAATCAGTGATTGTTGTGCCAAGTAATCATGTTTTCCACAAGAAAACTAAGAATATTGATACAAAATATCATTTTATTCGATATCTAATAAACAATGATGAAATGTTTGCATATTTTTTCATATCCGAAGATCAGTTTGCAGACATATTTACAAAGTCCTTAGTAAAAGAATTCTTTGAAATTCACAGAAAAAACATTGGGGTTTGTGAACTGTAATATTGCAAAATTTTGTTTTTGGGTGAAATGATTAAGGGGGGGGATGTCAGAAAATTATTCATTCCACCGCCCAAAATATGGTTTATCTCAACCGATCGGATTTTGAAGAGTTATCACCGCCTAGAAATTAATTACCACCGCCTTGAACGTCTTATTCATTTAATGATCGAAAAGTTATCAACTCCATATAGTTTGATTTTTTACTGATCGAATTTCAAAGGGGAATGAACCATTAATGGTCTGGAAAATCCAAATTTGATTTACATACAGTGAAGGGGAACGCTAACCGACTAATTGTATTAGTATATATACATCTATGTAATTATTATTTTTGATATGCACATATATACAAAGAGCTAAAGAGTGTTAAGAGGAGATTTTATACTCTGTTTATGTTTGAATCTGAGTTTGTAAACTCATAATAATGTTTAGATTGATTATAGAGTAATTGTTTGTAAACTCATAATAATGTTTACATTTATTATAGAGTAATTTGTTTTGTTGTAGCATCCATACTATATTTACTGTTTGAAAACTACATTTAAATCCTTATGTTGTGTAGTGTTTTGTTGTAGAATCTTATTAAATTTTTAGTACAGAAATATTAGGTGAATTTATTGTTGCAGGGAATGATTTAATGAAGTTATTTTGTTGCTGTAATCTCAGTTTTTAGTATGTTGTTATAATTCCCTTGTTTCTATTATAACTTTGTTTTGTTGTTATAACATTTTACTCTCTGTTGAAACACACGTTGAAAAGATTTTTGTAGAACAAAGTATTGATCTTTATGTATGACGTAGGAGTGATTCACTTAAGTTTTTGCTGTAATAGTTTTTTATTATTTGCTTAAACACATGTTGAAACACCTACTCAAATATTTGTTGAAACACCTAGTCATACCTTACATATGTTGTTACATAGTGTTGAAACTTGTGTAGTAATTGTTCATTGTTTTCTGAAACACTCCCATGCATTCTTCAATATTTACTTGTTCAAGGACGACTATTATTTGGCAAATAGACTGAATAAAGGAAAAGGTGAACACAAATGTAATTTCTAATGGTGTTTAGAAATGATTAGAAAATGACATTTTGAAGCATGCATGTCTTTATCATGTCATGTTTTATATGTTGTGTTTGGTTCTAGTAATAAAGTCTTATAACAAACCAAGTTAGCGTTCATTTGCTCAGTTTTACATTAAAAAGAAATTTCTCTAAACATTGAATTTGGTTTGAGCTTCAAAAATTATAATTAGCAAGCAATATATATGATCAGTTAGAAAACCTAAAATCATGGGCTACCAGCAAAGAAATGCAACTTATCAAACTGTTGTGAAAAATAACATTGTGAACGTCGGTTCTGCTACACGGAACAAGAACAAAGTCTATGTCTATGATTGAGGAATTAATATGACTGGCAGTAATAGTTACTCGGTATCTTCTGAAATTTCTTTGGAAACCCACTTTCCAAATCACCTATGATGGAAATATTTTAAAGCTTCTGCATACTGAACTTGTCCAAAATCAGGCCATAATGAGTTCTCAAAATATAGTTCACTATAGGCACATTTCCATAGTAAGAAATTGTTGAGTTTGTTCTCACCACTTCTACAGATGATCAAGTCTGGACTCCCAAGATCTCCAACACATGAAGTTGTTTGCAGCTCTTGCTCCAGCAAGGTCTCCGTGATATCTGTGGAATTCAGTGGACCAGCCTCTACACGTCCAGCCAGATGTTGGCAGGCTTGCACTATCTCACCTCGTCCAACGTAGTTGATTGCCAAAACTAATTTAAGTCCAGAAATCTCTTTTGTACCTTCTTATACATTCACAAACGATCTCTCCAAGAAATTTGGTAGTTTGGAGATGTCTCCAATTGCATAAAGCTGGATATTTTATCTGTAAGAATGAAATTATTGTGAGCATCAAACATGGTGTCATGAATAAAGATTAGTGATTTAGTCATTTTTTGAATTTTTTGTATCAAACTTGTAATCCCTTGTAATTGCCACAAGGAAACTGAGCCAATTTACACAAGCAAATATTCAAAATTCCGTTTCAGCTCTCAATTTTAGGGAGGATCGCATTGACAATTGAGCTCACTATTTTAATCATCAAAGAATAATAGCTGATAATGATGCCATCTATATCCTAAGCAGCAACCCCAATTTTGACAATTATGCTAGTAAACTCTCTTAAGGTGCTTGCTTGGATCATACAAAATTCAACATTCAAATCATATTCATATAAATAAAACATCTTTTGGTCATACAAATATTTCCTCATTTGATTTTATGAAGACGTTTTTGTTACGAAGTAATCATTTCATTGCCTCTTTGTAAATGCTGCATTGGTGGTCGTTTTGACCCTTCAAGACTCGAGGATTAAACCACTGATTATAATTTTGTTTTACATAAACTTAAACAATGGTCGCCTTAACCTTTGTAGGCCACAAGACACCATCACCACCTTGATTAAAATCCTTTAGAAGATCGAAGGGGCAATTTTCTGTGTTTAAATACCAGAGTCGAATTTGTAATCAACGATTTTGAAGACATTTTTGAATTGAAGTTGTTATGGTGTATTCACAGTTATTCTCTTTGCGTTTAATTTTGAGTTAGTAAACTCAGTTCAAAATTATTTTTTTTCTTCTTTCGGAATATCTACAGGCTTGTGCAATTGAGTCATTCCCTTCCAAACCCCGAAACAATATTGCTTGCAGCCCACAACTTGATCAGATTTCGTGCTTTGGAAATTGTCATTGTGTGTTGTTTATGTATCGATCATTCCCAAACGTTGAAACCCGAAGTGTCCCACAGCCTTATCTTGATTTCGTGATTTGGAAATTCTGGGTGTATTTTGTTTTTGCATCGAGTGTTAGCAAACCCCGAACCTCAAAATTGTGGGCCCAAAGCATATTCACATTTTGCAATTCAGCATTTCTTATTTCGTTTTCTTTGTATGTCGGGTGTTCGTAAGCCCCAAAATCGCGAACCCCGAAACCCGATCCACCTGTGTGTTTTTTTACATTTGGTATCAGAGCTGCCAGTCTATCCTGTAGAGCATCCTATCAGTTGCTTATTTCAGCATAGACAATTCATGTTTGTGCCCAATTTCACTTTCCTATTTTTTGTGTGAAGGTTTATTTAATTTTAGTTAATTTTTATAAATGGTTGCGTCTGGTAGTAGTTCTTCTTAGATTCAAGTTCCTGTTCTAAGTAAGAAGTCATATGATTCCTAGTACATTCAGATGAGGATGATTCTCCGTTCTCAGGATTTTTGGACTTATGTTATTGATGGTTATCCCGATCCAGTTGATGCTGCAACAGAATTGGCTCTGTCTAATGCTGACCGTGTTTTGTTGGAGGAAAATAGGAAGACGGATAATAACGCTCTTGGATTAATCCAACAATGATTAAATGAATCCATTTTTATGAATATTTCTAGTGTTTCATCTTCGAAGACGGCTTGGGACATTCTTGAAACTTGTTATCAAGGTGTGTCCAACGTGAAGACAGTCAAGTTGCAGAACTTGAGAAGGGATTTCAAAAATCTGAAGATGAAGGATAATGAAAGTGTTGATACTTTCATGACTCAAGTAATGAGTGTTGTGAACCATTTTAGGCAGTATGGAGATGATGTTGAGAATAAAAGA
>ML795838.1:149935-173309 GCA_009831015.1 Picea engelmannii
TTCAAGGATGAGGTATTATGTGATGTTGCCCCACTGGATGTCTGTGATGTTCTCTTGGGCCAGCCATATATGTGGAAACACCATGTTATCTATGAGTCTCGACCCCGTAGTGTCATTATTACTCTGGGGGGTCATCTCTACAAAATACCAGAGGTAGTTCCAACTACTACCCCAAATAAACAGTGCTACAAGGTAGTATGTCATACTAGAAAATTCATCTTCTCCACAATTTTTTCAAAGGGTGAACAGAAGGATACTGCAGCCACCACAACTTCGGACAAAACACCTTCTATCCAACAGAAGCAGGTCGACAAGGTTGCAACAAAGCACGAAGATTCCTTCTGCATACAGTCATCTAAAATAGCCAGACTGGTTAAAAAGGTCCAAACCTTCCAGCCACAAGTTCGTGACAGATTTCCACAAACTAAGCAGCGTGACTTCTCTAGCAAGACAAGTAACTCACCAAGATGCAGATTCAACAAATGCTTTTCCCTCTCCCCCAGGAACTCAACGCAATGGAGACCATTGATTCATAAGGAGGAAGTATTGATCCAGGTGGATATTGGGGGCCACCCACCTTTTCCAAATGGCTCAAAACAGTTTTTTGGCCATTTTGGCAATTTACTATTTTTAGCAGGTTTTAACTTCTCGGGCCATTTTGAGGGCCTAAATGAAGTTTTTTTCAAGATCGAGGTTCTCAATGATAGACAAAGGCATGATTGAGCCCTCAAAATGAATCTCCTCGATGATACCTTTCCAACGAGCTATCACACGCCTAAAACGGAGATCGTATGCAAAAGTTACGACCCCGGGAAGTTGATGCACCAACTTACCCAAACGGGGCCCACATGACTTTTCGCACTTCATCTCCCAGGGTTAGGTTTTTGGATGTTTAGGAATTTTGGCATTCCCTATTATTGTAAAAAGGCCTCCAGAGCCTCATTGTAACCATCTTCTTGTGAATGCAAGTAGCCGTCACATCTCTTCTCAGAGATAAGCTGCCACCATTCTAGCGAGTCTTTCACTTTGTATTTTTACAGTCTTTGTACATTTCTATGATTAATAGAAATCGTGTATTACTGCATATTTGTGTTTATGGTTGCATCTCTGATACATTCCTGATATATTATTGAATATCTGCAATATCTCTGTGCATTTCTTTATTATATCTCCGCTCTCATTTCGTGCTGAAAATAATCTGGATCATGGCTGCAAGAAAATCAGAGGTATGATAAAACTAAAGTGCAATGTTATTATTGTAAGAATTTTGGGCATCTTTCTAACAAATATTGGAAGAAATAGGCTGATGCTGGAAAGCACTCTGCACATATCACAAATGAGGTTGAGGATCATCAAAATCCTGTGCTTTTGACCTGTAACGTCACTCAAGAATGTGCAAATGATATTTGGTTTCTGGATAGTTGCTGCAGTAACCACATGACTGGTAATAAAGACTTATTTTCTTCCATTGATACTAGTATTCACTCTGAAGTCAAACTGGGAAATGAATGTAAGGTTACAGTCAATGGTAAAGGTATAGTTACAGTTTACACTAAGAACAATCAGAGAAGAAATAATGATGTTGTTTACTTTGTGCCTGGTTTAAAATGCAATCTTATCAGTGTTGGGCAGTTGTTAGAGAAAAAGTATAGAGTGTTCTTCAAAAACAAGGTATGTACTATCTATGATAATTTACCCAACAAACAATTCACTGGAAGAGTAGAGATGACAAAGAATAGAATTTTTCCACTTGTTATGCGAAATGATTTGTGTGGTTCTTTGAATGCTTATAAAGCTGGAATTTTACATGAATCTTGGTTATGGAATTTGAGATATGGTCGTTTACATTTTGGTGGATTATTTTTTTTACATAAGAAATGGATGGTGAAGGGGTTACCTTGTATTCAACAACCTGCAAGCTCTTGTTAGAGATGCATACTTGGAAAACATCACAGAGAGAAATTTGTTCCAGGTGTTTCCTAGAAAGCAAAATCTCCTTTGGAAATTGTCCACACAGATTTATGTGGACCTTTGTAAACACCTTCTTTAACTGGTCAAGTTTATTTTATGACTTTCATTGATGATTTCAGTAGGAAGATTTGGTGGTATTATTTGAAACAGAATTCTGAAGCCTTTGATGTTCTTAAGAAATTTAGTTCTATGGTTGAGAATGAGAGTGGTTGAACCATTAAGATCCTCGGGTCTGACAAAGGAGGTGAGTATAAATTGAATGAAATCATTGAATTTTGTGATTTTCATGGAATTAAAAGGCAGTTTACTGCTCGATATACTCCACACCAGAATGAAGTGGTTAAAAGGAAGAATCGGACCATCATGGATATGGATCGAAGCATGTTGAAAGAGAAGCATCTTTCAAATGAATATTAGGGAGATGCAGTTTTTTTCTCTATTTTTATCTTGAATAGAATTCCGACGAAGACCATGAGGGATCGTGTACCTCAAGAAGCCTAGGATGGTAAGCCTTGTAATGTTTCTCATTTTAGAATTTTTGGATGTGTTGCAAAAATGAGGAGGAAGTTGGATGACAAAAGCGAGAGATGTATCTTTATTGGATACAATGAAGAGTCTATAGCATATAAACTCCACAATCCCATCACCCAGAAATATGTAATCATCAAAGATGTTCAATTTAAAGAAGATGAAGCCTGGTATGGAAGTATTGAAAAATCAATTTCAGAGGGAGTTGTGTTACCCTATGAATATGATGATGGAGCTTAGCAGGCTAACGGAGATGGACAAATGATTCCACATGTACATACGCCTGCAACAAGAAGTCCAACAATGCAAGCACCAGATTTGATCCCATGTCAATTTAGAATGCCAAGAACTCATGAGCATGGTGAGCCATCTGGACATGGTCGACATCAAAGAGATTCACAAGTAAGCAGTGAATCATATCCTACTTTAGCTTCATTGAAAAATAGATTTAAAGGACAGATAAGGTTTACAAGTTAAGGAAACATTTATATGGATTGAAGAAGGAATCCAGAGTTAGGTATAGAAAGATTGATAAATATCTGATCATTGTTGGATTCAGCAGAAGTCCAAGTGAACCAACTCTGTATACAAAGGTAGACTAGAAAGCTAGAATTTTGATTGTTTGTTTGTATGTTGATGACCTGATTTTTACTAGAGATCTATCTGTAGATGATTTTAAAAATGCCATGAAAACAGAGTTTGAGATGACTGATTTAGGTTTGATGAAATTTTTTCTTGGAATTGAAGTGGATCAATATGATGATGGAATTTTCATTTGTCAAGCTAACTATGCAAATGAAGTGTTGAAAAGGTTTAGAATGTTGAATTGCAAGCCAACTGCAACACCAATGGAAACTGGTATTAAACTTAGCAAGTATGATGAAGGATCATATGTTGATCCAATGCTATATAAGAGGCTGGTTGGAAGACTTATGTTCTTAACAACAACCATACCTGACATTATGTTTGCTGTGAGCTTGATTTCAAGATTCATGGAGACTCCAAAGAGTACTCATTGGCAAGCAGGAAAGAGGATCCTGAGATATGTTTCTATAACAACTAACTTTTTTTTTTTATGTCTCGCGGAATCAACAACTAGTTGGGCACGTGCTCAGGTTACACATGGTCATGTTATCCAACTATTACCACTATAACCTCCAGGTGTGCCCACGATGCCCCTTACATGACACACATTGTAAGTCGGGGGGAGTTGAACTCGAAACCTCATGGAACTTCATTTTAACGACAATTTCCAATTGAGTTTCCCCCCAGGGGGCTGGAACAACTAACTTTGATATCCGATACACATCAGATTAAATCCTTGAGATGATCAGATATACTGATAATAATTTTGCAGGTTCCATTGATGATAGGAAAAACACATCTGGGTATGTGTTCAGACTTGGATCTGGAGCAGTGGCATGGGCATCAAAGAAACAACCCATTGTGACACTATCTTCCACTTAGGAAGAGTATGTTGCAAAAACTGTAGTTGCATGTCAAGATGTATGGATGAGAAGGGTCTTGAATGAGTTGTTGCATAACCAAAATGATGCAGCCCAGACTGTCTGTGGCAATAAGTCTACGATTGAATTGTCAAGGAATCATGTTTTTCACAAACAAAGTAAGCACATTGATACAAGGTATCATTTCATTCGAGATATGGTAACTGGTAAGGAGATTTATGTTCATTTCTCCAAATCTAAAGAACAATTTGCAGATATATTTACGAAGCCTTTGGGAAATGAACTATTTAAAATTCATAGAAGATATATTGGGGTCTGAAAGCTGTAATGAATTTGTTTACAACAATTTTGTTTTACATGTTTTAGTTTTGTTTTTGTTCTGAAATGATTAAGAGAGAGTATGTTAGGAAGTAATAATTTCACCGCCTCTCTGTAAATGGTGCATCAGTGGTCGTCTTAACCCTTCAAGACTCAAGGATTAAACCACCGATTACAATTTTCTTTTACATAAACTTAAACTATGGCTGCCTTAACCTTTGCAGGCCACAAGACACCATCACCGCCTTGATTAAAATCCTTTACAAGATCAAAGGGGCAATTTTCTGTGTTTAAATACCAGAGTCGAATTCGTAATCAATGATTTTGAAGACATTTTTGAATTGAAGTTGTTTCCGTGTATTCACAGTTATTCTCTCTGTGTTTAATTTTGAGTTAGTAATCTCAGTTCAGAATTACTTTTTTTCTTCTTTCGGAATATCTACAGGCTTGTGCAATTGAGTCGTTCCCTTCCAAAACCGAAAACAATATTGCTTGGGCCCCACAACTTGATTGGATTTTGTGATTCGGAAATTGTCATTGTGTGTTGTTTATGTATCAAGTATTCCAAAACGTCGAAACCCGAAGGGTCCCACAGCCTTATTATGATTTTGTGATTCGACAATTCTGTGTGTATTTTGTTTTTGCATCGGGTGTTAGCAAATCCAGAACCCTGAAATTGTGGGCCCAAATAATATTCGCATTTCGCAATTCGAAATTTCTTATTTCATTTTGTTTATACGTCAGGTGTTCGTAAACCCCGAAATCCCGAACCCCCAAACCCGATCCGCCTCCGCATATTTTCACTGTTTTTATCAAACCTTCGATTTCCCAATGAAGTAAGGTACAATAAAGTATAGATATGGTGGACATATGCAATACCTGGGACTAAGGTCTTCAATTGTCAAAAATGTTGGAAAACATGAATGCCAAGTCCTTTCCTTGCTGCACAATCTTGGACTAGGAGAATAACGATATTACTCATGTATTTTGGTAGTGCACTTGGGTTAAGACTACAAAATAAATTGCTAGATCTTTGATCTGGATCTCTGGCCTCAACATTCTCTTCTAGCATGGTTGAAAGTGAAGGAAAGATTTAAGAACATGCATCAAATAACCTCTGTATTCCAGGTACTAGGCAAGGTCCACATTTAAAAACCCAGATCGCAAAAATACTTGTAAAACCTTATTTTTGTTGAAGTGGTGTTGCTGGTGAAACCTTATTTCTTTTGAAGTGGTGTTGCTTGAGCTTCCCATGACCTTAAACCATAAGGTATCATTATTCACTCCCATAATTCACCAACCTCACATGACCCCTCAAAATTCACCATCCTTAGCCCATCTAAAAAGGACTTGGAAGACCTTATTTCTGCTTAAGTGGTGCTGCTTGCCCTTCCTGTGACCTTGAACCAGAAGGCATGTGTATGCTTCTTGAGCTTCCTGGGATAATATTTGTTAGAAAATTAATCAGTCCACCAACCAAAATAGGGCTTATCTCATCAAATCTTGAAGAGTTACCACCACCCAAAAATTGCATCAGTATATATACATCTATGTAATTCTGATTTTTGATATGCACAAATATACAGAGAGTTACGAAGAGTATTAACATGAGATTTTATACTTTATTTCTGTTTGAATGCATACTTTGCTTACAGTTTGGAAAATTCATTTAAATCTTTATGTTGTTGAGTGTTTTGTTGTAGAATCTTATTAAGTCTTTAGTATAAAAGTACTAGGTGAATTTACTGTTGCAGGAATGATTCAATGAAGTTATTTTACTGGAGTAATCAGAGTTTTTAGTCTAATGTTATAATTCTCATGTTTCTGCTATAAATTTGTTTTGTTGTAGTAACATTTTACTCTCTGTTGAAACACCTATTGAAAAGGTTGTTGTAGAACAAAATATCGATCTTTATGTATGATGTAGTAGTGATTCACTTAAGTTTTTGTTATATTTAGATTTTTATTATTTCTTAAAACATGTGTTAAAACACCTGTTGAAATAGTTGTTGAAACACCTGGCTATAGCTTACAGGTGTTGTTACACAGTGTTGAAACCCATGTAGTAAATTTTGATTTTTTTCTGAAACACTCCCCTACATCCTTCATTGTGGTATCAGAGAAATAATATTTCTAGTTCCTGGTTGTACTTGAATATAGTGATTTGGAATTTGATCTGAAATGGCTACAAACCGTAGTTTGGCTCAGCCATAGATTCCTTTTTTTACTGAAAGAAATTATGATTCTTGGTTTATCACAATGAGAACAATTCTGCATTCTTGAGATCTTTTGGAGTTTGTTACTATTGGTTATCCATATCCTATTGACCAAGCAGTAGAAATGGATTTGCCAAATGATAAGCGTATTTTGCTGAAGGAGAAAAGAAATAAAGACAACAAATCCCTCAGTCTTATTCAACAAGGCCTAATTGAAACCACATTTTCGAAGGTGTCAATTTCAGTTTCTTCAGAGAAATCTTGGGACTCTCTTGAAACTAGCTATCAACGTGTATCCAAGCTGAAGAGTCTCAAGGTTCAGAATTTGAGAAGAGACTTTGAAAATATGAAGATGAAAGATAGGGAGTTAGTTGATAGTTTCCTTACTCAAGTAATGAATGTTGTGAGTCAGCTAAGGCAATATGGTGAAGACCTCTCATACAAGAGAGCAATTGAGAATTTTCTTAGATCTTTTCCAAAGAAATTTGAATCTATAGTTGTACCTATTGAAGAATTTAAAGATATTAGTCTAATGGATATTGATGAATTAACTGGTTCTTTGATTGCTCATGAATCTAATATGTCTAGATATGATAATCCATTAGATAATGCTTTCAAATCCTAGCTACATGATACTAGAGGCAAAGGGAGAGGAAGCTCTAGTAGCATAGGAAGAGGAGGTTGACTTGCTGGTCAAAGAGATAGAAAAAATGATTCAGCATCTGAGGAGAAAACTCAACAGAATCCTCTTAGTTTAAGGGGGAGTAGCAATAGATCCTGGCAACAAGGAAATCAGAGGTATGATAAATCTAAGGTACAATGTTATTATTATAATAAATTTGGACATTATACTAACAAGTGTTGGAAGGAGCAAGTAGATGTTGGAAAGCGGTCTGCACACATGACATAGGAGTCAGAATATGACTAGAAACATGTGTTTTTGATTTGTAATGTCACCTAGGAAAGTTAAAATGATGTTTGGTTTTTGGACAATGAATGTAACAATCACCTGACTAGAAATAAAGACTTGTTTTCCACTTTAGATACCAATATTCAATCTGAGGTAAAGTTGGGTAATGATTGTAAGGTAAGAGTTAAAGGTAAAGGTGTGATTCATTTTTATACTAAGAATGATGAAAGAAGAAAAATAAATGATGTTTATTATGTACCTGGTATGAAATGTAATTTCTTAAATGTTGGAAATCTTATAGAGAAGAAGTACAGAGTGTTCTTCAAGAACAAGGTATTTACAATTTATTATAAGTATCCAAGTAAGTGGTTGATTTCCAGAGTAGAGATGACAAAGAATAAAATGTTTCCACTTATTATAAGAAATGATACGGCTAACTCTTTGAATTCTTATAAAATTTTATGTTTGGATAAGTCATGGTTATGGAATTTGAGATATGTCCATTTACATTTTGGAGGTCTAGATTTTCTACATAAGAAGAAAATGGTGATGGGATTGCCCAGTATTCAGCAACCAGCGAGTTCGTGTGAGAGTTGCATACTTGAAAAGCATCAGAGGGATAAATTTATTTTTGGAGTTTCTTATAGGCCTAAATATGCATTGAAACTTGTTCACACAGACTTATGTGGATCGATGCAAACATATTCATTGACTGGTAATGTCTATTTTATGATTTTTATTTATGATTTTAGTCGAAAAACTTGGGTTTATTTGCTGAAGCTAAAGTCTAAATCTTTTCATATATTTAAGAGGTTAAATTTATGGTTGAAAAGGACACTAGAAAATATATTAAAGACTTGAGATCAGACAGAGGAGGTGAGTATATGCTAACTGATTTCATGGATTTTTTTCCATATCATGGAATAAAGAGATAGTTTACTACTCATTATACTACACAACAAAATGGACTAGTTGAAAGGAAGAATTGAACCATTATGAATATATCTTGAAGTATATTGAAGAAAAAACATCTTTCGAACAAATATTGGGGAGATGCAGTTGTTTTTTCAATATATATTATGAACACAATGTATCCCATTTGAGGATTTTCAGGTGTGTAGCTTATGCACATGTACATGAATAAATGAAAAGAAAGTTGAATCATAGAAGTGTGAAATATTTATTTGTTGGATATAGTTACAATTCTAAGGCATATAGACTCTATAATCCTATCACCAAGAAGTATGTTATCATCAGAGATGTTGAGTTCAAAAAAAAAGAGGCTTTGGATGGTAGCATTGATAAAATTGTTTCAAGGGGAGCTGAAATATCCCATGAAGATGATGATGCAGATGCACAGGTTGTATAGGGTGGGAACTTGACTCCACATTCACACACACCTGCAAAAATAACTCATGTAAGACAATCACGAGGATTCGTCCCATCACAACTAAGAACGATAAGAACATATAAGAGTGGAGAGCCATCAGGTCATGGTGGACAACAATCAGGATCAGAGGTAAGTGATGAGTCAAATCCTACTTTAGCTTCATTAAGAAACAGAATTGGAGGTGAGAATACTATAAGTTTAAATGAAGTATAAGAGTAAAATGATGAAGTAGATCAAGTTTCAATTTTTTCATTAATTGCTTATGATCTTGTAAATTTTGATGAAGTTATTAAGAAATAAGTTTCGGTAGAAGATATGAATGAGAAAATTGATTCCATAGAAAGAAATAACACTTGGGAACTTGTATATTTTCCAGAATATAAAAATTGTATTGGTGTCAAATGGATTTACAAGACCAAGTTAAATATTGAAAGTGAAGTTGAGAAACACAAGGCAAGGCTTCTAGCTCATGGGTTTAGTCAACAACCTGGTACTGATTATAATGAAACTTTTGGTGTTAGTCATTGTTGCTCATAATAAATGGTGCATGTATCAGATGGATGTAAAATCTACACTTTAAATGGTTTTCAAGAAGAAGAGGTGTATGTGAAACAATCTCTAGGATATGAGATTGATGGACAAGAAGGTAAGGTCTACAAGTTAAAGAAATCGTTATATGGATTGAAACAAGAACCTGGAGAATGGTATAGAAGAATTGATGGATACTTGAAAGGTGAAGGATTCAACAGGAGTCTAAGTGATCCAACTCTCTATACAAAGGTAAATCAGGAACGTAAACTCTTGATTGCATGTTTGTATGTTGATTATTTGATTTTCACCAAAAATATTTTTGTAGATGAGTTTAAGACAACCATGAAAATTGACTTTGAAATCACTAATTTAGGAATGATGAAGTATTTTCTAGACATTGAAGTAAATCAATCTGAACATGATATTTGTATTTGTCAAAATAATTATGCAAAGGGCATATTGAAAGGTTTAGTACGGTGAACTATAAACGAATTGCAACTGACACAAAAATTAGTAAGAAAGATGAGGTGTCATGTATTGATTCAACTCTATATAAAAGACTGGTTAGAAGTCTTATGTATTTGATAGGAACAAGGCTTGATATTATGTTTGTTGTAAGTATGATTCTAGATTTATGTAGACTCCGAAGAGTACTCATTGGAAAGAAGGAAAAATGATCATGAGATATGTCACTGGAACAACTAATTATGGTGCCATGTACACATCATATTCAGATTTTAAGTTGGTTGGAGATACTGATAGTGATTTTGACAGAAAGAGCACATCGGGATATGTGTTCACCTTTGGATCAAGAGTTGTAGATTGGGTTTCAAATAAGAATTCCATTGTGACGTTATTATCTGCTGAGGCAAAGTATGTTGCAGCAACAACAACTGGATGGCAAACTCTGTGGATGAGAAGAATCATGAGTGAGTTGTTGCATGAATAGAAAGAACCAACTCATATTTTATGTGACAATAAATCAGTGATTGGTCTGTCAAGTAATCATGTTTTCCACAATAAATCTAAGAATATTGATACAAAATATCATTTTATTTGAGAGCTGATAAACATTGATGAAATTTTTGTAGGTTTTTTCATATCTGAAGATCAGTTTGCAGACATGTTTACAAAGCCCTTAGTAAAGGAATTATTTGAAATTCACAGAAATAACATTTGTGTTTGTGAACTGTAATATTAAAAAAATTTGTGTTTGGGTGAAATGATTAAGGGGGGGAATGTCAGAAAATTATTCATTCCACCGCCCAAAATATGGTTTATCTCAGCCGATCGGATTTTGAAGAGTTATCACTACCTAGAAATTAATTACCACCGCCTTGAATGCCTTATTCATTTAATGATCGAAAAGTTATCAACACCACATGGCTTGATTTTTTTCTAATCAAATTTCAAAAGGGAAATGAACCATTAATGTTCTGGAAAATCCAAATTTGATTTAGATATAGAGAAGGGGAAAGCTAACCGACTAATTGTATTAGTATATATACATCTATGTAATTCTTATTTTTGATATGCACATATATACCAAGAGCTAAAGAGTGTTAAGAGGACATTTTATACTCTATTTATGTTTGAATCTGAGTTTGTAAATTCATAATAATGTTTAGATTGATTACAGAGTAATTGTTTGTAAACTCATAATAATGTTTAGATTTATTACAGATTAATTTATTTTGTTGTAGCATCCATACTATGTTTACTGTTTGAAAACTACATTTAAATCCTTATGTTGTGTAGTGTTTTGTTGTAGAATCTTATTAAGTTTTTAGTACATAAATATTAGGTGAATTCATTGTTGCAGGGAATAATTTAATGAAGTTATTTTGTTGTTGTAATCTCAGTTTTTAGTATGTTGTTATAATTCCTTTGTTTTTGTTATACCTTTGTTTTGTTGTAATAACATTTTACTCTGTGTTGAAACACATGTTGAAAATGTTGTTGTAAAACAAAGTATTGATCTTTATGTATGACATAGGAGTGATTCACTTAATTTGTTGTTGTAATAGTTTTTTATTATTTGCCTAAACACATGTTGAAACACCTTCTCAAATAGTTGTTGAAACACCTAGTCATACCTTACATATGTTGTTACATAGTGTTGAAACTTGTGTAGTAATTGTTAATTGTTTTCTGAAACACTCGCATGCATTCTTCAATCTTTACTTGTTCAAGGACGACTATTATTTGGCAAATAGACTGAACAACGGAAAAGGTGAACATGACTGTAATTTCTAATGGTGTTTAGAAATGATTAGAATATGGCATTTGAAGCATGCATGTATTTTTCATGTCATGTTTTATATGTTGTGTTTGGTTCTAGTAATAAAGTCTTATAACAAACCAAGTCAACGTTCATTTGCTCAGTTTTAAAATAAAAAGAAATTTCTCTAAACATTCAACGGATGCTCTTTTAGTGAAAACTAAATCTTCTTGTCCACACAAAAGTATGTCAGAGGATAATAAGAATTGGTCAGTATCCACAAAAATATCAAAATATTGAATCTGGTTTGAGCTTCAAAAATTATAATTCGCAAGCAACATATATGATCAGTCAGAAAACCTAAAATCATGGGTTACGAGCAGAGAAATGCAACTTATCAAACTATTGCCAAAAATAACATTGTGAATGCTAGTCATGCTACACGGAACAAGAACAAAGTCTACGTCTATGATTGAGGAATTAATATGACTGGTAGTAATAGTTACTCAGTATCTTCTGAAATTTCTTTGGAAACCCACTTTCCGAATCGCCTATGCTGGAAATATTTTAAATCTTTTGCATACTAAATTGTCCAAAATTAGGCCATAATCAGTTCTCAAAATACAGTTCACTATACAGACATTTCCATAGTAAGAAATTGTTGAGTCTATGCTCGCCACTTGTACAGATGATCAAGTCTGAACTCCCAAGATCTCCAGCACACGAAGTTGTTTGAAACTCTTGCTCCAGAAAGGTCTTCGTGATAACTGTGGAATTCAGTGGACCAGCCTCTACACATCTAGCCAGACATTGGCAGGCTTGCACTATCTCACCTCGTCTAGCGTACTTGATTGCCAAAACGAATTTAATTCCAGAATTCTCTTTTGTACCTTCTTATACATTCGCAAACGATCTCTCCAAGAAATTCGGTAGTTTGGAGATGTCTCTAATTGCACAAAGCTGAATATTTTCTCTATAAGAATGAAATTATTGTGAACATGAAACATGGTTTCATGAATAAAGATTAGGGATTTAGTAATTTTTTGAATTTTTTGTATCAAACTTGTAATCCCTTGTAATTGCCACAAGGAAACTGAGCCAATTTACACAAGCAAACATTCAAAATTCGTTTTTAGCTCTCAATTTTAGGGAGGAATGCATCGGCATTTGAGCTCACTATTTTGATCATCAAAGAATAACAACCGATAATTATGCCATCTATCTCGTAAGCAGCAGCCGCAATTTTGGAAATTATGCTAGTAAAATCTCTTAAGGAGCTTGCTTGGATCATACAAAATTCAACATTCAAATCATATTCATAGAAATAAAACATCTTTTGGTCATTCAAATATTTCCTCATTCAATTTTATGAAGACATTTTTTTAGGAAGTAATCATTTCACCGCCTCTTTGTAAATGGTGCATCAATGCTTGTCTTTACCCTTCAAGACTCGAGGATTAAACCACCGATTATAATTTTGTTTTACATAAACTTAAACGGTGGCCGCCTTAACCTTTGCAGGCCACAAGACACCATCACCGCCTTGATTAAAATCCTTTAGAAGATCGAAGGGGATATTTTCTATGTTTATATACCAGAGTCAAATTTGTAATCAATGATTTTGAAGACATTTTTGAATTGAAGATGTTACGGTATATTCGCAGTTATTCTCTTTGCGTTTAATTTTGAGTTAGTAAACTCAATTCAGATTTTTTTTTTTTATTCTTTCAGAGTATCTATAGGCTTGTGTAATTGAGTCATTCCCTTCCAAACCCCGAAACAATATTGCCTGGGCCCCACAGCCTGATCGGATTTCGTGATTCGGTGATTGTTGTTGTGTGTTGTTTATGTATCGAGCATTCCCAAACGCCAAAACCCAAAGGGTCCCACAACCTTATCGCTATTCAACAATTCTGGGTGTATTTTGTTTTTGCATCAGGTGTTAGCAAATCCCGAACCTCGAAATTGTGGGCCCAAAGCATATTTTCATTTCGCAATTCGACATTTCTTTTTTCGTTTTGTTTGTATGTCAGGTGTTCATAAACCCCGAAATACCGAACCCCAAAACCCAATCCACCTCCTTGTTTTTTCACATTTGGTATCAAAGCTACCAGTCTATCCTATAGAGCATCTTATCAGTTGCTCATTTCAGCGCAAACAATTCATGTTTGTGCCCAATTTAACTTTCCTATTTTTTTGTGTGAAGGTTTATTTAATTTCAGTCAATTTTTATAAATGGTTGCATGTGATAGTAGTTCTTCTTAGATTCAGGTTCTTGTTCTGAGAGATAAGTCATATGATTCCTAGTAGATTCAGATGATGATGATTCTTCGTTCTCAGGATTTGTGGGCTTATTTTATTGATGGATATCCCGAGCCAGTTGATGTTGCAGCAGAATTGGCTCTGTCTAATGCTGACTGTGTTTTGCTGAAGGAAAACATGAAGAAGGATAATAAAGCTCTTGCATTAATCCAACAATGATTAAATGAATCCATTTTTATGAATATTGCTAGTGTTGCATCTTTGAAGATGGCTTGGGACATTCTTGAAACCTGTTATCAAGGTGTGTCCAAGGTGAAGATAGTCAAGTTGCAGAACTTGAGAAGGGATTTCAAAAATATGAAGATGAAGGATAATGAAAGTGTTGATACTTTCATGACTCATGTAATGAGTGTTATGAACCAGCTCAGGCAGTATGGAGATGATGCTGAGAATAAAAGAGTTATTGAGAAAGTGTTGAGAAGTTTTCCCAAGAAGTTTGAGCCTGTTGTTGTTCCCATAGAGGAATTTAAAGATTTAAGTTTAATGCAAATTGATGAGTTAACTAGTTCTCTTGTTTCTCATGAATATAAGATATCCAAATATCAAGAAGGATTAATGGAGCATCATTTCAAATCCCAACTGCATGTTACCAGAGGTAGAAGAAAAGGAAGGTTTCATACTCATGGAAGAGGAGGTCGATTTTCGGGTCCAAGGGACAACGGAGTTGAATCAAAGTCTGAGCAGAAGTTTCAGCAGAATCCTCCTAATTTAAGAGGGACCAACAACAAACCCTGGTTGCAAGAAAATCAGAGGTATGATAAAACTAAAGTGCAATGATATTATTGTAAGAATTTTGGGCATCTTTCTAACAAATGTTGGAAGAAATAGGCAGGTGTTTGAAATCACTATGCACATATCACAAATGAGTTTGAGGATCATAAAAATCCTGTGTTTTTGACCTGTAGCATCACTCGGGAATGTGCAAATGATATTTTGTTTTTGGATAGTGGTTGCAGTAACCACATGAATGGTAATGATCCAGGTGGATATCGGAGGCCAGCCACCTTTTCCAAATGGCTCAAAACAGTTTTCTGGCCATTTTGGCAATTTACTATTTTTAGCAGGTTTTCACTTCCGGGGCCATTTCGAGGGCCTAAATGAAGTTTTTTCGAGATCAAGGTTCTCAATGATAGCCTAAGGCATGATTGATCCCCCAAAATGAATCTCCTCGACGATACCTTTCTAACGAGCTATCACAGGCCTAAAACGGAGATCGTATGCAAAAGTTACGACCCCGGGAAGTTGATGCACCAACTTACCCAAACGGGGCCCACATGACTTTTGGTGCTTCATCTCCTAGGGTTAGGTTTTTGGATGTCTATGACTTTTGGCATTCCCGTCTATTGTAAAAAGGCCTTTCGAGCCTCATTGTAATGATCTTTTTGCGAATACAAGTAGCCGTCACATCTCTTCTCAGAGATAAGCTGCCACCATTCTAGCGAGTCTCTCACTCTGTATTTTTACAATCTCTGTACATTTCTTTCATTAATATAAATTGTGTATTACTGTATCTCTGTGTTTATGGTTGCATCTCTGATATATTTCTGTTATATTACTGGATATACGCGATATCTCTGTGCATTTCTTTATTATATCTCTGCTCTCATTTCGTGCCGAAAATAATCTGGATCAGGTAATAAAGACTTGTTTTCTTCCATTGATACTAGTATTCAGTCTGAAGTCAAACTGGGAAATGTCTGTAAGGTTACAGTCAATGGTAAAGGTATAGTTCCAGTTTACACTAAGAACAATCCGAGAAGAAATATTGATGATGTTTACTTTGTTCCTGGTTTAAAAAGCAATCTTATCAGTGTTGGGCAGTTGTTGGAGAAAAAGTACAAAGTGTTCTTCAACAACAAGGTATGTACTATCTATGATAAATTACCCAACAAACAGTTGATTGCAAGAGTAGAGATGACCAATAATAGAATTTTTCCACTTGTTATGTGAAATGATTTGTGTGGTTCTTTGAATGCTTATAAAGATGGAATTTTAGATGAATCTTGGTTATGGAATTTGATATATGGTCATTTACATTTTGGTGGATTAGATTTGTTACAGAAGAAACAGATGGTGAAGGGGCTACCTTGTATTCAACAACCTGTAAGCTCTTGTGAGAGTTGCATACTTGGAAAACATCACAGAAAGAAATTTGTTTCAGGTGTTTCCTACGAAGCAAAATCTCCTTTGGAAATTGTCCACACAGATTTATGAGGACCTATGAAAACACCTTCTTTAACTGGTTTTTTTTATTTTATGACTTTCATTGATGATTTCAGTAGGAAAACTTGGTTGTCTTTGTTGAAACAAAAGTTTGAATCCTTTCATGTTTTTAAGAAATTTAAGTCTATGGTTGAGAATGAGAGTGGTCGAACCATTAAGATCCTCAGGTTTGAATGAGGAGGTGAGTATAAATTGAATGAATTCATTGAATTTTGTGATTTTCATGTAATTAAAAGGAATTTTACTACTCGATATACTCCACAACAGAATGGAGTGGCTGAAATGAAGAATTGGACCATCATGGATATGGATCGAAGCATGTTGAAAGAGAATCATCTTTCAATTGAATATTAGGGAGATGTGGTTTTTTGTTGTACTTTTATCTTGAATAGAAGTCTAACCAGGACCGTGAGGGATCATGTACCTCAAGAATCCTGGGATGGTAAGCCTTGTAATGTTTCTCATTTCAGAATTTTTGGATGTGTTGCATTTGTGCATGTACCTACAGAATTGAGGAGAAAGTTGGATGACAAAAGCGAGAGATGTATCTTTATTGGATATAGTGAAGAGTCTATTGAATATAAACTCCACAATCCCATCACCCAGAAATATGTAATCAACATATATGTTCAATTTAAATAAGATGAAGCCTCAGATGGAAGTATTGACAAATCAATTTCAGAGGGAGTTGTGTTACCCTATGAAGATGATGATGGAGCTGAGGAGACTGATGGAGATGGACAAATGATTCCACATGTACATACGCCTGCAACAAGAAGTCCAACAAGGAAAGCACTAGATTTCAGCCCATCTCAATTCAGAATGCCAAGAAATCATGAGCGTGGTGAGCCATCTGGACATGGTGGACATCAAACAGATTCACAGGTAAGCAGTGAATCAGATCTTACTTTATATTCATTGAAAAACATATTTAAAGGATAGAAAACTAGAAGTTTAAGAGAATTATATGATCAGAATGAAGAGGTAGATCAGATTTCAAATTTTTCATTTATAGCTTATGATCATGTAAGTTATGATGAAGCTGCTAAAGACGATGTCTAGATAAAAGAAATGGGTGAGGAGATTGATTCCACTGAAAGGAATAACACTTGGGATCTTGTCAATTTACCTGAAGGAAAGAAAGTTATTGGTGTTAAATGGGTTTATAAGACTAAGTTGAATGCATATGGTGAAGTTGAAAAGTACAAGGCAAGACTTGTAGCTTAGGGTTTTAGTCAGCAACCTTGTATTGATTACAATGAAACCTTTTCTCCTGTAGCAAGGATTGACACAGTAAGGATGGTCTTAGCTATTGCAGATTGGAATAGATGGATCATGTATCAGATGGACATCAAGTCTACATTAATAAATGGATATTTGGAAGAAGAAGTTTATGTAAGACAACCTTTGGGTTATGAGATTAATAAACACAACGATAAGGTTTACAAGTTAAGGAAAGATTTATATGGATTGAAGAAGGCATCCAGAGTTAGGTATAACAAGATTGATGAATACTTGATCAGTGTTGGATTCAACAAAAGCCCAAGTGAACCAACTCTGTATACAAAGGTAGACCACAAAGGTAAAATTTTGATTGTCTGTTTGTATGTTGATGACCTTATTTTTACAGGAGATCTATCTGTAGATGATTTTAAAAATGCCATGAAAATAGAGTTTGAGATGATTGATTTAGGCTTGATGAAATTTTTTCCTGGAATTGAAGTGGATCAATATAATGATGGCATTTTCATTTGTCAAACTAACTATGAAAATGAAGTGCTGAAAAGGTTTAGAATGTTGAATTGCAAGCCAGCTACAACACCAATCGAAACTGGTATTAAACTTAGCAAGTATGATGAAGGATCATATGTTGATCCAACCTTGTATAAGAGGCTAGTTGGAAGCCTTATGTACTTAACAACAACCATACCTGACATTATGTTTGTTTTGAGCTTGATTTCGATATTCATGGAGACTCTAAAGAGTACTCATTGGCAAGTAGGAAAGAGGATCCTGAGATATGTTGCTGGAACAACTAACTTTGGTATCCGATACACATCAAATTTAAACATTGAGCTGATCAGATATACTCATAGTTATTTTGCAGGTTCCATTGATGACAGGAAAAACACAGTTGGGTATGTGTTCAGTCCTGGATCTAGAGCAGTGGTGTGGGCATCAAAGAAAAATCCCATTGTGACTATATCTTCCACATAAGCAGAGTATCTTGCAACAAATGCAACTGCATGTCAATATATATGGATGATAAGTGTCTTGAATGAATTGTTGCATAACCAGAATGATGCAACCCATATTGTCTATGACAATAAGTATGCCATTGCATTGTCAAGGAATCATGTTTTTCTCAAACAATGTAAGCACATTGATACAAGGCATCATTTCATTCGAGAGCTAGTAACTGGTAAGGAGATTTATGTTTAGTTCTACAGATCTGAAGAACAATTTGTAGACATATTTATGAAGCCTTTGGGAAATGAACTATTTAAAATTCATAGAAGAAATATTGGGGTCTACAAGTTTTAATGCATTTGTTTACAACAATTTTTTTTTACCTGTTTAAGTTTTTTTTTTGTTCTGAAATGATTAAGAGGGAGTATGTTAGGGACTAATCATTTCATCGCCTCTTTTTAAATGGTGCATCGGTGGTCGTATTGACCCTTCAAGACTCAAGGATTAAACCATCGATTACAATTTTGTTTTACATAAACTTAAACGATGGTCGCCTTAACCTTTGCAGGCCACAAGACACCATCACCTCCTTGATTAAAATCCTTTAGAAGATCAAAGGGGCAATTTTCTGTGTTTAAATACCAGACTTGAATTTGTAATCAATGATTTTGAAGACATTTTTGAATTGAATTTGTTACAGTGTATTCATAGTTATTCTTTCTTCATTTAATTTTGAGTTAGTAAACTCTGTTTAGAATCATTTTTTTTCTTCTTTCGGAATATCTACAGGCTTGTGCAATTGAGTCATTCCCTTCCAAACCCTAAAACAATATTTCCTAGGGCCCACAACTTGATTGGATTTTTTGATTCAACAATTTTCGTTGTATTTTTCTTATGTATCGAGCATTCCCAAACGTCGAAACCTGAAGGGTCCCACAACCTTATTGTGATTTCGCGATTCGGAAATTCTAGGTGTATTTTTTTTTGCATCGGGTGTTAGCAAACCCCGAACCCTGAAATTGTGGGCCCAAAGCATATTCGTATTTCGCAATTCGAAATTTCTTATTTCATTTTTTTTATGCGTTGGGTGTTCATAAACCCCGAAGTCCTAAACCCACAAACCCGATCCGCCTCTGCATTATTTCATAGTTTTTATCAAACCTCAGGTTTCCCAATGAAGTAAGGTACAATAAAGTATAGATATGGTGGACATATCCAAGACCTGGGACTAAGGTCTTCAATTATCAAAACTGCTGGAAAACATGAACACCAGGTCCTTTCCTTGCTGCACAAATTGGGACCAGGAGAATAACGATATTACTCATGTATTTTGGCAGTGCACTTGGGTTAAGACTACGGAATAAATCACTAGATATTTGATTTGGATCTCTATCCTGAACAGTTTCATCTAGCATGGTGGAAAGAGAAGGAAATATTTAAGAACATGCATCAAAAAACCTCAGTATTCCAAGTATTAGGCAAGGTCCACATTTAAAAACCCACATCGCAAAAATACTTGTAAAACCTTATTTCTGCTGAAGTGGTGTTGCTTGTAAAACCTTATTTCTTTTGAAGTGGTGTTGCTTGAGCTTCCCATGACCTTAAACGATAAGGTATCATTATGCACCCCCATAATTCACCAACCTCACTTGACCCCTAAAAATTCACCATCCTTTGCCCATCTAAAAAGGACTTGGAAGACCTTATTTCTGCTTAAGTGTTGTTGCTTGCCCTTCCTATGACCTTGAACCAGAAAGCATCTTTTTGCTTCTCGATATTCCTATGACCTAAAACCATAAGATGTTATTATGCACCACCATAATTTTCCAACCTCATTTGACCTCTCAAATTTCACCATCCTTGGCATGTTCAACCCTTACTACTTAGTTCCATTTTATAACATCCAACAGATATCAAGTCTTCTATTCACTTCTATGATTTTACTAGTAGAGGGAGGTCTTCCATGACAAAGTCAGAGTTTATATAGTTGTAGAATTGGACCAACTTTTGTTCCTTTTCCCATAACTTATGGCATCTACCACAAATTCATCCTTTACCCATAACTTATGCCAGCTACCACAAATTCAGATATAGGCACTTACATGGCTTCAAGGCTCTAAGAAAACATTTTAGATTTCCTCTGTAATTGAAGTTATTGTCTCCTTGTTTTTTTGTTAGCTATACTCTCTCTTATCGACAGTAAGTGGAGTGTATCCACCCTTTTGGCTCCCATCTCAAATTTATTGTCTAATTGGCCACTACTATCTTCTTTTCTACCCTCCAACTAGTATTATACTCCTAGTTAGTAGATGGCATTTAACCACAACAAGAGAATTGTTTTCTAACATAAAAGAAAAATCCCTACATCATAATCCTTGCACTATCAATAAAATTGTTTTCTAATATAGAAGAAAAATCCCTACATCGTAAGTCTTACACTATCAATTGATTGCAGAAACATGCCGAAATATTTAGACCTAACACTAAGTTCAAGTGTTTCTCTCACACTTTACCCCTTCATTGAATAGAGTTTGTTGGTTGGACCTAATGCCAAGTTCAATTGCTTCACTCAAAATTTACCCCTTCATTGAATAGAGTTTCTTGGTTATGCTTATGATAAATTAAGCTAATTCCATAACATTGTTTGATTACATTGACCTTTGCAAACTCCATTGTCTACACAGCGAAGATGGCATCTTGAAAAAATAACTCCTTTATGATAAAAAGGAGGGAGAAATGATAGCATATGCACATGATCTTTATAAAAAGGAATTTCAAAGAAAAAAAACTAATATGACTTTGTAAGTTATTGAAAAAGATGATGTAGAAGTAGGTATTAAACATCTTCTCAATTGAAAGTTCTCCATTTAAAGGCACCCAATTTTCATCGTTTTATAGTGGAAATAGTAGAATGGGGAGGATTACCATTGAATTCAAGCTTATTAAGAATATATTTAATCAAGAAACATGGCACAGGTTCAAGCAACATGGCACAGGTTCCCTCCATATTGGTAAGTTAGCAATATCATAGTATACACTTGTTCACAATAGAGTAATATAAGAATGTAAGAAATATTTAGACCTAACACTAAGTTCAAGTGTTTCTCTCACACTTTACCCCTTCATTGAATAGAGGTTGTTGGTTAGACCTAACGCTAAGTTCAAGTGTTTCTCCCAAACTTTACCCCTTCATTGAATAGAGTTTGTTGGTTATGCTTATGATAAATTAAGCCAATTCCATAACATTGTTTGATTACATTGACCTTTGCAAACTCCATTGTCTACATAGGGAAGATGGCATCTTGAAAAACTAACTCCTTTATGATAAAAAGGAGGGAGAAATGATAGCATATGCACATGATCTTTATAAAAAGGAATTTCAAAGGAAAAATAATAATATGACTTTGTAAGCTATCCAAAATGATGATGTAGAAGTAGGTATTAAACATCTTCTCAATTGAAAGTTATCCATTGAAAGGAACCCAATTTTCATGGTTTTATAGTGGAAATAGTAGAATGGGGAGGATTACCATTGAATTCAAGATTATTAAGAATATATTTAATCAAGAAACATGGCACAGGTTCAAGCAACATGGCAGAGGTTCCCTCCATATTGGTAAGTTAGCAATATCATAGTATAAACTTGTTTACAACAGAGTAATATAAGAATGTACGAAATTATACAACCATTACGGTTAGTGACCTTTTTGGTATGTTAATTTTAGCATCATTATATAGACAGAAAATTGGGGAAAAGAAAACAAGATCAAGGCTTCTTCTTAGAGAAGTTTCAACTTAATAATTGACTATTGGGTAACTCATAGTCATTATTTAGAATAGGTGAGGTAAAGGTAGTGTTACTTATCTATGGTTTGCTTATTTTGCTAAATTTTTGGATGTAGTCACTCGAATAGAAATTTCGAAAAGGATGGATAAATTATGAATTCTTGTTGAGTGGAAATAAGCATTTTTTCTCTTATATGAAAAGGCTATGGTAGAGCTAGCAATACTTATAAATGATAAAAAAAAAAATTATACAAAAAGGTTATGGAAGAACTTGGGAGACCCATAATTAATAAAAATTGAAGCGCCAAAATCAAAATCAACAATGACAGTGATGTGAAACCAGGGTCTTCCCTCTCACCAACAATATTTGGCCAATTTATCTAGATGTTATAGATGAAATAAAGTATTGGATGAGAAAGGATGGAGGATGAGTGCTTATAATAGAATGTGTTGTTTTGTTATTGTTGATTTATGTAAATGATATGGTGTTGTCAGAAAAAGAAAAAGATAAGTTTCCAAGACATCTTGTTGCCTTAAGCTACTTGAAAATAAAAGTTAATGTCAACAAAACCAAGGTAGTTTTATTAGGGAGACACTTGAAATAAGGATATAACCATTATATTTAATGGTGAAAAATCAAAGGTGGTTTCTTATTACGAGTACTTGTGCCTTAAATTTAACACTAGTTATAACTATAAATGTGGTGTTGAAAACTGTGTAATAAAGAGCATGATAGATATTTATTCAATATAAAAAAAATCTAGATAGATTTAATAGTAAAGTTGGGAATTGAAGAAATATTTATTCAAAAAATTAGTACATACATTGATTTTATAAGTTGTCTTGTGATAGTTAAGAGAGTTCATAAACAATTCTTATGAGAAAAATTAGGAGTAAAAGTACAAATCCCTTATTTATAATATATTTAATAAAAAAAGAGATATGGTCATGAACAATTTAGGTCAATCAAGAGAGATCTAGTGGAGAAATGTAATTCAAAGGGATAGATGAAATTTAGTATAAATGAGAAGAGTAATTACGTTTTCTTTGCAAACAAGGAAAAGTTCATGAGGTGCATGTGGTGTTGCTTTGCTAAATAAAAAATATAGATGGAAACGTATAAATGAGAAGATTAATTACTTTTTCTTTGCAAGCAAAGAAAAATTGATGAGGTGCATGTGGTGTTTCTTTGTTATGCTATGAGCAAAGCACTTAATGAAATATTAAACATTAAAACATCAAGAGTTAAATAGTTTATATAGCTAGATGAATGTTCATTAATAAATAACAACATTTATATTT
>ML795838.1:173509-184117 GCA_009831015.1 Picea engelmannii
TAGTTTAAATAGTTGGGTGAATTTTTCTACTAATAGATTAGTTTAAAACATCAAAAAATTAAATATTATTGGTATACATATAGCTCATAAAGATAAAGTAAAATGGAGATGTAGAAATTTTGTTGAGAAATTACTCTTTAATGTTATTTGGTCTTGTATTAAGATGTAAATTAAAATATTCTATATAGTTTGAGTGGGTCTAATGGTTAAGAACATGTGTTTCCTCCTACAAATTCACAAGTTTGAATTCAGAGGAAGATAGGATATGTATACCATTAATATTATGGTAGTTGCGGGAGGTATTTACCTCCACGTGTGAACCTGATGAGAATAGAATACTCTAGAAAGAAAGAGAAAACCCTAATGATTTGGCTAATAACCCTAGAAGTCTTGTCGGCTCAAGATGATAATTTATATTAGGTTATTAGCCTCCAAGAGAAGAAGTCGGCCAGAAATAATAATAATATAATAAACAAACACATATCCAGAAGGAGAAGTCGGCACCAATAAATCTATAAGAGCCAGTATAAATACAGGGCAGTAGTTCTCATTTGACACATCTCAGAATTGCAAAGTGCAACTGGTGCGCACTGCAGTTCCCAGTTTCGTGCACATATGTGGAGGAGGGTTGCAGTTGCAGCTGCAGCAGCAGCTAGTTTTCAGTATTGTCTTGGACTATCTCTTAGCTAGGGTTTGGACTATTTGATCAACTATTGTTGGTGCGATATCCTTGGAGGAAGATGCGCTACAGATTGTTTGGCTATCTAGCGTCGGGTTTTCTTCTGGAGTAATTCTCAGTCAAGGTTAAGGTGCTCGGAGGGTGGCTTCGACCTATGGTTGGTTGATGAGGGTATCTTCAATGGTAAATGGAGCACACCATCTTCTATATTTTAACAGGTTATGGGCCCACACCTCCTTCATTCAGTCTAAACACTGGAATGAAACATAGCCACTAGGATATTGAGGTTGTTGAGGAACTGTCACTAGGGTTACTAGTAGGAGTAGCATCCAAGACACTGCCACTAAGGTTACTAGCAGGAGCAGTTGCAGAAACCTTAATCCTCTTGTTGAGGCACCTTAAGTGAATAGATTGACCTAATCTCTCGACATATCCATGCGATCTAGC
Source organism: Picea engelmannii (assembly GCA_009831015.1). Lineage (NCBI taxonomy): Eukaryota > Viridiplantae > Streptophyta > Pinopsida > Pinales > Pinaceae > Picea > Picea engelmannii. Next base: position 174,636 of record ML795838.1, read on the forward strand.
CAAGCGCATCTCCTGATACTCTCAGCAAGCCAAGACGTGAAGTTTGAATTTTTGGTCAAATATAGGGTTTGACCAAGTCAAGAAGCCATGACGAACTCTATGAAGTCTGAAAATAAGTTAGATGGAGCCTCCAACTTCAGAGCATGGAAGACAAGGATCGACCTCATCCTTTTCAAGAATAAAATGTTGGATATCATCAAAGGAAAGATCGTGAAACTAGAGTTTGAAGAAGGAAAAGAGAAGGAACCGTAGAATGTTGCAGCTATGGAGAAGTTCAAATATTTTGACATCAATGCCATGAGTATCATAGTGGAATCTATAAAAGACCACTTGATACCCTACATCTCCCATATTGACTCATCAAATAATATGTACGATTCCCTAACAAATCTCTTCTCAGTCAGAAACATTGGACAAGTTATAAGTCTAAAGAATGAGCTTCATGACATGAAGATGAATGAGGATGATAGCATAGCATCATACTTTGTAAGGATTTCCCAGTTAAGATATCAACTACAAGCTATTGAAGAGATTACTTCGGAGAAGGAATTGGTGAACATAGCACTCAATGGTCTTCCCAAGACATGGGATGCATTTTTCGCAAGCATGAACACAAGGAAGGAGTACCCGACGTTTGAAGAACTTTGGACTTGCTGTGCTCAAGAAGAATCAAGGATAAATAAAAAAGAGAAACCCCAAAATAATTACGAAGATCAAGCTTTCACATCAAGATTCAAGAACTTTAGGAACAAAAGGAAGTTTGGTTCAAGGAGGAAGCCAAATCAAGAGAAAGACATTTCAAAAGTGCAATGCTTCAACTGTTGAAAGCATGGTCACTATAAGAATCATTGTCCCGAGGTAAAGAAAAGGAAGGAGAAACACGAAGCATCGATTGTCGAAGAAAAGGAACCTACAAAGAAGACTAAGTAGGATGGAAGATACTTCTTCTTCTAAAAGGTAACAACACTCTTCTTATTTCTTGTTTTCTTCGTCTCTATACATATCATATTTGCATCGTCCAGTACATATCTTGTATATCTATCACTTGGAAGATAATGTGTTCCAAGAAGAACTATACCTATGGAAGAACAAACAAGATGAAAATAGATATCATTAGATAATACACATGAAAGAATGAAATACAAATCATGTGGAAGCTATTAAAAGATAAAGCCGAATCAATCATGAAGAGACTTAGAAGAAGAGAAGACAGAAAGAATTAAGCAATCGAGAGGAAATTGGAAAAAGGACTTATGACGTTTTGTAGAAAACAACAATACAAAAGCGTGGACTATATTAGATAAGAGAGCCAATTATACATTGCAGAAGACAATAAGGATGCAGATGGAAGCATGGACTCTGTTAGACAGAGGGAGCTGATTATATGCACTTATACATGAAGCAAGGATTAGGAGAGAGCTAATCCTAAGATTCATTCAAGATGATGAAATATATATATCCATGGCAACAGTCATGAAAGACAGTACATGTTCATATCAACCATGGAAGAAGACTTTTTCGAAGAGAAGCCTTAAAGTATTACTGATTGTCCATCAAGATCTGTGTTTGTATGATGAAAGGAAGAAGTGGAATCTCTAGAGGATGGAATCTATAAGAAAATCCATGGGCCCGAAAGCTAAAAAAAAACATGAAGAAGAACATGAACATTCCAAGAAAGAAAGAGAAACCATAACAACTAGTCATTGTATCAAGAATCACAAGATTTCCATCCTGATATGAACTCACTAAAAGCAACCAAGAAGATGAACTGAAAGTCGTAATGAAGAACAGTGGATGAAAGACTTATAAATAAAATCATTGGGGGATCTAGAACTAGAGGTTCTCCCAGATGGAGGGAGAATACTATGATGACTACTTGTTCTAGTAAACCAGACATATCACTACATGAGTCATTGTATCATCCGCAACATCCATGAGTCGAAATTCTACATCAAATAAATGAAAAAGAATGTTCTCTAGAGAAAATTGAATAAAGAGCGTATGAAGAGAAATGTCAAAGACTTTGAGGCATACCAGAAAGAGACTCCTATATGCAGATAGAAGAAGATAACTTGGTGGAGAACCTCCAGTGCATAGAAAAAGTGTGGTGAAGATTTCCTATAACATCAAGATGACTACTCAGTAGATCAAATATCATGATGATAGAAGAAGTGCCACATAAATATGTTCCAGTTTTCCAACTATGATATACTCTATTGTTCAGATCTACATGAAGCCTTCATAGTGTTCCAGACTAAATTACATTTGAAATCAAACATTACATTATCCATGATGAAGTCTAGAAAGGAGAAAATGATTCTCCAATACATATTTCCACATCTGATCAAATAAGCAAACATTTTGGTAAACTCTCTATCCAAAATGAAAGAGTTTGCGTACTCAAGATGGAGCTCGTGGAAACAAATTCCTTCTTATTGAAAAAGGAATAAATGACTCTCCAAGTTAGGAGGGAGCACTGAAAACATTATTGAAGACATTTCATTTTAAATTTGAAAAATAGTCCATCTTGGACAGATGCTTTCCTGTTCAGAAAGTGGATTGAGACTTCTGATGGACAGTAACTTTCCATGGTGGTTAACATGGGAAGTAGTCTGATTGTTGAGGTATCATAGACATCAACTTCCCATTGTGGTTAACATAGGGAATGGTCTAGGGCAGTCTCTCTTCTTGAGGGTTACTCAAGAAGACTGGCCCACCTTGCCGGACAATGATTTCTCATTGTGGTTAACATGAGGAATGGTCTATTTTGGAGGTTGATGCAGAACATTCTTTTCCTCTTGTGGTTAATAGAGGAAATGGTCTAGACAGTCATTCCTTAGGGTTTATACATTCTCTCTAGGGTGCACTTTGATTAGTGTAGGAGGAATGGCCTAGGGTGGGGAATGGTCCAGGCTCAGCAATCGGGGACAAACATTCCTTAGGGTTATACATTCTCTCTAGGGTGCACTTTGATTAGTGTAGGAAGAATGGACCAGGGTGGGGAATGGTCCATGTTCATAATACATGATAGTTATTCTTCCTTGCTTGAAAAGAATAGTCCAGATATCTCATTGTTCTACTGTGAGGGAAGATATTCTTTCATATATCACAAACGCAAGTGAAATATTGGCCCAAATGATTCAATTTATATCATAACATTGTTTCTGTGCAGGTTGCTATCAGATGTTTATTATGAAGACCATATGACAGTAGATGAAGACTACTGTGGTGGATATGTTCCATTTTTCATGAGGTATATATTATTTCAGAGCTCACAAATGTGAGTGAAAGATTGGCCCAGATAATTCAGTTTATATCATAACATTATTTCTATGCAGGTTGCTATCAGATGTTTGTTATGAAGATTGTATGACAGTAGATAAGGACTACTGTGGTGGATATGTTTCACTGTTTGTGACTATACGTTGCTGATCAAGTACTTGTGTGTTACTTGGTGTGGTAGTGTACCACTGGATTGTAGTTATGTACTACTATGAATAGATATAGTTGTGTTCTATCTTTGATCTAATTGCCTTGAAGACTATTAGCAGTTTATTGGAGATAATCATCATCCAGACAGATGATGAACAAATATTTTCCAGACGAAAAACAATTTAGAGCATTTACTCTTCTTGTATCACTCTATGGTGAGAGTGACTTATCCAACATCATATCTAATTACTCAGATGAAGTATGGTTTCAAGAAATGATGCAGCTGATGGTGATGGTGATGCTCATGATCTGGTCATGAGATAGTCTAAATGACTATGTTGATGCTACCAGGTAAATGGTATGTTTTCTTGCTCAAGACCATTACCTATAATACCTCCCTAGCTAGGAGGGAGTGTTAATATTATGGTAGCTGTGGTAGGTATTTACCTCTGCATGTGAACCTGACGAGAATAGAAGACCCTGGAAAGAAAGAGAAAAGCCTAATTAGTTGGATAATAACCCTAGAAGTCTTGTTATCTCAAGAAGATAATTTATATTAGGTTATTAGCCTGGAAGAGAAGAAGTCGGTCAGAAATAATAATAATACACTGAACAGACACATATCTAGAAGGAGAAGTTGGCCCAATCAAATGTGGCAGAACTAGTATAAATATAGGGTGCCAGTTCTCATTTGACACATTTCAGAATTTCAGAGACTAGCTGGTGCCCACTGTAGTTCCCAGTTTGGTGCGCACATGTGGATGACGGTTGCAGGTGCAGATGCAGGAGAAACTAGTTTTCAGTATTGGCTTGGACTATCTCTTGCCTAGGATTTTGACTATCTAATCAACTATTGTTGGTGTGCTATCCTTGGAGGAAGATGTGCTACACCTTGTTTGGCTATCTAGCCTAGGTTTTGCTTCCATATTAATTCTCAGTCAAGGTTAAGGTGCTCGGAGGGTGGCTTCGACCTATGGTTGGGTGACGAGGGTATCGTCAATGGTAAAACAATCACACCATCTTCTATATTCTAACATATACCTCAGTAAAATTTATACAAACTGCAATAATTTTGGACAATTCTGATCTGGAATTCTGAAGGATGCTTGTATCCGTAGACTTTTTATACATACTGCAATAATTTGGGAAAATTTGGGAAGGTTTTTGCCTTGCCATAAATGTTACATATAATCCAGTAGTATTTTTCATATTTCGTCTGCTAGTGGACAACCCATCCATCTTTATCAATTTTATGTAGGAATAATACAAATTCTGTTGAAACTTTATCATCTCTAGACTTCATTAGCATCGTTTGGCTTAAGGATTTAACTAACAAAGAACTCCTAAATTTTTAAAGTTCTCTGATATCTCACAGTGATAGGCAACTGTTAACATAGTTCTTCAGGAATAATGTTCTTGTCATTACGATTTTTGGTAAGTTATAAGACAAATTGAAAAGCGAATTGCTTTCAAGGTATAACAATTCCATCATAATGTTCTTGTTTGTTCATATGTAAAGGTAAACATGTCTTTATAAAATTCAATATTTTTATAAGAGTTGTTTCCTAAAAGTTGAGGAAAAAACAATTCTTGGGTTTTGCACAATCAGACTCAAATCTAGTTGTTAAAAAATTATTATAAACTAAAAGAGATTCAAGGTATCAACTAAAGTGTAGAAAATGGAGGCAAATTGGAGTTCATATTTCGTCTTTTACAAATACCCGACGCAAATTACAAAACAATAATAAACTTCATGCAGTCAATAAATAAACTCCGCACACTTAACTTTGTACAGTCAAACAAATAAACTTCACACACTAAAATTTGTATAGTCAAACAAATAAACTTCGTGCACTAAACTCTGCGCAGCCAAACAAACAAACTTTGCACGCTAAAACTCCACAGGCACTCCAACAACCTTATACGAAGTCAATAAATAAAATAGCGTGAAATGTCTAAGGCTAAGATATAAATCCAAAAGAGTGTACGAACTCAATAAGTACAAAAAGCGTATCAACAGAGAGAACACCTCCGAATACAAAAAAATTATTCAATGTGCTTTCAAGCTATTTTTTTTGTTGTTGTTATCAATTACAATTCAACTATGGTATTTAAACACCAAAAAATTGCCCCTTCGATCTGCTTAAAGGATTTAATTAGGGCAGTGATGGTAGCGGGTTTCCTTCAAAGGTTAAGACGACCACCGCTTAAGAAATTTAAGACAAATTAGTAATCGGTGGTTAATCATCGAGTCTTGAAGCGTCATTCCACCGATTTACCGTTTTCATAGAGGCGGTGAAATGATTACATCCTAACATACTCCCTCTTAATCATTTCAGAGAAAAACAAACTGAAAATATGTAAAGAAAAATTGTTGTAAACAATGCATTACAGCTTGCAGAGCCCAATATTTCTTCTATGGATTTTAAACAATTCATTTCCCAAAGATTTCGTAAATATATCTGCAAATGGTTCTTCCGATATGCATAATTTAATAGAAAATTCTTTACCATTTACCAGATCTCGAATGAAATGATACCTTGTATCAATGTGCTTACTATGTTTGTGAAAGACATGATTCTTTGACAGTGCAATGGCAGATTTATTGTAACATACAATTTGGGTTAGATCATTCTAGTCATACAACAATTCATTCAATACCCTTCTCATCCACACAACTTGACATGCAGTTGCATTTGTTGCAACGTACGCCGCCTCAGTAGAAGATAGAGTCACAATGGGTTGTTTCTTTGATGCCCATGCCACTTCTCCAGATCCAAAACTGAACGCATGCCTAGATGTGCTTTTCCTATCATCAATGGAACCTGCAAAATCACTATTAGTATATCTGATCAACTCAAATTTTAAATTTGATGTGTATCGGATACCAAAGTCAGTTGTTCCAGCAACATATCTCAAGATCCTCTTTCCTTCTTGCCAATGGGTACTCTTCAGAGTCTCCATGAATCTCGAAATCAAACTTACAACAAACATGATATCAGGCTTGGTTGTTGTTAAGTACATAAGGCTTCAAACAAGCCTCTCATACAGAGCTGGATCAATATATGATCCCTCATCATACTTGCTAAGTTTAATACCAATTGCCATAGGTGTTGCAGATGGTTTATAATTCAACATTCTAAACCTTTTCAATATTGTATTTGCGTAGTTAGTTTGACAAATAAAAATTCCATCATCAGATTGATCCACTTCAATTCCAAGAAAATGATTCATCAATCCTAAATCAGTCATCTCAAACTCTGTTTCCATGGAAATTTTAAAATCATCTACAGATAGATCCCCAGTAGAAATCAAGTCATCAACATACAGACAGACACTCAAAATTTTACCTTCATGGTTTATCTTTTTATACAGGGTTGGTTCGCTTGGACTTCTACTGAATCCAACACTAATCAGGTATTCATCAATCATACTATACCAAACTCTGGATGCTTGCTTCAATCTGTATAAAGATTTCCTTAACTTATAAACTTTATCTCTGTGCTTATCAATCTCATAACCTAGAGGTTGTCTTACATAAACCTCTTCTTCCAAACATCCATTCAGGAATGTAGACCTAACTTCCATCTGATGCATTATCCATCTATTCTAAGATCCAATAGCTAATACCATCCTCACAGTGTCAATTCTCGATACAAGGGAAAAATTTTCAATGTAATCAATACCAGGTTGTTGACTAAACCCCTGACCTACAAGTCTTGCCTTGTAATTTTCAACTTCACCTTCGCATTTAGCTTAGTCTTATAAACCCACTTAAAACAAATATTTTTCTTACCTTCTAGTAAATCTACAATATCGCAAGTGTTATTTCTTTCAATGGAATCAATCTCATCATCCATTGATTTTATCCTGACATCCTCTTTAGCATCTTCATCAAAACTTATAGGATCACACACCATTAATGCAAAATTTGAAATCTGATCTACTTCTTCAATCTGATCATATAATTCTCTCAAGATTTTAGTCTTCTATCCTTTAAATTTATTTCTTAATGAAGCTAAGTTGGGATTTGATTCACTACTTACCTATGAATCTGATTGATGTCCACCATGTCCAGATGGCTTGCCACTCTCGTTAGTTCTAGGCGTTCTAAATTGAGATGGGATGAAATTTGGTGCTTTCCTTGTTGGACTTCTTGTTGCAGGTGTATGTGCATGTAGAACCATCTGTCCATCTCCTTCAACTTGCTCAGCTCTATCATCATCCTCACGGGGTAACACAACTCCCTCTGAAATTGATTTGTCAATACTTCCATCCTAGACTTCATCTTCTTTAAATTGAACATCTTTGCTGATTACATATTTCTGGGTGATGGAATTGTAGAGTTTATATTCCCTACACTCTTCACTGTATCCAAAAAAGATACATCTCTCTCTTATGTCATTCCAACTTCCACCTTATTTCTGTAGGTACATGCGCAAATGAAACACTTCCAAAATTTTTGAAATGAGAAACATTGCAAGGCTTACCATCCCAGGCTTCATGATGTACATGATCTCTCACGGTCTTGGTCAGACTTCTATTCAAGATAAAAACAGAGAAAAGAACCACATATCCCTAATATTCATTTGAAAGATGCTTCTCTTTCAACATGCTTTGATCCATATTCATGATGGTTCAACTATTCCTTTCATCCACTCCATTCTGTTGTGGAGTATAATGAGCAGTGAACTTCATTTTAATTCCTTGAGAATCACAAAATTCAATGAATTCATTTAGTTTGTATTCACCTCCTATGTCAGACCTTAATATTTTAATGGTTTGGCCACTCTCATTCTCAACCATAGACTTAAACTTCTTAAAAACATCAAAGGCTTCAGATTTCTGTTTCAATAAATACAACCAAGTCTTCCTACTGAAATCATCAATGAAAGTGATAAAATAAACATAGCCATTTAAAGAAGGTCTTTGCATAGGTCCACATAAATCTGTGTGGACAATTTCCAATGGAGATTTTTCTCTGTAGGAAACACCTTAAACACATTTCTCTCTATGATGTTTTTCAAGTATGCAACTCTTACAAGAGCTTGCAGGTTGTTGAATACAATGTAACCCCTTTACCATCTATTTCTTCTATAACAGATCTAAGCCACCAAAATGTAAATGACCATATCTCAAATGTCGTAACCAAGATTCATCTAAGCTTCCAGCTTTATAAGCATTCAAAGAACCACTCAAGTCATTTTTCATAACAAGTGGAAACATTCTATTCTTGGTAATCTCTACACTTGCAATCGACTGTTTGATGGGTAATTTATCATAGATTGTACATACCTTATTCTTGAAGAACACTCTATACCTTTTCTCCAACAACTTTCCAACACTAATAAGATTGCATTTTAGACGAGGCATGAAATAAACATCGTCAATATTTCTTCTCTAATTATTCTTAGTGTAAACTTGAACTACACCTTTACCATTAATTTTAACCTTACAGTCATTTCCCAGTTTTTCTTCAAACTAAATACTAGTATCGATAGAAGAAAATAGATCCTTATTACCAGTCCTGTGGTTACTACAACCACTATCCAAAAACCAAATATCATTTTCAGTTTCTAGAGTGACATTACAAGTCGAGAATACATGATTTTGATCATTCTCGGACTCATTTGTAATATGTGCAGACTGCTTTCCATCATATGTATGTTTCTTCCAACATTTGTTAGAAAAATGCCCAAACTTCTTACAATAATAACATTGTACTTTAGTTTTATCATACCTATGATTTTCTGGCTGCCAAGTTTTGTTGTTTCTCCCTCTTAAATTAGGAGGATTCTGCTGGGACTTCTCCTCAGACTCTAATTCATTTTTGTTGTCCCTTCGACCAAAAAATCGACCTCTTCTTCCATAATTATAAAACCTTCTTGTTAAGCCCTAATATTGGCCCATTACCCCTTAATTGGGGCATATTAGATTAGTAATGTTATTTTATTTATGTCGGCTTTAGGCCATTAGTTGTAATTATACCTCCTAGTCTCCTATATATACTAAGGAGACATTTTCATTTTGAATCATCTTGTACTTGAACA
>ML795838.1:199469-211124 GCA_009831015.1 Picea engelmannii
CTCAAAGAGTAATACTACCATGTTGGAAACTATAATCACCAGTACATGAAATGGACAACTTTGTGTCAGGACAAAGACCAGATGATGTTGGAGTACACAAACATCTTCCATACCTTGTGTTGAGGGGTACAAGATCCCTTTAATTCAACATTAGGAACCAAACCCACTTTAGAGGCCTAATTAGACTCTGCAACGTTTGATGGGGGAATAGTTCTCCAGATCTTTCGATCTAGCTAATTTATCGATGGGATATACTTAGTGATTGACATGATATCTTTCTGTGAAAGTTCCGCCTTGAGATTAAACGTTCTCTTTTTTTATTTTATTTTATTAGATGAGTCTGATAAAATGAGGTGTGTTGGTATAAACCAATTGATAGAGGGGATTCTTAGCTATTGAAGAAGGTTGAGCCTAGGATAGCCCTCATTCTCAAGCATGCAGACAAATATATTGACACCTATTACAAGTCTAGTAATAATACATTAACTTGTTTGTATTTCAACAATGACTGAGATAAAATTATTGAAAGAAAATATGCATGCAATAAAATGATTGCAAGAAAAATAGTTTCCTTAGCTCTACCATCAATAATACATTAACACAATGATTTACTTTTCATCATTAAGAACAAAAGAACTGCTAAAATTTTGACACAGAGAGAGTTTCAATAGATTAAAAAACTCTCACTTGTTACAACATCAATCACTAAAATAAAAGTTGGAAGTAATTCCTCCTCAATCCAATCACATAACACCTTTGATGAAAAACAAAATTTCATCTCTCGTCCTAAAAAAAACTTCTCAATTAAGGTTGTTTATAAATAGTTCTTTACAATTCTCAAAAAAGAGGGTCTTGTTCTCAAAACCATCAACCCTTTATAAAAGGTAAATCCCCCTATTTATAAAAAATCACTAACTAAAATAACTGCTACAAGTTTGTGTTAGGTAAAACAAAATATTGCCACATGGCACTTGATCTCTTGGTTCTCTGGAAATCATCTTATGGTTCTACTGGAGTGGATGAATTTTCTCATATTCTTACCACTTGACGAAGAGATCCTCATATGTGTTAGCATACAATAATATATGTTGATCCATCGTAGCTCCAAGCATTTCCTTCACTTCCACTGCTCATTCTCTATATTTAGCAATTTTGGCACTTAATCACTGCAGAATTGCACGAGCCTTGATCGGATGTTAAATAAACTTTTGTATAAGACCCGATGTCATTCTTTCCATCTATGTGATCTCCACTCCCCATGTTGAGTCTTGTTATGCATGTCATTTGACTATGTCATGTAAGTCGACAAAGTATTCGGGTGAGCCGAACTCTAGGAGGCTAATGTATCTCATCTCCCGATTGGTATTTTTTCTGTGTCTTTGGCACTCAAACCATATCTTATGTATTTCTTGTTGAGGTTCCTGGGCCATGATTACCCATTATTCGGCTTCTTTCCTGATCTGAGCGATGCTACATTCCATTAGCACTCAAATGTTGGTTGTGGAGCCTGATTATCTTCCTGATTTAGAGGTCTTTTACTTTCAACCATGTTTATACCCCATGAAGTATTTACACCCCAGAAGTATGTACACTCTTCCACGTGAGGGAGTGCAGAGGGGGGGTACCCCCTCTTTTGGGTACGGGGGGGATATCCCCCTCGCTGGGGGGTCTGGGGGCAAGTAGGCCCCTAGTGGGGGTTCAGGGGCGAAGCTCCTGAAGGAAAAATTGCCTTGTAAAAGTGTATTGTAATTTCTTTGTAAATCTAGACCGTTCATTATAAGGTCGCAAATCTAATGGTAGAAATTATGTTAGGGTTTTTTCCCTAGAAGGCAACCCTCTTTTATGAGGGAAATGTATTGCGGCAATGTATGATGGCGAATATTGTATTCTGAGAGAGGAGACTGTGAGAGAAAGAAGAGGAAGTTACAACGGGTTTTGTTGTAGGTTGTATCCCTTCATTTGTTGGATAATAATAAAGGATGGACCTGGAAATTTCTCTGGTGGACGTAGCCCACACTGGGTGAACCACGTAAATCTGTGTCTCTCTTGTATTGTGTGTCTTCTGTGTTTTATCTCCGTATTTCTTTTATTTTATTGCTCTGCGGTCCTGTTTTTCCAACAACTGGTATCAGAGTGAAAGGTAACTCACAGGAAAAGAGGGTTCCTAGTTCGAGTGGGAGCAATCTCAGAAGATGGAAAGTTTAGGGTCAAGAAATTTAACAGCCAAAACTACTAGTTATGGAAGATGCAAAAGGAATATTATTTATATCAAAAGGATCTATGCCTACCATTGGGCGGAGTAGCGAAGAAGCCGACGACCATGAAGAATGAAGAATGAGAGATTCTTAACAGAAAGGCTCTAGGAACGATACGGTTGAGCTTGGCAGCGTCACTAGCTTTCAATATTTCGAAAGAAAAGACAATGAAGGATCTGATGGACGTGTTGGATAAAATGTATGAAAAACCCTCGACATCCAATAAGGTATTTCTAATGAAGATATTATTCAATATGAAGATGTGAGAAGGTGGGTCTGTTGCAGATCATTTAAATGAATTTAATATAGTTACTAATAAACTAAGTTCCATAAAAGTGGACTTTGATGATTAGGTTAGGGCTCTTCTATTCTTGTGCTCATTGCCAGAAAGTTGGAATAGCTTGGTCATGGTTGTAAGTAACTTTGTCTCTATTTCAAATAATTTAAAATTTGGCAATGTTGATGGTGTTATCCTTAGTGAGGAAATGCGACGGAAAAGCATAGGTGAGACATCAGGTAATGTGTTGAACATGGAGAATAGAGGAAGACAAAAGGATAGAGGAAAGGGCTCAGGGAACCGAAGGAATTCTAGGAAGGGCAGATCCAAATCCAGACTTGGAAATATAGAGTGTTGGAATTGTGGGAAGAAAGGACATCTGAAGAAAGATTGCAAAGCTCCAAAGAAACAAAGAGATGGACAACAAGAGAGAAATCAAGAAGCAAATGTAACAGGTGATGTGTTACAAGATGCTTTGATTATTTTTGTAGATAATATTTCTGAGTCTTGGGTAGTAGATTCAGGAGCTTCATTTCATGCCACACCCCATAGGAAACATTTTCTAGTTTATGTTCAAGGTGATTTTGGACAGGTTCATTTGGGTGATGATGCACCATGCAAAATTGTTGGAATGGGAAAGGTAAAAATAAAGCAACATAATGGAAACCAATGGTTGTTGAAAGAGGTAAGACACGCTCCAGATTTAAGGAAAAGTCTAATTTCAACAAGGAAGTTGGCAAGTGAAGGTTGTGTATCCATATTTACAGATAATACGTGGAAGGTCATCAAAGGATCATTAGTGATAGTAAAAGGAGAGAAGGTAGGTACATTGTATTTATGTACTGGTAATACTGACTCTTCTATATCTTTAACTTCTACAAGAGTGGATAGAACACTATGGCATCATAGGCTGAGACACATGAGTGAGAAGGGTATGCAAATACTTCACAAAAGAAATTTTTTGCTAGATCTTAAACAAATTGATTTGGACTTCTGTGAGCATTGTGTTTATGGAAAACAAAAGAGAGTCAGATTTCTCAGAGTTGGAAAAGAAAAGAAGAATGAAAGGTTAGAGATTTTGCATACATATGTATGGGAACCATCTCAGGTATCATATCTTGGTTTCTCTCATTATTACATTACTTTTATTGATGATGCAACTAGAAAAATTTGGGTTTATTGCATTCGAGAAAAATCTGATGTTTTTGATACTTTTAAGAAATGGAAAGCTTTAGTTGAGAATGAGACAGGAAAAAGTTTGAAGTGTCTCAGATTAGATAATGGAGGTGAATATTACAGCAAGGAGTTTGATGCTTATTGTTCATACCATGGGATTCGTAGAGAGAAGACAGTTCCAAGAACACCACAAGAAAATGGTGTGTCCGAAAGGATGAACAGGACAATCATGGAGCGTGCAAGGAGTATGAGATTGCATGTTGGTTTGCACTTACAGTTCTGGGCAGATGTTGTAGATATTGTTGTTTACTTAATAAACAGAGGACCTTCAATCTCTTTGGATTGTATAATTCTAGAGGAGGAATCGACAGGAAAAAGGTAAACTATTCTTTTTTGAAAACTTTCAGTTGTGAAGCATTTGTCCATATTGATAAAGAAAATAGAACAAAGCTTGAGGCAAAATCAAAGAAGTGTACCTTTATTGGATATGGTGTTAATGATTTTGGTTAATATCGCTTATGGGATTAGGAAAATAACAAAATAATTAGGAGTAGAGATGTCATATTCAATGAGAAGGTCATGTACAAAGATCAATTGCAGGGAAAGAAACAGGAAGAAGAAAAAAAAGAATACACAGTGCTTGATGAGATCACTGAAAAATAAATTCCAAAGGAACGTGAAAAACAAAATGTACAACAACAGGAGAAGAAAGTACCTCAAACACCTGCAAGTGTTGTTAGAAGATCTACCAGGTTAAGTATACCACCTGAACGATACTCTCCTTCATTGTATTATTTATTGTTGACTGATTCTGGTGAACCAGAATGTTATGAAGAGGCAATGCAGGTAGACACCAAAAATAAGTGGAAGCAAGGCATGAAAGAGGAAATGGATTCCTTGGAAAATAACTAGACTTGGGACTTGGTTTAGTTTCCAGTAGGAAAAAGAGCATTGAAGAATAAATGGGTTTACAAGTTGAAGGAAGAAGATGGACGAGAAAAGCGGTACAAGGCTAGACTTGTTGTAAAGGGGTTTGCACAAAAGAAAGGTATAGATTTTGATGAAATATTTTCTCTTGTTGTTAAAATGACTTCAATTAGGACTATTTTAAGTCTTGTGGCAGTAGAAGATTTGTATCTTGAACAGTGAGATGTAAAAACATCTTTTCTCCATGGGGATTTGGAGGAAGAGATTTATATGCAACAACCACAGAGGTATGAGGTCAAAGGGAAGGAAAATTTGGTATGCAGGTTGAAGAAGAGATTATATGGCCTAAAGCAAGCTCCAAGGCAGTGGTATCTGAAGTTTGACAGGTTTATGATAGAACAGGGTTATAATAGATGTCATTCTGATCACTGTGTTTATTTTAAAAGGCTAGAAAATGGAAGCTATATTATCTTTCTATTGTATGTAGATGGCATGCTTGTTGCAGGGTCTAATATGAAGGATATCAATATGTTCAAGAAGAAATTAGCCAATTAATTTGTGATGAAGGATTTGGGTGCTGCAAAGAAAATCCTTGGCATGAGAATAACAAGAGACAAAAAAAATCAAAAGTTAACATTGTCTCAAGGTGAGTACATAGAGAAGGTGTTGGAGAGGTTTAGAATGTAGAATGCAAAACTAGTTAGTACACCTTTGGCCAGCCATTTCAAATTAACTAAAGAAATGTGTCCCAAGACACATGAGGAGATAGAATACATGTCCAGGGTCCCATATTCATCCATTGGCAGCTTGATGTATGTAATGGTTTGCACAAGACTAGATATTGCACATGCAGTGGGAGTTGTGAGCAGGTATATGAACAATCCAGGTAAAGAACATTGGGAGGTAGTAAAGTGGATTCTCAAGTATTTGAGAGGTACTACTACACATGCATTATGTTTTGGAGTTTCAAACACTTTTCTATAGGGATATGTTGATTCAGATATGGCAGGTGATGAAGATAGTAGGAAGAGCACCACAAGGTATGTTTTTACTATAGGTGGAATATCAATAAGTCGGATTTAAAAACTGCAAAAGGTTGTTTCACTTTCAATGACATAGGCAAAGTATGTTGCTGCTACAGAGGCTAGTAAAGAGATGATTCAGTTACAAAGGTTTATGGAGGAATTGGGAAAGAAACAGGAGAATACCAGGTTGTACTATGACAGTGAGAGTGCAATTCATCTTGTGAAGAACTCAACCTTCTATTCGAAGACTAAGAATATACAGTTGAGGTACCACTTCATACGATCCTCCTTGGAAGATGGACATTTGAAGTTGGAAAAGATACACACTATCCAGAATCCTGCAGACATGTTAACAAAGGGAGTAAGGAGGGAGAAACTGAGTTCCTGCTCAGTTTTAGTTGGTCTTCAAGAATGAAGATGAAGATGAGAAATTTGCAAGGTCTAAGAAGGTTTAGAGTCCAACATATACAACAGCGGTGGAGTTGTTGAGCTCAGTCTCCAGGTGGGAGATTGTTGGTTGTGGAGCTTGATTATATTCCTGATTCAGAGGTCTTTTACTTTCAGTCGTTTTTATACCCCATGAAGTATTTACACCCCAGAAGTATCTACACTCTTCCACGCGGGGGAGTGCAGAGCGGGGGTACCCCCTCTACGGGATTTCGGGGGGCTATCCCGCCGACTAGGGGGTCTAGGAGCAAGCGGGCCCCCAGCGGGGGTTTGGGGAAGAAGCCCCTGAAGGAAAAATTTCTTTGTAAAAGTATATTGTAATTTCATTGTAAATCTGGACCGTTCATTATAAGGTCGCAGATCTAATAGTAGAAATCATGTTAGGGTTTTATGCCTTAGAAGGAAACCCTCTTTTATGAGGGAAATGTATTGCAGCTATGTATGATGATGAATATTGTATTCTGAAAGAGGAGACAGTGAGAGAAAGAAGAGGAAGTTACAACGAGTTTTGCTGTAGGTTGTATACCTTCATTTGTTGGATAATAAAAAAGGAAGGACCTGGCAATTTCTCTGGTGGACGTAGCCCACACTGGGTGAACCACGTAAATCTGTGTCTCTCTTGTATTGTGTATCTTCTGTGTTTTGTTTCCGCATTTGTTTTATTTTATTGCTCCACGGTCCTATTTTTCTAACATCGAATACCATGCTTCTTTGTGTCTCAACCCTTCTGCACTGTGATGATGTAGTCAATTCGTTCTAGAGCTTGGTATGATTTTTCATACCATTTATCCACATACTTGCAAGTTTCTAGTGGCATAAGGGTATATTTTTGGTAATTGCCTACACATGCACTAAAAATATGTCTTTCACTTGTGGAATTTTCATATGCGTCTTGGAACTCACTCTTCATAAACATTGTGGCCTTCATTTAGTCTTGGTAATATTTTCCAAATGGCACATATGGTATATATCATTCAGTGCTCTGACCAATTCCTTTTCATCTCGCTTTGATTGATCCAGGATGGCATTAGTCATATCCATCCCTGCACCGATGAGCGCAGATGGATTTTGTGTGTTCTGTGTTGAGCAATTTCTCCTCTGTGGTGATGAGAATAGAGCTATCCAACATGAGTCTTATTTTCTTGGTGGTTCTCCTTATGATATATTTCCTCTTCTTGTCATAAGAGATCACCTGTATATCGGCGACCTCATCAACGGGCTCAAGGATTTGTTGTTCTCCTGAGATGAGTGTGTTTCCCAAGCTTCATGTTGTTTGTATCTATTCGAAGACCAATTCTTTTACTTCTTCCATATGTTCTGATGGCTTGACCTCCATCTGGTTTTCATTAGCTAGTGAGGTATCGACCAAAATTGAAGAGTCAATGAAATGCCCAGTACTTACTTTGTGATCAACTGTCAAGGTTTCGATCTTTGATTTTTGTGCTTCCTCTTTTTTTCCACCTGAACCTAACTCATCCCTACAACTATCTTATCGTGTCCTCGATAGGTCGAGAAGCTGAGTGTCTATAAATGTTTCGGCCTCATGGTATCCCTGCGGAGGGTTTAGAATTGATGCATCAGGACTTGGAGCAGATGTTCCCCCTCGTTATTTCTCCTCTATAATTGGTATCTGAGTTACAAGTGAGACCTTTGAACTCTCTTAATCTTCATAGGTGTTTATTAGATCAAACAGAGGATTTGGCACACCTGTTTCACCTGGTGTTCTTGGAATCTCATATTGGGTTGCAATGGTCACCGATTATAAGGCCCGTGGTGATGTAACTCTGGGGCTTTCCATACCGATGGTTTCCTCCAGTTGTATTGACACTTAGCCATTTATCTATTCTCTAATTTTGATTGGGTCAGTCGAGGTGATCCTCGTCATTTCTATTAGTTTAGGATCATTCTCTAGCTGGTCAATGATTCTTTGGGCTCCTTCTAGTAACCAAAATCCCCTCCATTATGCCTATCTGGTTTATGCTTCTATGATTTCTTCTCTAACCCTGAGAGCTTCTTGAGCGGACTATTCTCTTGTTTCGACCTGCTCATCCATACTCATAACTTTAAACCTAATCATGTTTGGGTTAGATTTTCTCTGTAATACCTCCTCCCAGTCATGAACACATTTTGTAAAAATATCATCTTCAAACTTGTCATGCGCGTATGGCCATCAAGAAGAGACTTGTGAAGCATGTTGGAGATCTAGGCCTTTACGGTCATTCCTGGAAAAATGCCATGTTGGGAACCTGTATTCCAGCTGAATCAAACCCTCTTGTTTAGCTTGAGAAGTGTCCTTCACTATATAAATCCCTACATAGAAACTGTAGGGTATGAATGCTCATTTCTTGTCCTTAACCAAAGTGGTGTTATAGCCCTCCAGGATAGTTAGGTAACATATTTCTCCTACAAAAAACTGGTCTCAGACGTGGGAAGGGAGAAAATTTGGTCCTCCAATGGCCCTGAACACCCTGATATAGGTTGTAGTATAATCTAGGTACTAGTGTCCTACTTTCGAAATCATTTTCTTGGCTTCTATAGACAGCCTTGGCCATTCCTTTTTAAATATAATGAAATAAATCTGAGCGATGAATTCATCACAAATAAGAGCATAAGACTTCTTATACCTATTTTCCCATAGGATGTTGAAGTAGTTATGTACAAGAATCTCTGTGACATACCAACTTACATTCATACCGGTGAAGACAATCCTTACGCATATCACATCTAGCAAATATGAGGCCATGTGAAAAGTGGGTGCTTCTCCCTCATCTGGGGATTGATCTTGTAGGATACTCGTGCTTAATTTCTTGGAGATAATTGATCCCCAATTGAAGCTACTCCCCAAAATATCCACAGTGTATGCCAGGGAAATCCATGCCTCTCAGAACTTGGCGCAGTCTTTTTCTCCATATAATCGGAAAATTAGAGACATTAAGTAGATATATGGCTCCCTCAGATTCATTGTCGTGTACGAGTCGTATCTCTGATTCATAAACTTATTGTCTTCCTTCCACCAAGGAGGCCATTAATCGGTTGGTGTCATGGAATTCATATAAATTCACCATGAAGTCTGTGTTCAACCGCTCCTCTGCGTCCTTGATTTTGTAGTATTTATGGAACTCTGTCGGGAGAAAAAATCTGACACATCTTTCATTCTCATCATTGATTAAGCACTTTTGCATGTCTGTGTAATCGATTATCCAACTCAAAGTCTCAATGTGGGGAAGGAATGGAGTTCGACAGGCTACCAAATGCAAGCACGATCGTCGAATATTCAGGAAAACCTAGTCATCGAGCACCCTTACATTTGGGTCATTGTGTGGGATAAAATCGAGGTAATATTCTCGATTGACTCTATTGAATAAATCTCCCCATTGTGGGAGAATTATTTTTGATCCAGTGGTTGCCTCTATATCTTCGAAAGTAGAGGGTTGAATGAATTCCTTCTTGTTCGATGTTTTGATCACTAGCTCTACTTTGGGAGAAAATTCCAACTGCCTTGCCATGTCGGGAGAAGATCCTTCACCCATCTTTGCTTTCTTTAATTTTGGTGCCCTTGATGAACGTCTCGTCGTTGGATTCCTTGAAGGCATTTTATTTGCAACTAGAATAATGTTAGAAACCTTATTACACACAAAATTCTAATCCATAAAAATGCAACCGCTGAAATGAACAAGTTAACACATACCTCGTCTTTGTACTAGCCTAACCTAGTTTTTTTTTAAAGTCTGAGAATCAAACATAACTCTTGAGATTCTCTCCTCGCTTCTTCAGCTTCTCTGGAAATGGGAAACTCGTGGGCATAATGGAGGTGTTCTAAGTTGTCTTTGTGATTTAAACAAAGATAATACTTACCTTGCTGTATGAGTTATTCAAGTCGGGGTATGAGTGCAGTTCTACAAAATATGTTTCCAGATCTTCATTATGTTCAAGATAAAATGTAGTCGTAGGTTGGCGGCATAGGCGCGGGCTATAATTTGGTTCATCGACGATTTCAAATTATCATTGTTCAATCAGTGCATGGGGTAGCAATGTATGCAGATAAAAACATTAACTCGCCTATTAAATGGCAGAATTTGATCTTATTTTGTGTTGAAAACATCTCATCATTCCACTAAATTAACAATTGAATCGAGAGTCCGTGCTTTCTTTAGAAAATGTTCGTTGATATCTCTCAGAAAACTCTTCAACCTCGACCCATATTTTCATACAGTGTTGATGTGGAAATGTTGACTTGGAAGTGTGTCTAGGACACGGGGAAACCTAAGGTGACTCAAGATGAAATTAGGTTGTACAAAATGCATACATGGAAAAGACACATGGTGCCTAAAATTGGTGTCTTCATTTAATCGTGTTATTCAGAATCAGGGACTTTTCATTAGATAATACTTTTAACAATGGGTCCTACCCTGTCAATGCCGAAAATGCATCAAAGATCAGCGATCGACGATAAGTTTAAACAAGTGTTCTAGATTAACCCCCTTGAAACTTGTCCATGTTGAAAATGCATCCGATGATTGGTGATGTGTAAATGCATAAATTTTCAATGATTTGACCCTTTGGGATTTCACCGATCCTCGATAAAACACATCGGTAATCGACTATCGGAGGTTCATCATGGCCCATGTCATTGTTTCTTCCTCTCGTATTTTGTCGACGGCAATGAGAAATATCCCACCTCATGAATCATATTTGCGAACAACTAGCGCACATCTACTCCTCTTTTAACTATGTATGGTCATTTCTACTTTTTCATAATTTTATGATGCTAAAAATAAGCACGTGGGTCACAATTTTAGACGCCAAGTTCCTTTTTTTAGACACAAATGTTTCACCTTGACAAGTTCAAATAAATCCATCTTGCTCGATGAAAAGACATGAAAAATAAATTGGCAATTCCTCCACAACGGACTCAATTCAGAGAGCACAACCAACAGAAAACAAGTGGTACCCAAAAGAGACAAATTTCATAAAATATTTTAGGGTGTGTTGAGTGCTCAACTAATGGTGATTCCCCGGGCGAAAGAAATAATCTTTACTCCTTCCTTCCTTCTTATCTCGTGCAGAATCTACTTGAGAAACTAACTGGCTTCACTTTTAATAGAGTATTTCCTATCCTTGCATGTACAAATTATGAGGTTCATGAATCTAGGTTCTCCTATGGAGTATAAACCTTATCCCACCTTCGTTCCTATTGACCATGACCTACACACCCTTTTTTACAAGAGCTCGGTAAGGCATCATTGGATAGAGTTTGTTTTAGTTATCATTATTGACTTGCTACGGTGTTGCTCCACTTCCAACGAGCGCCATAGCCCCTAAGGAGTCACCTCGACATCATAGACCTTGCTCCACTACCACGAGCATCCATAACGAAGTTATCTCCATACCCTCTTCTATTTTTCTACGATTCCTGTGGGTACTGGATTCGCTACCCTGCTCAAAGGCCAGCGTCTTATGGTTACATCTACCATTCCTTTTTTCCATCAATGGGGTCGATCCGTGGTGAGAAGCGTGGCAACGCTGGATAACTGGATGCTGGACTGTA
>ML795838.1:223486-252981 GCA_009831015.1 Picea engelmannii
ATGCTCTTTTAGTGAAAACTAAATCTTCTTGTCCACACAAAAGTATGTCAAAAAATAATAAGAATTGGTCAGGATCCACAGAAATATCAAAACATTGAATTTGGTTTGAGCTTCAAAAATTATAATTAGCAAACAATATATATGATGAGTCAGAAAACCTAAAATCATGGGCTACCAGCAGAGAAATGCAACTTATCAAATTGTTGCGAAAAATAACATTGTGAACACCAGTCCTACTGCACGGAAAAAGAACAAAGTCTACGTATATGATTGAGGAATTAATATGACTGGCAGTAATAGCTACTCAGTATGTTTTGAAATTTCTTTGGAAACCCACTTTCTGAATTTCCTATGCTAGAAATATTTTAAAGCTTTTGCATACTGAACTTGTCCAAAATCAGGCCATAATGAGTTTTCAAAATACAGTTCACTATACGCACATTTCCATAGTAAGAAATTGTTGAGTCTCTACTCGCCACTTGTACGGATTATCAAGTCTGGACTCCCAAGATCTCCAACACACGAAGTTGTTTGCAACTCTTGCTCCAGCAAGGTCTTTGTGATATCTATGGAATTCAGTGGACCAACCTCTACACGTCCAGCTAGACATTAGCAGGCTTGCACTATCTCACCTCATCCACCGTAGTTGATTTCCAAAATGAATTTAAGTCCAAAATTCTCTTTTGTACCTTATTATACATTCACAAACGATCTCTCGAAGAAATTTGATAGTTTGGAGATGTCTCCAATTGCACAAAACTGAATATTTTCTCTGTAAGAATGAAATTATTGTGAGCATCAAACATGGTGTCATGAATAAAGATTAGGGATTTAGTCATTTTTTTATTTTTTTGTATCAAACTTGTAATCCCTTGTAATTGCCACAAGGAAACTGAGCCAATTTATAGAAGAAAACATTCAAAATTCGGTTTTGGCTCTCAATTTTAGGGAGGATCGCATCAGCAATTGAGCTCACTATTTTGATCATCAAAGACTAACAAATGATAATGATGCCATCTATCTCCTAAGCAGCAACCACAATTTTGGCAATTATGCTAGTAAACACTTTTAAGGTGCTTGCTTGGATCATACAAAATTCAACATTCAAATCATATTCATAGAAATAAAACATCTTTTGGCCATACACATAATTCCTCATTCAATTTTATGAAAATGTTTTTGTTAGCAAGTAATTGTTTCACTTCCTCTTTGTAAATGGTTCATCGGTGGCCATCTTGACCCTTCAAGCCTTGAGGATTAAACCACCGATTATAATTTTGTTTTACATAAAACTAAATGGTGTCCGCCTTAACCTTTGTAGGCCACAAGACACCATCACCGCCTTGATTAAAATCTTTTAGAAGATCGAAGGGGGAATTTTCTATGTTTAAATACTAGAGTCAAATTTGTAATCAATGATTTTGAAGACATTTTTGAATTGAATTTGTTACGGTGTGTTCGCAGTTATTCTCTCTGCATTTAATTTTGAGTTAGTAAACTCAATTCAGATTTTTTTTTTCTTCTTTCGGAATATCTACACGCTTCTACAATTGATTCGTTCCCTTCCAAACCCGAAACAATACTGATTTTTCCCCACAACTTGATTAGATTTCATGACTCGACGATTGTCGTTGTGTGTTGTTTATGTATCGAGCATTCCCAAACATCGAAACCCGAAGGGTCCCACAACCTTATCACGATTTTGCGATTCGACAATTCTAGGTGTATTTTGTTTTTGCATTGGGTGTTAGCAAACCCAGAACCTTGAAATTGTGGGCCCAAAGCATATTATCATTTCACAATTCGACATTTCTTATTTCGTTTTGTTTGTATGTTGGGTGTTCATAAACCCCGAAATCATGAACCCCGAAACCCAATCCACCTCCGCGTTTTTTCACATTTGGTATCAAAGATGCCAGTCTATCCTGTAGAGCATCCCATCAGTTCCTCATTTCAGCGTAGACAATTCTTGTTTGTGCCCAATTTCACTTTCCTATTTTTTTGTGTGACTGTTTATTTAATTTCAGTCAATTTTTATAAATGGTCGCGTCTGATAGTAGTTCTTCTCAGATTCAGGTTCCTGTTCTAAGCGAGAAGTCATATAATTCCTATTACATTCAAATGATGACGATTCTCCGTTCTCAGGATTTGTGGACTTATGTTATTGATGTCTATCTCAAGCCAGTTGATGCTACAACAGAATTGGCTCTATCTAATGCTGACTGTGTTTTGCTGAAGGAAAACAGGAAGAAGGATAATAAATCTCTTGGATTAATCCAACAATGATTAAATGAATCCATTTTTATGAATATTTCTAGTGCTACATCTTCGAAGATGGTTTGGGACATTCTTGAATCTTGTTATCAAGGTGTGTCCAAGGTGAAGATAGTCAAGTTGCAAAACTTGAGAAGGGATTTCAAAAATCTGAAGATGAAGGATAATGAAAGTGTTGATACTTTCATGACTCAAGTAATGAGTGTTTTGAACCATCTTAGGCAGTATGGAGATGATGTTGAGAATAAAAGATTTATTGAGAAAGTACTGAGAATTTTTCCCAAGAAGTTTGAGCATGTTGTTGTTCCCATAGAGGAATTTAAAGAGTTAAGTCTTATGCAAATTGATGAGTTAATTGGTTCTCTTGTTGCTCATGAATCTAGGATATATAGATATGAAGAAGGATCAATGGAGCATGCTTTCAAATCCCAATTACATGCTACTAGAGGTAGAAGCAGAGGAAGGTTTCATACTCGTGGAAGAGGAGGTCGATTTTCTGGTCCAAGGGACAATGGAGCTGAATGAAAGTCTAAGCAGAAGTTCCAGCAGAATCCTCATAATTTAAGAGGGACCAACAACAAACCCTGGCTGCAAGAAAATCAGAGGTATGATAAAACTAAAGTGCAATGTTATTATTATAATAATTTTGGGCATCTTGCTAACAAATGTTGGAAGAAACAGGAAGATGCTGGAAAGCACACTGTACATATCACAAATGAGTCTGAGGATCATCAAAATATTGTGTTTTTGACCTGTAATGTCACTCAGGAATGTGCAAATGATATTTGGTTTTTGGATAGTGGTTGTAGTAACCACATGACTAGTAATAAAGACTTATTTTCTTCTGTTGATACTAGTATTCAGTCTAAAGTCAAACTTGGAAATGACTGTATGGTTACAGTCAATGGTAAAGGTATAGTTCTAGTTTACACTAAGAACAATCAGAGAAAAAATATCGATGGTGTTTACTTTGTGCCTGGTTTAAAATGCTATCTTATCAGTGTTGGGAAGTTGTTGGAGAAAAAGTACAGAGTGTTCTTCAACAACAAGGTATGTACTATCTATGATAAATTACCCAACAAACAATTGATTGCAAGAGTAGAGATGACCAAGAATAGAATGTTTCCACTTGTTATGCAAAATGATTTGTGTGGTTCTTTGAATCCTTATAAAGATGGAATTTTAGATGAATCTTGGTTGTGGAATTTGAGATATGGTCATTTACATTTTGTTGGCTTAGATTTGTTACAAAATAAATAGATGGTGAAGGGGTTACCTTGTATTCAACAACCTACAAGCTCTTGTGAGAGCTGCATACTTGGAAAACATCACAGAGAGAAATTTGTTTCAGGTGTTTCCTACAAAGCAAAAGCTCCTTTGGAAATTGTCCACACAGATTTATGAGGACCTATGAAAACACCTTCTTTAATTGGTTGTGTTTATTTTATGACTTTCATTAGTGATTTCAATAGGAAGACTTGGTTGTGTTTGTTGAAACAGAAGTCTGAAGCATTTGATGTTTTTCATAAATTTAAGTCTATGGTTGAGAATGAGAGTGGTCGAACCATTAAGATCCTCAGGTCTGACAGAGGAGGTGAGTATAAATTGAATGAATTCATTGAATTTTGTGATTTTCATGGAATTAACAGGCAGTTTACTGCTCGATATACTCCATAGCAGAATGGAGTGGCTGAAAGGAAGAATGAGGCCATCATGGATATGGATCGAAGCATGTTGAAAGAGAAGCATCTTTCAAATGAATATTGGGGAGATGTGGTTTTTTGCTCTCTTTTTATCTTGAATAGAATTTTGACCAAGATCGTGAGGGATCGTGTACCTCAGGAAGCCTGGGATGGTAAGCCTTGTAATGTTTCTCATTTCAAAAATTTTGGATGTGTTGCATTTGTGCATGTACCTGCAGAAATGAGGAGGAAGTTGGATGACAGAAGCGAGAGATGTATCTTTATTGGATACAATGAAGAGACTACGGCATATAAACTCCACAATCCCATCACCCATAAATATGTAATCAACATAGATGTTCAATTTAAAGAAGATGAAGCCTGGGATGGAAGTATTGACAAATCAATTTTAGAGTGAGTTGTGTTACCCCGTGAAGATGATGATGCAACTGAGCAAGCTAACGGAGATGGAAAAATGATTCCACATGTACATACGCCTGTAGCAAAAAGTCCAGCAAGGCAAGTACCAGATTTCATCCCATCTCAATTTAGAACGCCAAGAACTCATGAGTGTGGTGAGCCATCTGGACATGGTGGACATCAAACAGATTCACAGGTAAGCAGTGAATCAGATGTTACTTTAGCTTCATTGAAAAACAGATTTAAAGGATAGAAAACTAGAAGTTTAAGAAAATTATATGATCATAATGAATAGGTAGATCATATTTCAAATTTTTCATTTATAGCTTATGATCCTCTAATTTATGATGAAGCTACTAAAGAGGATGTCTGGATAAAAGCAATGGATGAGGAGATTGATTCCATTGAAAGGAATAACACTTGGGATCTTGTCAATTTACCTGAAGGCAAGAAAAGTATTAGTGTTAAATGGGTTTATAAGACTAAGCTGAATACATATGGTGAAGATGAAAACTACAAGGCAAGACTTGTAGCTCAGGGGTTTAGTCAACAACCTGGTATTCATTACAATGAAACCTTTGCTCCTGTAGCAAGGATGGACACAGTAAGAATGGTATTAGCTATTGCAACTCATAATAGATGGATCATGCATCAGATGGACGTCAAGTCTACATTTTTAAATGGATATTTGGAAGAATAATTTTATGTAAGACAACCTATGGGTTATGAGATTGATAAACAAAAAGATAAGGTTTACGAGTTAAGGAAAGATTTATATGGATTGAAGAAGGTATTCAGAGTTAGGTATAGCAGGATTGATGAATACCTGACCATTGTTGGATTCAATATAAGTCCAACTGAACCAACTCTATATACAAAGGTAGACAAGAAAGGTAAAATTTTGATTGTTTGTTTGCATGTTGATGACCTGATATTTACTGGAGATCTATCTGTAGATGATTTTAAAAATTCCATGAAAACAAAGTTTGAGATGAATGATTTAGGTTTGATGAATTTTTTTCTTAGAATTGAAGTGGATCAATATGATGATGGCATTTTCATTTTTCATACTAACTATGCAAATGAAGTGTTGAAAAGGTTTAGAATGTTGAATTGCAAGCCAACTGCAACACCAATGGCAACTGGTATTAAACTTAGCATGTATGATGAAGGATCATATGTTGATCCAACCCTATATAAGAGGTTGGTTGGAAGCCTTATGTACTTAACAACAACCATACCTGACATTATGTTTGTTGTGAGCTTAATTTTGAGATTCATGGAGACTCCGAAGAGTACTCATTGGCAAGTAGGAAAGAGGATCCTGAGATATGTTGCTGGAAGAACTAACTTTGATATTTGATGCACATCAGATTTAAACCTTGAGCTGATTGGATATATTGATAGTGGTTTTGCAGGTTGCATTGATGACAAGAAAAACACATCTGGGTATGTGTTCAGTCTTGGATTGGAAGCAGTGGCATGGGCATCAACGAAATAGTTCATTGTGACTCTATATTCCACTTAAGCAGAGTATGTTACAACAACTGCAGCTGCATGTCAAGATGTATGGATGAGAAGGGTCTTGAATGAATTGTTGCATAACCAGAATGATGCAACCCAGATTGTCTGTGACAATAATTCTGCCATTGCATTGTCAAGGAATCACGTTTTTCACAAACAAATTAAGAACATTGATACAAGGTATCATTTCATTCAAGAGATGGTAACTGGTAAGGAGATTTATGTTCAATTCTGCAGATCTGAAGAACAATTTGCAGACATATTTACGAAGCCTTTGGGAAATGAACTACTTAAAATTCATTGAAGAAATATTGAGGTATGCAAGTTGTAATGCATTTGTTTACAACAATTTTGTTTTACATGTTTTAGTTTTGTTTTTGTTCTGAAATGATTAAGAGGGAGTATGTTAGGAAGTAATCATTTCACCGCCTCTTTGTAAATGGTGCATTGGTGGTCATCTTGACCCTTCAAGACTCAAGGATTAAATCACCGATTACAATTTTGTTTTACATAAACTTAAACGGTGGCCACCTTAACCTTTGCAGGCCACAAGACACCATCACCGCCTTGATTAAAATCCTTTAGAACATCAAAGGGGAAATTTTCTGTGTTTAAATACAAGAGTCGAATTTGTAATCAATGATTTTGAAGACATTTTTGAATTGAAGTTCTTACAGTGTATTGACAATTATTCTCTCTGCGTTTAATTTTGAGTTAGTAAACTCTGTTCAATTTTTTTTTTTTCTTCTTTTGGAATATCTATAGGCTTGTGCAATTGAGTCGTTCCCTTCCAAACCACAAAACAATATTGTTTGGGCCCCAGAGCTTGATTAGATTTTGTGATTCAACGATTGTTGTTGTGTGTTGTCTATGTATTGAGCATTCCCAAATGTCGAAACCCGAAGGGTCCCACAGCCTTATCGTGATTTCGTGATTCGAAAATTCTAGATGTATTTTGTTTTTGCATCGGGTGTTAGCCAACCTCAAACCCCCAAAATTGTGGGCCCAAAGCATATTCGCATTTCGCAATTTTGAATTTCTTATTTCATTTTGTTTATGCGTCAGGTGTTTGTAAACTCCGAAATCCCGAACCCCCAAACCCAATCCTGGGACTAAGGTCTTCAATTATCAAAACTGGTGGAAAACATGAACGCCAAGTTCTTTCCTTGCTGCACAATCTGGGACAAGGAGAATAACAATATTACTCATGTATTTTGGCAGTGCACTTGGGTTAAGACTATGGAATAAATCGCTAGATATTTGATCTAGAGCTCTGACCTCAACAACTGCCTCTATCATAGTTTAAAGTGAAGGAAATATTTAAGAACATGCATCAAATAGCCTCAGTATTCTAGGTATTAGGCAAGGTCCACATTTAAAAACCCACATCGCAAAAAGACTTGTAAAACCTTATTTCTCTTGAAGTGGTGTTGCTTGTAAAACCTTATTTCTTTTGAAGTGGTGTTTCTTGAGCTTCCCGTGACCTTAAACCATAAGGTATCATTATGCACACCCATAATTCACCAACCTCACTTGAACCCTCAAAATTCACCATCCTTTGCCCATCTAAAAAGGACTTGGAAGACCTTATTTCTTCTTAAGTGGTGTTGCTTTCCCTTTCTGTGACTTTGAACGAGAAGGCATCTTTATGCTTCTCAAGATTCCTGTGACCTAAAACCATCAGATGTCATTACGCACCACCATAATTCGCCAAACTCATTTGAGCTCTGAAATTTCACCATCCTTGGCTTGTTCAACCCTTACTACTTAGTTCCATATTATAACATCCAACAGATATCAAGTCTTCTATTCACTTCTATGATTGTACCAGTAGAGGGAGGTCTTCAATGAAAAAGTCAGAGTTCATATAGTTGCAGATTTGGACCAACTTATGTGCCTTTACTCGTAACTTATGACAGCTACCACAAATTCATCCTTTACCCGTAACTTATGCTAGCTACCACAAATTCAAATATAGGCACTTACATGGCTTCAAGTCTCTAAGCAAACATTTCAGTTTGCCTCCATAATTGAAGTTACTATCTCCTTGTTTTGTTGTTAGCTATACTCTCTCTTATCGACAGTAAGTGGAGTCTATCCACCCTTTTGGCTCCCATCTCAGATTTATTGTCTAATTGGGCACTACTATCTTCTTTTCTACCCTCCAACTAGTATTGTACTCCTAGTTAGTAGATGGAATTTAACCACAACAAGAGAATTGTTTTCTAATATAAAAGTAAAATCACTACATCATAAGCCTTGCACTATCAATAAAATTGTTATCTAATATAGAAGAAAAATCCCTAGATCATAAGTCTTACACTATCACTTGATTATAGAAATATGCTGAAATATTTAGACCTAACACTAAGTTCAAGTGTTTATCTCACACTTTACCCCTTCATTGAATAGAGTTTGTTGGTTATACCTAATGTTAAGTTCAAGTGTTTCTCTCAAACTTTACCCCTTCATTGAATAGAGTTTGTTGGTTATGATTATGATAAATTAAGCCACTTCCATAACATTGTTTGATTACATTGACCTTTGCAAACTCCATTGTCTACATAGCGAAGATGGCATCTTGAAAAAATAACTCCTTTATGATAAAAAGGAGGGAGAAATGACAGAAAATGCACATGATTTTTATAAAAATGAATTTCAAAGAAAAAGAACTAATATGACTTTGTAAGTTATCCAAAAAGATGATGTAGAAGTAGGTATTAAACATCTTCTCAATTGAAATTTCTCCATTGAAAGGCACCCAATTTTCATGGTTTTATAGTGGAAATAGTAGAATGCGGAGGATTACCATTGAATTCAAGCTTATTAAGAACATATTTAATCAAGAAACATGGCACAGGTTGATGCAGACCCCCAACCGTCGGGTTAAGGTCAGCGCAGGATCACTCTTTTTCTTCCCTTTGAGTCTAATTAACTCTTTGATCCCTTTTCAGGAAATCAAGCACACCTATGATGGTTTCACCACAGGTCCTTATGAATTGAGCTCGCCTGCACAAATGCTAAGAACCAATTCAAATTCTCTTATCCACTATGTGGTCACATCCTTCCCTATTTTGGAACTTTGGATATCACGAATTGACGACTCTTATTACCGAGTGTCTCGACTCTTCGACCTCCGAAACCCGAATTGTTGATTCGCCGAAATGTAGGCCTCGTTATCCTCCATACTTATATCGTGTTTTGCGATTTTGGGAATCTCCGAACAAATATCCTAACCTCCTATTCCATGAAATGTCGAATTTCGACATGTTTCCCAGTGTTGGCCCCACAACGAAACTTTCTGCCTTTTCAGAGTTTCAGACTTCATGATTTCGTGAATCCTGATGCTAAACTTTTGGTTCTTCAAACCACAAACTCCCAAAATGGTCAACGAATTTGACTTCACTTGTTGACAAGTATGCCACCTGTCCACTCTATTGTCCTCTATCTTTGGATGCAAATTCTTCTGCCCCTCAAACCACCGAAATCTGAAATGAAAGTTCACGAGTAATCCAACGACCCTCGTTGATTTGGATCTACGATCCTATCTCTCCTGAGCTTATACTTTGGAAAACAATCACCATAACTCCCATTATTCCTCTGCAAGATATGACGACTCTCGGGACTTCGCAACTTCTCCACAGAGAATTTTGACCCCTGATCCTCCTCTTCAGAATTTCTATGAAATGAACAAATGTTCTTTCACCAGAACTTGACCTCTGTGAAACAAATTCACTCAGTCTCCCTTCAAACAGGTTTAATTTCTACCTTCCCTTGAATAGTTCATAAGCACTAACCCTCCTGAGATTCCTTCGACAACTTTGAAGACTCTATCCCTCCTGATCTTGCTTGAAAATCATCAAGTACTCTGGGGATAACTCGTGTGTGCACACCTTGTGGCACTTCTTCAAATACTCCTAGTATTTGAGCCCCTTGACTCTGTGCAACTCTGCGAAAACAGTCCTTCAACAATTTCACTCAGGTTGTAACTCTGAGACTTCACTCGGCCTATGCACTCCTTGCACGACTCTTGTGCTTAAATTGCACTTATGAGGAAGATGAGAACAATGGTATCCCTCCTGATCTTTTCAGAGATGAACTCTGAACCCGTCGACGCACTCCTTGCGGATGTTTCACTGCACTCCTTGTAGGAATTCTTGCTCAGATAGAGAAATAATTGAAACTCATTTCCTTACTCTCTCAGACTTCAAATACTTAACATGAAATCATACATACATAGCATAAAAGCAAATGTACAATAGAAAGAGTAAAAAAACCATGAGCATAACATTCAACATGCATACACATAAAGTATTAGAACACCATGAGTCTGAATCAAAGCTTCATATATTAATCTCATAACTTATATACATGTGTTCTTCTACACAGCTCTCTTCTTCTTCTCCTTTATGCTCTATGATCAATTGAAAATGTTTCTAATGTTACAAATGATACAAGATGAGAGTGTCTATTGTCGGTTTTCCCTCCTACGCTCTAAACGATCTAATCTAGAATTTAATTCTACCTACTTACATTAACTGCCTATAAATTCCATTACACCTTAAAGATGAGAGTGGATCGCTCAAGATATGTTTACAATATGGAAGTACACACTCTCTTAACTATTACATTAATGTTTCAAAACATTTTAAAAATGTGCATTGGTGCTTTCCAGCTGCCTTCCATCTTCACGCTCGATTGTTGTTGGCGATGCTTGTGATGCTCCTACATCATACTCCCTCGCTTGAAAATTTTCATGAACTCCTATTCATGAGCTCTTGCACTGTCTGTTCATGCTTTTGAATTTATGTTTCATTCTCCTAGCTGACATCTTCAACTGGATGTCCCTTCCATTTGACCAAGTATTTGAATTATTCTTTTCTCCTAGTCTTCTTGCTGACTCTCTTGTCAAGTATTCTCTTCCCGCTTCTCCATATTTGTAAGGGTACAAATTTGAGATGTTGAATATTGGTGAAATTTCGATCCCATTGGGTAATTCAATCTCATATGCATTTGCCCCAAATTTTCTTATGACCCTGCATGGTCCAATTTTCTTCATTTTCATATTGTTATATGTTCCCCTTGGGAACCTCTCCTTCCTCAGATGTGAAAGAATCAAATCACCAACTTCAAACTGAAGTTGTCGTCTGTGTTGATATGCTCTGCGCTTATACTCTTGGTTCGAGTTGTGAAATCGCTCCTTCACTTGGTTGTGAAGTTCTTTCATTGCCTCTGCAAAATCTTCTGCACTAGCACTTCTAGTTTCATTATGTTCTGAATCTTTCAATTCAGAAACCCCCCTAGGTTGCATTCCATAAACAACTTGAAATGGACTATGCCCCGTGATTCTATTGATCGAATCATTATAAGTAAATTCCGCCTCTAGCAGAATGTGATCCCACTAACTATGATGTTTAGTCACTAGGATCCTTAGTAAATATCCCAAGCTTATTTTTACAACTTCTGTTTGCCTATCCGTCTGAGGATGATAAGCTAAGCTAAAAGACAAACTTGTCCCCAACTTTTTCCATAAAGTCCTCCAGAAATGTCCCACGAATTTGGTGTCTCGATCTGAAACGATGCTCCTTGGTAAGCTGTGAAGTCCGACAACTTATTTGAAAAACAGGTTCACAATGTGAGTTGCGTCACTGGTTTTATGACATGGTATAAAGTGTGCCATTTTCGAAAATCTATCCACTACCACAAAGATTGAATCAAACCCTATTTGTGTTCTTGGAAATCCCAACACAATATCCATCTTTACTGCATCCCACGACCTCTCTGGTATGGGTAATGACTGATATAACCCTGTGTTATGTTTTCTTCCTTTTGTGTGCTAACAAATTCTGCATCTGTCCACAAATATTTTGACAGCTGCTCTCATTCCTAGACAAAAATATGAGCCATTCAACTTCGAGAACGTTTTATCATGACTGAAATGTCTGGCCAATCCTCCACTGTGTTTCTCCTTCAACAGATTCTCCCTCATGGAGCATTTTGGAATACACAGTTGATTGCCTCTAAATAATAATCCATCCTAGATCATATATTCATCCCACTGACTTCTATCCCTGAGAACTAGATTCTTAGATGCCTCGTACACCTCTTTGAAATATGGATCATCCTTGTGCACATCCATGAGGTTATCAAAACCCAAAGTTTTGACTCTGAACTCATACACTAGTAAACATTTCCTGCTCAAAGCATCGACAACTTTGTTAGCAGTTCCTGAAATATGCTTAATTACAAAAGTAAAATTCTGTATGTATTCAACCCATTTTGTATGCTTCTGGTTCAATTTGTCCTGCTGAGTTACAAATTGTAAGGAATGATTATCACTATACAAAATGAACTCTTTAGGGATCAAGTAGTGCCTCCACTTTTTCAGTGCTTGTATGAACGCATAGAAATCTTTGTCATACGTGGAGTACTTAACCTTCACCTCATTCAGTTTCTCACCGAAGTATGCGACTGGCCTGTCATCTTGACTCAAAACCACTCCAATTGAAAATCCACTAGCGTCACACTTGACCTGAAACGTTTTACTGAAATTTGGCAACACCAGAATTGGTTGTTCAGTAATCTTCCTCTTTAAAAAATTGAAGCTTTTCTCTACTTCTTCTGTCCAGTGAAAAGATTTATGTCTTTTCTTCACTGTGTCCATCATTGGTGCGCTAATTCCATTGAAATTCCTGATGAATTTTCTGTAGAAACTAGCCAATCCATGGAAACTTCAAACTTCAAAGATGCTCTTTGGCAATGGCCAATTCTTAACCACCTCTACTTTATCTGGATCCATCTTCAACTTATCTGCAGAAATAACAAAACCCAAATAAATGAGTGTTGTCTTCATGAATGAGGATTTCTTCATATTTATCAGCACCTTCTCTTGATGTAGCCTCCTCATCACTGTAGCCAAATGTTTTAGGTGATATGCCTATATTTGACTGAAAATCAGTATGTCATCAAGATACACAATGACAAATTTTCCGATGAAATCCTTCAGGACTTCATTCATCAATCTCATGAAGGTACTTGGCATGTTTTTTAATCCAAATGGAATAACAAGCCATTCATAGAACCCTTTGTTAGTCTTGAAGGCTATCTTCCATTCATCACCTTCTCTCATACGAATTTGATGATATCCACTTTTCAAATCAATCTTCGAAAACAATTTCTCTCCACTCAAGCAATCCATCAAATCATCCATTCTTGGTAATGGAAATCTGTACCTAATGGTAATCTTGTTAATTTCTCTTGAGTCTATACACATTCTCTAGCCTCCATCTTTATTTGGACTGAGTATTATCATAACAACACATGGACTCAAGATTTCTCTAACCAACCCTTTGTCCATTAAATCCTGGACCTATCTTTTGACTTCTTCATTCTCCTGCGGTGTCAGTCTGTATGTTGCTTTGTTTGGTAAAATAGCTCTAGGTATAAGATCAATATAATGACTTATGATTCAGATCGGTGGCAACGAACGGGGTAGTTCGTCCACTACTATATCAACAAATTCTTTGAGTAGCTTCTAGATTTCCTTTGGTAAATCATCCACTCTTGTGCTAGTCAAAACAATTCTAGGCTTTCTAACCACAATGAATTGTGGATCTTTCTTCTTCTTAACCTCCTTAAGAAGTTCCTTCCCACTCATGAGAAGTACAATGTTGCTTACTTCATGTTTCACCTCTTTGTCCTTAATCGACAACAACATGTGAGTTCTCCCATTTTTCTCTAGGGTATATGTGTTCTTCCTCCCATCATGAACCACATTCCTGTCATATTGCCATGGTCTACCCAGAAATAGATGACAAACATCCATGTAAATGAAATCACACAATATCTTATCGTTATATCCTCCTATCTTAAATTCAACTAAACATTGTTTAGTGACATTTACCTGATGTCCTTTTTGTAGCCATGAAACTCTGTATGGACTTGGATCTTCAATAGTCTCCAACTCTAGATTTTATACCATCTTTGTAGAAACGAGATTTTCTATGCTACCACTATCCACAATGACCTTGCATACCCTATCTTTGGTTTTGCAAGCAGTCCGAAAAAGACTGTTCCTTTGTGCTGGATTCCCCGCCTCCTTTTCTGGCATTAAGAGAACCTTACTCATCACCAGTGATCTTCCACCTTCATCATCCTCTGCTTCAACATTCTACCTTTGTGATTCAACAATGTGAGTCTCACCACCTTCTTTCTTCTTATCTAGGCATTCATAAGACTTATGTCCATTCTTTCCACACGTGAAGCATTTTACTATTCCACCTCTACCTCTTCCTCTTCCTCTAGAACGAGGAAAAGTGTTGTTATTAGCATACTGTCCTCTCTGTGGGCTTCCACCTCTCTCAGTTTGAGGTTGAGTTTTCTTCCACTCTTCCTTAGGCTTATGATTCCTATCTTGGACAACTGTTTTTCCTCTGGGTTGATTTCTGCCTCAGCCTCTTTGACTTTGCTTTCGGCTCAGCTTCTCTTCAGCCTTCAGAGCCATATGATAAGCATATTCTACCATTCGGATGGTCATCATGCTCATCTCATCCTGAATGTTGTATCTCAAACCATTCATATATCTGGAAACCTTTTCATCATCACTTTCCCAATGACCTTCCCTGATGTTTAGCTTGTAGAACTCTTGAGTGTACTCCTTCACTGACATTAGCTTCTGTCTCAAATTCGGCATCCTCCAAAACAAAGTGATTTGATAATCCTTGGGTATGAATTTTTCTTTCATATTCATAATCATTCTATCCCAACTCTTGATTTTCTGCTTGCCTTTGCAGCATCTGTTAGCTTGTAGTTCATCCCACCACAATGTTGCATGTCCTTTAAGTCTTGTCACAACATGTTTGACCTTTTTTTCTTCCTCGACATCTTCATAGTCAATATGTGTCCAGAGCCCTAATCCATTCTATAAGCTCTTCAACATCTAAGTTTCCCTCATATACTGGAATGTCCATTTTTGCTCTATCACCCATCCTTGAAACAAGCCTAAGTAGGCGTTCATTTGATGCATCCTCTATTGCAACTTATTCTCCTCCATGTCCAGCTTCATCTTCATTTTCAGACTCACTGATATCTCCAACACTGACTATGCGCCTCTGTGCTAATTCCAAGGCATCCAACCTAGCACGCATTTCATGCATCTCTCTTGCCCCTGGTGGCTCAAGTAATTGCCTACCCCTTCTTCTTGTCATTTCCCTTTCCACTGGTGGATCGGGTGTTTTTTTGTCTCTTCTTCTCGGCAGCATGGCTGTACAATTCCTCCTTTTCCTGCTACAGAAAGAAAGGTAAAGAAAACTTGCGTAGGCTCTGATACCAGAAATGATGCAGGCCCCCAACCCTTAGGTTAAGGTTCGCGCAGGATCACTCTTTTTCTTCCCTTTGAGTCTAACTGACTCTTTGATCCCTTTTCGAGAAATCAAACACACCTACGATGGTGTCACCACAGGTCCTTATGAATTGAGCTTGCATGCACAAATGCTCAGAACCAATTCAAATTCTCCAATCCACTATGTGGTCACATCCTTCACTATTTCAGAACTTCAGATATCACGACTTCATGACTCTTGTTACCAAGTGTCTCGACTCTTCGACCTCCGAAACACAAATTGTCGATTCGCTGAAATGTAGGCCTCATTATCCTCCAAACTTATATCACATTTCGCGATTTCGGGAATACCAAAACAAATATCCCGACCTCCTATTCCCCGAAATGGAGAAATTCTGAATTCTGACATGTTTCCCAGTGCTGGCCCCACAACAAAACTTTCTTCCTTTTCGAAGTTTCAGACTTCACAAATACTGATGCTAAACTTTCGGTTCTTAAAACCATGAACTCCCAAAATGACCAATGAATTTGACTTTGCTTGTTGACAAGTATGCCACCTATCCACTCTATTGTCCTCTATCTTTGGATGCAAATTCTTCTGCCCTTTCAAACCTCTGAACTCCGAAATGAAAGTTCACGAGTAATCCAACGACCCTCGTTAACTTAGATCTACGACCCTATCCCTCCTAATCTTATACTTTGGAAAACAATCGCCATAACTCCCCTTACTCCTCTACAAGATCCAACGACTCTCGAGACTTCGTAACTTCTCCACAGAGAATTTCGACCCCTGATCCTCCTCTTCAGAATTTCTACAAAACGAACAAATGTTCTTTCGCCAGAACTTGACCTCTTTGAAACAAATTCACTATGTCTCCCTTCAAACAGGTTTAATTTCTACCTTCCGTTGAACAGGTGATAAGCACTAACCCTCCTAATTTTCCTTCGACAACTTCGAAGACTCTATCCCTCCTGAGCTTGCTTGAAAATCCTCAAGTACTCTAGGGATAACTCTTGCGTGCACACCTTGCAGAACTTCTTCAAATACTCCTAGTATTTGAGCCCCTTGACTCTGTGCAACTCTGCGACAATAGTCCTTCAACAATTTCACTCAGGTTGTAACTCTGAGACTTCACTCGGCCTACACAGACCTTGCACGGCTCTTGTGCTCAACTTGCACTTCTGCGGAAGATGAGAACAATGGTATCCCTCCTGATATTTTCAGAGATGAACTCTAAACCCATCGATGCACTCCTTGCGGATGTTTCACTGCACTCCTTGCAGGAACTGTTGCTCAGATAGAGAAACAATTGAAACTCATTTCCTTACTCTCTCAGAATTCAAATACATAACATGAAATCATACATACATTTCATAAAATCAAATGTACAACAAAAAGAGTAAAACAACCATGAGCATAACATTCAACATGCATACACAAAAAGTATTAGAACACCATGAGTCTAAATCAAAGCTTCATATATTAATCTCAGAACTTTTGTACATGTGTTCTTCTACACAGCTCTCTGCTTCTTCTCCTCTATGCTCTATGCTCAATTGACAATGTTTCTAATGTTACAAATGATACAAGATGAGGGTGTCTATAGTCAGTTTTCCCTCCTACGCTCTAAACTATCTAATCTAGAATTTAATTCTACCTACTTACATTAACTGCCTATAAATGACTTTACACCTAACAGATGAGAGTGGATCACTCAAGATCTGTTTACAATATGGAAGTACACACTCTCTTAACTATTACATTAATGTTTCAAAACATTTTAAAAATGTGTGCTGGTGCTTTCCAGCTGTCTTCCATCTTTGTGCTTACTTGCTACTGGTGACGCTTGCGATGCTCCTGCATCATAGGTTCAAGAAACATGGCACAGGTTCTCTCCATATTGGTAAGTTAGCAATATCATAGTATACACTTGTTTACAACAGAGTAATATAAGAATGTAAGAAATTATACAACCATTATGGTTAGTGACCTTTTTGCTATGTTATATTTAGCACCATTATAGAGAGAGACAATTGGGGAAAAGAAAACAAGATCAAGGCTTTTTCTTAGAGAAGTTTCAACTTAAGAATTAACTATTGGGTAACTCATAGTCATTCTTTAGAATAGGTAAGGTAAAGGTAGTGTTACTTATCTATGTTTTGCTTATTTTGTTAAATTTTTTGATGTAGTCACTTGAATAGAAATTTCAGAAAGGATGGACAAATTATGAATTCTTGTTGAGTGGAAATAAGCATTTTTTCTCTTATATGAAAAGGCTATGGTAGAGCTAGAAATACTTGTAAATGATTAAACAATATTTATAAAAAAGGTTATGGAAGAACTTGAGAGACCCATAATTAATAAAAATTGAAGCATCAAAATCAAAATCAACAATGATGTGAAACAAGGGTCTCCCCTCTCACCAACAATATTTGACCAATTTATCTAGATGTTATAGATGAAATAAAGTATTGGATGAGAAAGGATGGAGGATGAGTGCTTATAATAGGATGTGTTTTGTTATTGTTGATTTATGTAGATGATATGCTGTTGTCAAAAAAAAGAAAAAGATAAGTCTCCAAGACATCTTGTTACCTTAAGCTATTTGAAAATAAAAGTTAATGTCAACAAGACCAAGGTAGTTTTATTAAGGAGACATTTGAAATAAGGATATAACCATTATATTTAATGGTGAAAAATTAAAGGTGATTCCTTATTACAAGTACTTGTGCCTTAAATTTAACTCTTGCTTTAAATTTAACTCTAGTTATAACTATAAATGTGGTGTTGAAAAGTGTGTAATAGAGAGCATTATAGATATTTATTCAATATAAAACAAATCTAGATAGATTTAATAGTAAAGTTGGGAATTTAAGAAATCTTTATTCAGAAAATTAGTACATGCATTGATTTTATAAGTTGTCTTGTGATAGTTAAGAGAATTCAGAAACAATTCTTATTTATGAGAAAAACTAGGAGTAAAAGTACAAATCCCTTATTTCTAATATATTTAATAAAAAAAGATATGGACATGAACAAATTAGGTTATCAAGAGAGATCTAGTGGAGAAATGTCATTCAAAGAGATAGATGAAATTTAGTATAAATGAGAAGAGTAATTACGTTTTCTTTGCAAACAAGGAAAAGTTCATGACGTGCATGTGGTGTTGCTTTGCTAAATCAAAAATATAGATGGAACAGTATAAATGAGAAGAGTAAATACTTTTTCTTTGCAAGCAAAGAAAAATTGATGAGGTGCACTTGGTGTTGCTTTGTTATGCTATGAGCAAAGTACTTAATGAAATATTAAACATTAAAAGATCAAGATTTAAATAGTTTATATAGCTAGATGAATGTTTACTAATAAATAACAACATTTAGTTTTAAAATATCGATATCTATATATATATATTATTAGTATATATATATGGAACATTAAAACATAATATTTAAATAGTTTACATAGTTGGGTGAATTTTTCTACTAATATTTAACAATTACTAAGATTGCTTTAAAGCATCAAAAAAATAAATATTATTTTTATACATATAGAACATTAAAACATAAATATTTAAATAGTTTACATGGCTGGTTAAATTTTAAATTTTCTCATTAATAGATAATAACCATTTAGGTTGGTTTGAAACATTAAAAAATTAAATATTATTGGTATACTTATAGCCCATAAAGATAAAGTAAAATTGAGATGTAGAAAATTTGTTGAGAAATTACTTTTTAATGTTATTTTTTCATATACTATGATGCAAATTTAAATATTCTATATAGCGTGAGTGGGTCTAATGGTTAAGAACATGTGTTTCCTCCTAAAAAATAACAAGTTTGAATTCAGAGGGAGATAGGATATGTATACTGTTAATATTATGGTAGTTGCGGGAGGTATTTACTTCCATGTGTGAACCTGACCAGAATAGAAGACTCTAGAAAGAAAGAGAAAACCCTAATGAGTTGGCTAATAACCCTAGAAGTATTGACGGCTCAAGAGGATAATTTATATTAGGTTATTAGCCTCCAAGACAAGAAGTCGTCCAGAAATAATAATAATATACTGAACAAACACATATCTATAAGGAGAAGTCGGCCCCAACAAATCTGGCAGAACCAGTATAAATACAGGGTGCCAGTTCTCATTTGACACATCTCAGAATTGCAAAGAGCAACTAGTGTGCACTCAATTTCCCAGTTTGGTGTGCACATGTGGAGGAGGGTTGCAAGTGTAGCTAAAGCAGCAACTAGTTTTTAGTATTGGCTTGGACTATCTCTTAGCTAGGGTTTGGACTATCTGATGAGATATTGTTGGTGCACTATCCTTGGAGGGAGATGCACTACACATTGTTTGGCTATCTAGCCTCAGGTTTTCTTCTGGAGTAATTCTCAGTCAAGGTTAAGGTGCTTGGAGGGTGGCTTCGGCCTATGGCTGGCTGACAAGGGTATCGTCAATGGTAAAATGAGCACACCATCATCTATATTCTAATAGGTTATGGGCCCAGACCTCCTTCATTCATTCTAAATGCTAGAATGAAACATAGCTTCTAGGATATCGAGCTCGCTGAGGAATTATCGCTAGGGTTACTAGCAGGAGAAGCTTCCAAGACATTGTCGCTAAGGTTACTAGGAGGAGCAGTTGTAGAAACTCTAATCATCTTGTTGAGGCACCTGAAGTGAAGAGATTTACCTAATCTCTGGACAAATCAATGTGATCTAGCCTAGCACATCTCCTTATACTCTCAACAATCCAAGACTTGAAGTTTGAATTTCTTGTCAAATATAGGCTTTGACCAAGTCAAGTAGCCATGACGAACTCTATGAAGTCTGAGAACAAGTTAGATGGAGCCTCCAACTTCAGAGTGTGGAAGACAAGGATCTACCTCATCCTTGCCAAGAATAAAGTGTTGGATACCATGAAAGGAAAGATAGTGAAGCCAGAGTTTGAAGAAGTAAAAGAGAAGGAACCGCAGAATGTTGCAGCTATGGAGAAGTTCAAAGATGTTGACATCAATCCCATGAGTATCATAGTGGATTCTATAAAAAAATCACTTGATAGCCTACATATCCCATATTGACTCATCAACAGAGATGTACGATGCCCTAACAAATCTCTTCTCAGTCAGAAACATCAGACAAGTGATAAGTCTAAAGAATGATCTCTGTGACATGAAGATGAATGAGGATGACAGCATAACATCATACTTTGTAAGGATATCCCAGTTAAGAGATCCACTACAAGCTATTGAAGAGATCATTTCAGAGAAGGAATTGGTGAACATAGCACTTAATGGTCTTTCCAAGACATTGGATGCATTTTCCGCAAGCATGAACACAAGGAAGGAGTACCCGACATTTGAAGAACTTTGGACTTTCTGTGCTCAAGAAGAATCAAGGATCAATACAAAAGAGAAACCCCAAAATAAGTACGAAGATCAAGATTTCAAATCAATATTCAAGAACTTTAGGAACAAACGGAAGTTTGGTTCAAGGAGGAATCCAAATCAAGAGAAAGACATTTCAGAAGTGTAATGCTTCAACTGTCGAAAGTATGGTCACTACAAGAATCATTGTCTTTAGCTAAAGAAAAGGAAGGAGAAACATGAAGCATTGATTTCCGAAGAAAAGGAACCTATAAAGAAGACCAAGCAGGATGGAAGATACTTCTTCTTCTAAAAGGTAACAACACTCTTCTTATTTCTAGTTTTCATCATCTCTGTACATATCTTCTTTGCATCGTCTAGTGCATATCTTGTATATCTATCTTTTGGAAGATAATGTGTTCCAAGAAGAACTATACCTATGGAAGAACAAGGAAGATGAAAATAGATATAATTAGATAATACACATGAAATAATGAAATACAAATCATGTGGAAGATATTAAAAGATAAATCTGAATCAATCATGAAGAGACTTATAATAAGCAAAGACAGAAAGAAGTCAGCAATTAAGAGGAAATTGGAAAAAGGACTTATGACATTTTGTAGAAAATGACAAGACAGAAGCATGGACTATATTAGACAAGAGAACCAATTATACATTGTAGAAGAAAATAATGATACAGATGGAAGCATGGACTCTGTTAGATGGAGGGAGCCGATTATATGCACTTATACATGAAGAAAGGATTAGGAAGGAGCTAATCCTATGATTCATTGAAGATGATGAAATATATATATCCATGGTAGCAGTCATGAAAGGAAATACATGTTCAGTTCAGTCGTAGAAGAAGACTTTTTCGAAAAGAAGTCTTAAATTATTCATGGTTGTCCATCCAGATCCGTGATCCTATGATGAAAGGAAGAAGTGGAATATCTAGAGCATGGAATCTATAAGAAACTCCATGGACCCAAAAGATAAAGAAAAAACATGAAGAAGAACATGAAGATTCCAAGAAAGAAAGAGAAACCAAAACAACCGGTCATTGTATCAAGAATAACAAGATTTCCATCCTGATATGAACTCACTAAAAGCAATCAAGTACAAGAACTGGAAGTTGTAATGAAGAACAATGGATGGAAGACTTATAAATAAAATCATTGGGGGATCTAGAACTAGAGGTTATCCCAGATGGAGGGAGAAGACTATGATGACTACTTGTTCTAGTACACTAGACATATCTCTACATGAGTCATTGTATCATATGCAACATCCATGAGTCGGAATTCTACATCAGATAAATGAAAAATAATGTTCTCTGGAGAAAATTCAATAACAAGCTTATGAAGAGGAATCTCAAAGACTTTGAGGCATACCAGAAAGAGACTCCTATATGCAGATAGAAGAAGATAACTTCGTGGAGAACCTCCAGTGCACAACAGAAGTGTGGTGAAGATTTCCTATAACATCAAGATGACTACTCAGTAGATCAGATCTCATGATGACAGAAGAAGTGCCACATAAATATGTTCCAGTTTTCCAACTATGATACACTCTATTGTTTAGATCTACATGAAGCCTTCACAGTGTTCTAGACTAAATTACATTTGAAATCAATCATTACATTATCCATGATGAAGTCCAGAAAGGAGAAAATGATTCTCCAATACATATCTCCACATATGAGCAAATTAGCAGACATTTTGGTAAAGTCTCTATCCAAGATGAAAGAGTTTGCGTACTCAAGCTGGAGCTCATGGAAACAAATTCCTTCTTATTGAAAAAGGAAGAAATGACTCTCCAAGTTAGGAGGGAGCATTGAAAACATTATTGAAGGCATTTCATTTTTAAATTTGAAAAATAGTCCATCTTTTACATATGCTTTCTTGTTTGGAAAGTGGATTGAGACTTCTGACGGATAGTCACTTTCCTTTGTGGTTAACAAGGGAAGTAGTCTGATTGCTGATGTATCATAGACAACGACTTCCCATTGTGGTTAACATGGGGAGTGGTCTAGGGAAATCTCTCTTCTTGAGGGTTGCTCAAGAAGACTGACCCGCCTCACCAGACAACGATTTCTCATTATGCTTAACATGAGGAATGGTCTATTTTGGAGGTTGATGCAGGATAGTCTTTTCCTCTTGTGGTTAACAGAGGAAATGGTCTGGATAGTCATTCCTTAGGGGTTATACATTCTCTCCAGGGTGCACCTTGATTAGTGTAGGAGGAATGGCCTAGGGTGGGGTATGGTCCAGGCTTAGCAATCAGGGACAGACATTCCTTAGGGTTATACATTCTCTCCAGGGTGCACTCTGATTAGTGTAGGAAGAATGGCTCAGGGTAGAGAATGGTCCATGTTCAGAAGACATGATATTTATTCTTCCTTGCTTGAGAAGAATAGTCCAGATATCTCATTGTTCTACTCTGAGGGCAGATATTCTTTCATATATCACAGACGTGAGTGAAATATTGGCCCAGATGATTCAATTTATATCATAAAATTGTTTCTTTGCAGGTTGCTATCAGATGTTTTTTATGAAGACCATATGACAGTAGATGAAGACTACTGTGGTGGATATGTTCCACTATTCATGAGGCAGATATTCCTTCAGATCTCACAAATGTGAGTGAAATATTGGCCCAGATAATTCAGTGAATATCATAACATTGTTTCTATGGAGGTTTCTATCAGATGTTTGTTATGAAGATTGTATGACAGTAGATGAGGACTATTGTGGTGGATATGTTCCACTATTTGTGACTATACGTTGCTGATCAAGTACTTGTGTGTTACTTGGTGTGGTAGTGTACCATTGGACTGTAGTTATGTACTACTATGAATAGACACAATTCTGTTCTATCTTTGTT
Source organism: Picea engelmannii (assembly GCA_009831015.1). Classification (NCBI taxonomy): domain Eukaryota; kingdom Viridiplantae; phylum Streptophyta; class Pinopsida; order Pinales; family Pinaceae; genus Picea; species Picea engelmannii. The sequence goes on from ML795838.1 coordinate 246,979, forward strand.
CTAATTGACTTCAAGACTATCAACAGTTTATTGGAGATAATCATTATCCAGATGAATGATGAACAAAGATTTTCTAGACGGAAAACAATTTAGAGCATTTACTCTTCTTGTATCACTCTATGGTGAGAGTGACTTATCCAGCATCATATCTGATTACTCAGATGAAGTATGGTTTCGAGAAATGATGCAGCTGATGGTGATGGTGATGTTCATGATCTAGTCATGAGATAGTCTAAATGACTATGTTGATGCTACCGGCTAAATGGTATGTTTTTGTGCTCAAGACCATTACCTGTAATACCTCCCTAGCTAGGAGGGAGTGTTAATATTATGGTATCTACGGGAGGTATTTACCTCCACGTGTGAACCTGACAAGAATAGAACACTCTAGAAAGAAAGAGAAAAGCCTAATGAGTTGGGTAATAACCCTATAAGTCTTGTCGGCTGAAGAAGATAATTTATATTAGTTTAATAGCCTCCAAGAGAAGAATTCGACCAGAAATAATAATAATATACTGAAAAGACACATATCCAGAAAGAGAAGTTGGCCCCAACAAATGTGGCAGAACTAGTATAAATACAACCTGCCAATTCTTATTCGACACATTTAAGAATTTCATAGAGCAACTGGTGTGCACTGCAGTTCCCAGTTTGGTGCGCACATGTGAAGGAGGGCTGCAGGTGCAACTGCAACAACAACTAGTTTTCAGTATTGGATTGGACTATCTCTTGGCTAGGGTTTGGACTATCTGATCAACTATTGGTTGTGTGTTATCCTTGGAGGAAGATGCACTACACCTTGTTTCTCTATCTATCCTAGGGTTTGCTTCTGGATCAATTCTCAGTCAAGGTTAAGGTGCTTGGAGGGTGGCTTCAACCTATGGTTGGGTGATGAAGGTATCGTTAATGGTAAAACAAGCACACCATATTCTATATTCTAACATATACCTCAGTAAAATTTATACAAACTGCAATAATTTTGGACAATTCTGATCTGGAATTCTAAAGGATGTTTGTATCCATAGACTTTTTATACAGACTGCAATAATTTGGGAAAATTCTAATCTGACATTCTGAAGGATGAAATTCAAAATTATATTAAAAGGATATGTTCGATTTTTGCCTTGCCATAAATGTTACATATCATCCAATATTATTTTTCATATTTCATCTCGCAGTGGACAACCCATCCATATTTATCAATTTTATGTAGGAATAATACAAATTATGTTGAAACTTTATCGTCTCTAGACTTCATTAGCATCGTTTTGCTTAAGGATTTAACTAACAAAGAACTCCTAAATTTTTAAATTTCTCTGATATCTCATAGTCATAGGCAACCGTTAGCATAGTTCTTCAGGCATAAAATTGTTGTCATTACGATTTTTGGTAAGTTCTGAGACAAACTGAAACGCGAATTTCTTTCAAGGTATACCAGTTCCATCATAATGTCCTTGTTTGTTCATCTGTAAATGTAAACATCTCTTTATTAAATTCAATATTTTTATAAGAGTTGTTTCCTAAAAGTTGAGAAAAAAAAATTCTTGGGTTTTGCACGATGAGACTCAAATCTAGTTGTTAAACAATTATTATAAACTAAAAAGAGATTTAAGGTATCAACTGAAGTGTAGAAAACAAAGGCAAATTAGAGTTCAGATTTCAACTTTTACAAATACATGACGCAAAAGACAAAACAAAAATAAACTCCGCGCAGTCAACAAATAAACTCTGCACACTAAACTTTGTACAGTCAAACAAATAAACTTCATGCACTAAAATTTGTACAGTCAAACAAATAAACTTTGCGCACTAAACTCTGTGCAGTCAAACAAATAAACTTTGCGTGCTAAAACTCCACGCGTGCTCCAAAAACCTTAGACGAAGTCAATAAATAAAATAGCATGAAATTCTTAAGGCTAAGATATAAATCAAAAAGGTTTTACGAACTCAGTAAGTAAAAATAGCTTATCAATGGAGAGAAGACCTCTGAATACAAACAAATTATTCAATGTGCTTTCAAGCTATTTTTTTTTTGTTGTTGTCAATTACAATTCAATTGTGGTATTTAAACACCAAAAAATTTCCCCTTCGATCTTCTTAAAGGATTTAATCAGGGCGGTGATGGTATTGGGGTGCCTTTAAAGGTTAAGGCGACCACCGCTTAAGCAATGTAAGACAAATTAGTAATCGGTGGTTAATCATCGAGTCTTGAAGCATCAAGCCATCGATTTACCATTTGCACAGAGGCAGTGAAATGATTACATCATGACATACTCCCTCTTAATCATTTCATAGCAAAACAAACTGAAAATATGTTAAACAAAATTGTTGTAAACAATGCATTACATCTTGCAGACCCCAATATTTCTTCTATGGATTTTAAACAATTCATTTCCCAAAGAATTCGTAAATATATCTGCAAATTGTTCTTCAGATATGTAGAACTAAATAGAAATTTCTTTACCATTTACCAAATCTCGAATGAAATGATACCTTGTATCAATGTCCTTACTCTCTTTGTGAAAGACATGATTCTTTGACAGTGAAATAACAAATTTATTGTCGCATACAATTTGGGTTAGATCATTCTATTCATACAACAATTCATTCAATACCCTTCTCATTCACACAACTTGACATGCAGCCGCACTTGTTGCAACATACTTTGCCTCAACAGAATATAGAGTCATAATGGGTTATTTCTTTGAGGCCCATGCCACTTCTCCAGATCCAAAACTAAACACATGCCCATATGCGCTTTTCCTGTCATCAATGGAACCTACAAAATCACTATTAGTATATCCGATCAAAGCAAAGTTTAAACTTGATGTGTATCGGATACCAAAGTGAGTTGTTTCAACAACTTATCTCAAGATCCTCTTTCCTGCTTGCCAATGAGTACTATTCAGAGTCTCCATGAATCTTGAAATCAAACTTACACCAAACATGATATTAGGTTTGGTTGTTGTTAAGTACATAAGGCTTCCAACCAACCTCTTATACAGAGTTGGATCAACATATGATCCCTCATCATACTTGCTAAGTTTAATACCAATTGTCATAGGTGTTACAGTTGGTTTATAATTCAACATTCTAAACCTTTTAAATACTTCATTTTCATAGTTAGTTTGACAAATGAAAATGCCATCATCAGATTGATCCACTTCAATTCTAAGAAAATGATTCATCAATCCTAAATCAGTCATATCAAACTATGTTTTCATGGAATTTTTAAAATCATCTACAGATAGATCTCCAATAAAAGTCAAGTCATCAACATACAGACAGACACTCAAAATTTTACCTTCCTAGTTTATCTTTGTATACATGGTTGGTTCGCTTGGACTTCTACTGAATCCAACACTAATCAGGTATTCATCAATCATACTATACCAAACTCTGGATGCCTGCTTCAATCTGTATAAATCTTTCCTTAACTTATAAACTTTATCTCTGTGATTATCAATCTCATAACCCAGAGGTTGTCTTACATAATCCTCTTCTTCCAAACATCCATTCAAGAATGTAGACCTAACTTCCATCTGATGCACGATCCATCTATTCTAAGTTGCAATAGCTAATACCATCCTCACAGTGTCAATTCTTGCTATAGGAGAAAATGTTTCATTGTAATCAATACCGGGTTGTTGATTAAACCCCTGAGCTACAAGTCTTTCCTTGTACTTTTCAACCTCACCTTCTACATTTAGCTTAGTCTTATAAACCCACTTAAAACCAATATTGTTCTTACCTTCTAGTAAATCTACAATATCCCAAGTGTTATTTCTTTCAATGGAATCAATCTCTTCATCCATTTCTTTTATCCAGACATCCTCTTTAGCAGCTTCATCAAAACTTATAGGATCACATGCCATTAATGCAAAATTTGAAATCTGATCTACTTCTTCAATGTGATCATATAATTCTCTTAAGATTCTAGTATTTTGTCCTTTAAATATATTTCTTAATGAAGCTAAGGTGGAATTTGATTCACTACTTACCTATGAATCTGATTGATGTCGACCATGTCCTGATGGCTTGCCACGCTCATTAGTTCTGGGCGTTCTAAATTGAGATGGGATGAAATCTGGTGCTTTCCTTGTTGGAATTCTTGTTGCAGGTGTATGTGCATGTAGAACCATCTGCCCATCTCCTTAATCCTGCTCAGCTCCATCATCATCTTCACGGGGTAACACAACTCCCTCTAAAATTGATTTGTCAATACTTCCATCCCAGTCTTCATCTTCTTTAAATTGAACATCTTTGTTGATTACATATTTCTGGGTGATGGAATTATAGAGTTTATATGCCCTAGACTCTTCACTGTATCCAACAAAGATACATCTCTCGCTTATGTCATCCAACTTCCTCCTTATTTTTGTAGGTACATGTGCAAATGCAACACTTCCAAAAATTTTGAAATGAGAAACATTGCAAGGCTTACCATCCCATGCTTCCTGAGGTACACGATCCCTCACGGTCTTGGTCAAACTTCTATTCAATATAAAAACAGAGGAAAGAACCGCATCTCCCCAATATTCAACTGAAAGATGCTTCTCTTTCAACATGCTTTGAGCTATATTCATGATGGTTCAATTCTTCCTTTCAGCCACTCCATTCTATTGTGGAGTATAACGAGCAGTGAAATTTGTGGTTGAAAAGGAGACTGGAAAATATGTTAAATACTTGAGATCAAACAGAGGAGGTGAGTATATGCTAACTGATTTCATGGAGTTTTGTCCATATCATGGAATAAAGAGATAGTTTACTACTCATTATACTACACAACAGAATGGAGTAGCTGAAAGGAAGAATTGAACTACTATGAATATAGCTTGAAGTATATTGAAGAAAAAACATCTTCCAAATGAATATTGGGGAGATGCAGTTGTTTTTTCAATATATATTATGAACACAATGTATCCCATTTGAGGATTTTTAGGTGTGTATCTTATGCACATGTACATGAATAAATGAAAAGAAAGTTGAATGATAGAAGTGTGAAATGTTTCTTTGTCGGATATAGTTAGGATTCTAAGGCATATAGACTCTATAATCCTATCACCAAGAAGTATGTTATCATCAATGATGTTGAGTTCAAGGAAGAAGAGGCTTTGGATGGTAGCATTGATAAAATTGTTTCAAGGGGAGCTGACATATCCCATGAAGATGATGATGCAGATGCCCAGGCTGTATAGGGTGGGCACTTGACTCCACATTCACATACACCTGCAACAATAACTCATGTAAGACAATCACGAGGAGTCGTCCCATCACAACTAAGAATGATCAGAACATATGATTGTGGAGAGCCATCAAGTCATGGTGGACAACAATCAGGATCAGAGGTAAGTGATGAGTCAAATCCTACTTTAGCTTCATTAAGAAACAAAATTGGAGGTGAGAAGACTATAATTTTAAAAGAAGTATAAGAGTAAAATGATGAAGTAGATCAAGTTTCAATTTTTTCATTAATTGCTTATGATCTTGTAAATTTTGATGATGTTATTAAGAAATAAGTTTCAGTAGAAGCTATGAATGAGAAAATTGATTCCATAGAAAGGAATAACACTTGGGAACTTGTATATTTTCGAGAAGATAAAAATTGTATTGGTGTCAAATAGATTTACAAGACCAAGTTAAATGTTGAAGGTGAAGTTGAGAAACACAAGGAAAGGCTTGTAGCTCATGGGTTCAGTCAACAACCTGGTACTGATTATAATGAAACTTTTGGTGTTAGTCATTGTTTCTCATAATAAATGGTGCATGCATCAGATGGATGTAAAATCTACACTTTTAAATGGTTTTCAGGAAAAAGAGGTGTATGTGAAACAACCTCCAGGATATGAGATTGATGGACAAGAAGGTAAGGTCTACAAGTTAAAGAAATCATTATATGGATTGAAACAAGAACCTAGAGAATGGTATAGAAGTATTGATGGATACTTGAAAGGTGAAGGATTCAACATGAGTTTGAGTGATCCAACTCTCTATACAAAGGTA
>ML795839.1:0-11259 GCA_009831015.1 Picea engelmannii
ACCAATGTCAATTAGGTTCATTGGTTGTAGTGATGATACGTGGTAGAAGTCCATAGACTTAGGAGGAAAATTCACTTTGGAGGTTTGATACTCCAAAGGAAAGTGAAGCAAAGGGGGCGTTGACTGAAGGTCATCCGAGGGGAAATAAAGAACAATCTCAAATGTAGATTGGGAAAATCACGTGGTGCTTGATCTAGAGATATGGGCATGGGGTACATAGGATAAAATGAGTGTTAAGACGTTCGAAATTGCCGAAGGCCGGAATCTGAAGAAGATCATAGTTGTTGGTTATGGGAGAGACGTGGAGCATAGATCTGGTCCTGAGTAAATTCTTTGATTCAGAGACCAAGAAAAATGGAATAAACTTCTTGAAAAATCTCCAAAGTGCAGAGTCACAAAGGGATCTGGTCTGTGGTCATAGACCATGGTCACATTGGAGAAGAGTCTAACATGGAGGCTAGTACTCGCAATTTGGTGTTGTGAAAAATGTCAGAGAGTAGGGTTGAGGGTAATTTGAACCTACAAGTAACATGAAAGGGGACCTGTGTGTCATTTACTTAGGGTCTATTGAAGGCCCAAAGATCTGATTCAACTCAGTAATTGGAAAATCCTTGTCCGGGAGCTCGAAGAACCCTTAGGAGGGGAGGGGGGCTGCATTGGGACGTCTATTTGGTGCAATTTTTTCCCTTTTTCAAATGAAGTAGACTAAGATTATGAAAAAGGACATTTTTTGGCATTAAGTTGTGATTACATCTCATGCCCTTTCTTGCAGTATTGATCCTATTATTGGTTCTCTCTTTTGTGTTATAAGACATTTATCTCAACAATTTTTCACCCTAAACCAAGCAGAGCCTTGTTTATATCCTTCGTAGCTTGACACCATGTACCTAGGAGGAAACATTCCCCTAAGTGTCCTTCTCCCACATGCATCTCCTTGCATTGAGCATATGCATGTTCCACTGCTGGAACTAGTTTTTTCTTACTTGTGACACTCGTTTCATCCTATGTATCATAACATTCATTTGACTATGAAAAAACAAAAAAATATGGGTAGGAAGGGAGTATTATCTTCTAGTGGTAGAAGTTATGTCTCCTTTGAATAGAGAAAAAAAATTGTTATTCCACTTGTCATAATAATTTTTGGTTTATCATGACCTTAGGAAGATGATATCGTTACAAAGAATTTACTCCTCTAACTGGTTACTCTTCCATTCCCTATGGAGATTTTGATTCATGCCTCCTACATCTGAAGGTTTCATCATTGAGTCTATGTTTCCAAAGTCTTCTATATGTCTAATGCTCTTGTTCAAAGGATGTCTATAAACTTGTGTCGGCCATCCTCAGAACTCTTGACTTTTCATGTCGTCCATACCCTCATTATGTCTCATAATCACACGCGAAAGACACACAAGGTCATTTGTTCGTGAACATGTTCTTCATTTGATTTCCTCCAAATCATAAAGCTCCTACTTTGTACCTGGTATTGAATGATGAGAGATACCTTAATGCTCTCCTTTCAATGGGTCTCATTCCATCAACTTCAGCTCATCTATTCTGGAGATGAGACCTAGAGTCCTATGAGTACCTCGAGGCTTGCAATCACTAGTGGCAGGTTCTCTCACCATCGACAGTTGGGAATACATAAATTTCTCTTGATCGATGGATTCTTCAAGTGTTCGACCCCGAGTCCTTTATTCACACTTGTAAGAATGTACTCAGTGCCTTGATACCTACTTTCATCATTGGTAGATTGTCTCGTGTTTGTTAACGGTATACCTCAATGACCGGTAATCAAACAAAGTCTCATTGTGTTTGAACTAAACTCCTTTATTAACATGATATAGAATTGCACCTTTGGCGGATTTTGTAGAAGACTTGAAGACATCAGTTTATAGTCACAGCTTTCTTGAGTTGTTGCTACCTTTCATTGGACCAGTACCTGTGTGAATTCAGTGATCATGGGAGATAGAATTGTACTCCATTGTATACATATATCTTCAGATTGATTTTGAGACTGGTTTAATTGGGCCGTGTTCATGACAATGAATACCTTTGGCATATAGCCACCTTTGTGTTTCCTATTCATGGCCAAGAATAGTTGTTTGGTGTATTTTCACATGGATCTGCAGTGCAATTCAAATTGGTAGCCATGTATGCCAAGTCAGTACAGATTGTAATGAGAAACTAGTTCTTTCAGATGGGTCCCCATCACTCCACTTATGGGTCTTATAATGTATTTCGACCATCGTAGATACTCCTCTAACCTCACACATTAGGGGGAATCTATTATAGAAATATTTTCCTCACCTTATGCAATCTTTCATAGAGATCCTTTTTCCATTTCCCTATGCAGACTTGAATACCCTTTTTGTAGATTACAGAGCTAAAAACATGTTTTTTCCACATATACACACCCTGCTTATATTACAACATGCGTATACGTAGGTTTCACCACTACAGCCTGCGTACATTAGGAATTGTGCCCAAAATTAAGAAATGGTGTCGAATTTCCATGTCACGTCATGAGATCTATGATCCTTGGCCTTCCATATACTGGAAACGTTCCGACTCGACCCTTCAGTTCCACTTGAAGGCTACAAATGGGCCAAATCAGAGCTATGGAAAAGAAGAGAAGAATTCAACTTTGAGAGAAAATTTACTCTGGAGAAATTATTCACTTCATATTGAGTCTGCATCCCTTTGTTCTTTTAAGTCTGAACACATTGTTCAACCCCCAAGCTCTTCCATACATGATTAAGAACCTCATTGTCTCTCTTATATGAGATTTTCTTTGGTGGAGGATTGAAGTGGTGGAGGACCAACTAGAAGGAACTTAGTTTCTTTGTTCTGAACTGTGCCGACATGGAAGTTTGTAATTCATTCACTTCTATTGATGACATTTTAATAGAAATACTATTTTCTCATCTAATTAATATCTTGTGAATATTTGAATTGTTATTCCATGGGCGTATTTGTTATGAATATTGATGGATTATGATATTGAATGTGATAAAATTATATATTATCACCATATGCTTGTGTTTCTTGGTTGTTGAGGACTAGTTGCGGGTATATTTCTTTGGGTCAAGTGCTCAACGGTGGACTTCATCAAATGTTTGGACGAGTTAGGCTTTTTATATTGTCTTGCTAGCATATTTATTTATATAGCATACTTGAGATTAGAGTTGATTTCTATAGTGATTTTCGTCTGTTATGGTTTACCCCTAGGCATAGATATATTTTCCTCGTAACAAGGAACCACTATCTATGATCCAAGTATCCTCTTGATGTGTCACAGATCCTGAGAGGGATGAAAACAATACATAATCTTCAATATCTTCTTTAGTTAACTTCTTGGATGGCTCATCATCTTCAACTACACGGGCATGATGTCTTTTGTTATTTCTCTTCTTGTATTCTTCCCTTCTGGTAGGACATTTATTAGCAATGTGTCCCATATTATCACAATGATAACATTCATAAGAGGATAAATATTTTCCCTTTCTTTGACCCTTATGATATTTCTAGAATCTCTTTTGAGGGTGAGATTCTTTATGACAGTGGGACTCCTTTTGAAAATGATATTTTTTCTTTCCTCCTTTAGCATGAGAATCTAGGGCTTGATCTTCATCTCTTAATAGAACAACTTCTCAGTTGGCCACTCTTCCTTTTTCTTGAACACATTCTTCCCATAAACTGTCAAATTGGAGTTTCTCTTTTCTTGCAAAAATAGTTTGGATGAATGAATCCCAAGGTATTGTGAGATCATTAAGAGTTGTCATTATGATTTCATATTCATACAAGTTGTCTCCAATTTCCTCTAACTATTCCTTCAATTGAGAAACCCTAGAGAAATAGTCTTTAACTATTTCTCCTTTTTGTATCCTCGTATTCTTGAGTTTGGTTCTCAAGTTCATCTTCTGGTTGATGCTCTTTCCTTCATACATTCTAGTTATGGCATCAAGCATTTCTTTTGAATTATTATTAGAAGACACTTGAGGGATCAAATGGTATTTAATGGAATCTTCAATTATTCTTTTGGCCTTAATCATATCCTTCATGTAATTCTCTTTGGTTGCATTTTCTTCAGGTTTCGATACATTTTGTTTTATGAATTTTACAAGGTCATTCTCTTCAAGAATGAGTCCAATTATGTACTTCCATGCACATAAATTTTTCACACATTTTAACTTGTTAACAAGCTTGATGCTTGTAGAGATCTTGACCTAGAGCTAAGAAAATGACCAGAAAATATAAATGCTCAAAAATTGAAAACGAGCTTACCAGGAGATGTGTTGGGTTGAGGCAAGTTTGTTGGAGCTGACTGTTTTAGAAAAATACAAGTTTTACCCCTTGAAACTTGACCTGCGCAATTTTAGACTGGTACTTATGGTACTAGTTTTATAGTACCATTCAAATCTAGGGGTTTTCATTTCTGAATAAACTAGCTATTGGAAAAGTTCACTCAAGCTTCCAAGAGATGTGATAGGGCAGGGTGCACTTCCCAAGATATTTTTTGGTAAAAAATTCCTCTTCAGTAGAAATTTGTAATTTTCTTCTATGAAAAGAGTGTCATCTAGATACCTAGTGAAAGATGATCTATTCATTCAAGCTCTGATACCATGTTAAATTTTCACTGTTGTTATTAGGTTATTTCCAAATTACATGAGCATTCCAAAAAAACAACACAAAGATGATCACTGAAAGAAGAACAATCACAAGGTGCACAACATTTTATCTTGGGAAACACTCATGGGGGAGAAAACCCAGCAAAAACTTCCTCAATAATAGATTTCCAATACAATGCCAATACTAAGATCAAAACACCAAAGATTAACCAAGCCTGAGTATGCACCTCTCTTGTCCTTCCTCCTACAACTACAATTGCCTTCAATATATGCACACTAGATGAGTGAGTGTGAGAGTGTATAAGTGAGGCACCATCCTCACATATAAATACTAGTTTAGGAGGCACTTAGTAGGGTCAACTTCTTCTAGGAGTTGTTAAAACCTCTGTATAAACACTAGGGTTCGACTTTACAAATACTACCTTATAAATATGGTTTGACCAATCCACAAAAGGGGATTTGGTCTTATACAAGACCCAACATGATCAATCCACAAAAGGGGATTTGATATATAAGATAATAACTCAAATATAATTAGAATATTCTTCGAAGTTACAACATTTCAACATTGAGTACATGGAAAGAGGAACACCAGGGATGGTGTTATTACAAAGAGGAAAAAATGTAATACCCCTATGAGTGTATGGTATGGAACCTGAAGGATACCTCCAACTATAACCATTATGTATATTGGACAGTAACGTCACGGTTCTTTGAAGCATATCCATAGGGTATATTAATTTCAAATGGATCCATTGCAGCCCTGAAGAAATGACATGGGATTTGGAGGTTGCAAAGTGGAAGGGACGTCCACATTTGTTTTGAAATTGTGGATGTAAAAATTATTGTATATAACGATGATGTGCAGAAAGGAAGATTTTAAATGTTATATATGCACTTTTCCAAGTTGAGTATTGGTCCTTGAATTTTTTTTCATCAAGGCAATATGGAACAAACACCATCAATTGTCCTATATAATTGTTATCAAAGTCCTTATGATTATTGTACGTCACATATCTTATGACATATGGATTATCATAATTTCTTTTATTAATTCCTTTTATTATGTATCTTGATGACAAATATGCTAAGCATATATGTTCAATGATTTTGGGTCATTGTACATAGTGGTCGATGATTGATAAGCATTCTACATCTTTTAAATCATCTGGTTCACGTTGCAATTATTTTGGTATTTTCAGTATAAATGCCCATTCATATTTTCTTGAAGTATTCATAAATATAAATTTTCTTGAGTTATTATTAAGTGGCGATGACAATAATATATACACAATTTCTTGCAAGTTTAGTAAATCTTTTCCAAGTTTGCTAATCGTTTCAATGATGTCAACATCCTTTTTTGGAGAATAATTTTGTATATGTTTAAACATTGACATTGTTGTTTTGTCTAGTTTTTTCGTATATGAACTTCAATATATAGCTATAGAATATGAGTCAAGTATGAACTAAGCATCATTATTTCAATTCCAAATCATTGGAATATGTTGAGAAAAGTTATTAGTCCATATGTTTATTGGTTTCCTTTCTAGTAGAAATTTTGTTCGATTTAGAGTACATTGAATTACATGGATGTAGTTATTCTCTGTCCTACCTAATTTTTCTAGGAAACTATCATATATACATGCTTCATCATGATTTATAGTTTTTAGCATATCAAATATCATTTTCACATTTTCTTTAGTAATGACATTGTCAACTTTCATGGTTTCAAGGATTTTTTCTTTTTTCATGGGTGGAATAAGAAAATTGAACCTACAATACATGTTTTTTTTTTTCTTACAAGTTATTGTATGACAATGGTGTTAAATACTTTTAAGATCATTTGAGAACATTTTTGAAGCATAAGACAAGTACTTGTTCACGTAGCTTTCAATTTCAATATTTGTATTTGTTCCATAGATAGGTGCATCCTTTATCCATAACAATCCATGTTCAAATGAGGATTTCCACTCATTGAATAAGTAATCTAGGATGGGGTCCACATGAAGTTATATTGAGATATCTATGGTTGGTTCCTTCCCCTAGGACATATTTCCCTATTATAAGATCCTTGAGAATGGATATGACTATCTTATGTCCCTTATTTTGTTTATGACCCTACACTCATTGCCATCACAATACCTACTACTTTACTCTTTGATGCCCCTTAGAATAACCAAGTTATTTTGCATAATATGCATACTAGATTGCCTTAACTATCGAGGTTGAGTTCAACATCCAAACAAGCGCCTAAATCCTACACTTTAGTTTGTACACAATGTGTTATGCTTGACACCCATCATTGTCCATATAGGAAACATATTTCACTAGCTTCATGAACCTCATCTCATATTCCTCCACTATTTGATCTCCTTGAACCAATACATGAAAGGATCCAACCAATTTCTCTTTAAAGTATGTTGGAAGGTACTTTTTTTGAAATGTTTCCTCATGTAATTCCTAAGTGATAGTGTTGGTAATAAGATGTAATTTCTTTTCTAGGTTTCCCCACTAAATTAAGACACTGTTATGGAGCTAAAAAAAGGTTATCTTTTCCTTTGAGGTAGAGGTATAACCTCTTAGTGTAAAACACCACATCATGCATTCAATTCATATTTTAGTGCATTCCACTACAAGGACCCTAGAAAACAATATGAGAATGATTTTATGAAGCTCTCTAGTAATATATTCAAGAGGAGGTCTTCGCTCAAGGACATGCTTGTGCACAAAGAATCAAGATACTTTTAGTAATCGGTGTGAATGCATTCAAACATCTTGATGCTTTAGAGTAGTTGAAAACATAAACCTACCTCACTATGATAGGTGGTGGATTGCAAAGCCAATTGGTAGGGGAGAAAATTGATGCATACACTTAAGTGGATGGATGAATATGATAGGGATATGCTATGTCTTGAAGAAATAGTTGTGAATTTAGAAGTTTCCATCTTAATGTTAGTATATATTAACCCAACTTAAGCAATTTATATTATAGGGGAACATGGAACATTTCAGGGGCTAAATTTCGCCCATGCACTACTTTCTATGTTTTTTCACAAAAAAGATTTGTCAATTCCCAATTTTTTTCTAAAAATTATTCTCTCGAATTCTATAGGATGATATTATTTTAACTTAAAAATGACCAAAATTTTATAGAAACTATATAAAGTCCTTAGAAATTTAAATATTTTTACAAAAATATTGTCAAACATTTTAAAATTTCCATATTAAAAACTAGTAAAATTTGCCAAAATTCCTACACTTTAAAATAAATTTCCATCCTTAAAGTTTACCATATAAAAAATAATACCCAATACCTTTAATACTAATTTCTTTAAACTTGATATTATCAAAACACTCTTATAAATATTACACTATTATACAAATGCACTACAAACTCTTATATATTTGATTGATTTTCATCTAGATTTAATAGGATGATATTCTTAAAATGAGTTAGATAAATAAAAACATAAGTTATATTTAATAAAATATAAAAAATAAATAAAACATTAAATCTCTATAAAATGATAAGTCGAAACTTAAATACTAAATTTCTCATATAAAATGATAAATAAAAAACCTAACCAAAACAGACGTCTATGTAATATCAATAAAAATCCCCATAGGGATAAAAATACACAATATTATTTTATAAAAATTCCGATGGGATAAAAGTACACAATATTATATTATATGTAACATACATAAAAATCCCCATAGAATAAAAGTACACAATATTATATTATAAAAATTCTCATGGGATAAAAGTACACAATATTCTATTATAAAAATTATATAAAATTCCAAAAGTATTTAGATTATACAAAAATAAACACTCAAATCTATTTTTACTGGTTTTCAAATAAATGTCAAAAAAACATTATTTCTTAAAATATTTAACCTACAATAATTAAATTTATTAAAATAATAAAAATATTTATTGAAAATAAAAATATTTATTGAAAATAAAAATACAAAATATTATATTAAAGTAATAAAAATATAACAAATAATAAAAAAGAATTAAAAAACAAGTGAGTAAATCAAATAATAATAAAAATGAGAAAATGAAATTATTTTTATTTAAGAAAAATAAAAATAGATTAATGTAATAACATAGAACCATCGAAAAAGTATGGCGTGCGACTTAATTGCCTTGGACTTTAAGTTACAATGATAAAAAATGGCCATGAACAACACTTAGGAAGTGATGACGATACTTCCAAAATATTAAAATAAATGTAAATGTCGGTGGTTAAATTAAAAAGTGAAACATTTTCTATACGAGGAAATTATGTGTTTCCAACAACTCAACAACCCACTAAGACATAGGTCGTGATGCATATCATTTAAGAGGTAAAGTAATTTATCTATCAGCGAAGACGCTTGAAGAGGATATAATAACCATTTAATTTATTTATTTTCAATTTTTCCATGATTTTTTTTAGGAAAAATGATCCATTTTAAATTTTTAGAAAGGCCCACGAGCACCGAGGGTTTTGGCATGGAGGTGTCTTAGAGAATCATCTCTAATTATGGGTGAGCATTTTAATAAAAAAAATAGTTGTAGGTTAAAAAAAAATTATAATCATGGGTGAGTATTTTAATAAAAAAATTAGTTGTAGGTTAAAAAAAATTATTTTTGTTTTAGGATGGCCTTCATTTCCATGCATTGGAGAGAAATGGAGCATGAGGGCATGTTCAATGATGGCATATGGATTTCATATGCACATGTTACTTTGGCAAATACTTTCGTTTGCTAAATTATTCTAGATGTGACTTCAATGGTGATCTTCTCTATTGTTTGATAGAAATGTGGGATCATCACGATGATCACTTGGTTATTAAAGGGAAGGTTCTTGAGATTACATTTTTTTTATATATAGTTATTTACATGATTGTCTTAATAAGGGGATGTGGTGAATTTCCATGCCTTATTCCAAGTGCCTATGTGATCATTGATATAGTGAATCTATCCTTGTTGTTTTAGGGTCTTTAGGATGAGTTTATTTATTGGAAGAATAACATATGTTAATATGCAATGTGGCTTGTAGTTATGATGGTTGTTTGTATTTCAAGCACATTTTCACCTCCAAAGGTATTTGGAGGGTGGTTGATTATAATTAGTCACTGCATAGATGGACATATCCATGATTGGTGGATTTCTTTGCTTGCTGAGATGAAGAGATAGTTGAATGAGGTTCATCGAGGGGCACTGATAAACTTTTCTTATGGTAGCATTCTATGTGCATTCTTCTTTGGACATGTACCATATATTGGATTGAATGTGTTAGTGAGAGTAGCAAAACCTTGTGTATGGAGAGTGGCTTAATGGGTATAAAGGATGAACTTCCTTGGAGGTGGAGAGGTTGACAAATGTTTTACAGATAGATTCTTTGTTACATGTGAGTGGTGATCTATTGCATTTAATTACATCGCATATGTAGGAGTTGAATTCTAATGGGATACACCTCCACCACTTCCTGATGACAACGAGTTTGGTGTCATTGGTAAGCATGAGTGTTTTTAAGATTTTGTGAAGTATTTCATAATAAATGTAGTACTAAATCTTGATGTGACAAGATAAATTTTGTATCTATGAGACCATAGTAGCATGTAGACATGAGGCAAGAAGAATAAAGAGTAGGTAGAGGCGAGCCACGAGTACATAGACACCAAGTAAACCCGAAACCATTGACCTTAGAGTATGTGTGAGAGACTCTAGAGATTTTTTATATGAGGATATTTCTAGTGAACCTTTATGGGGTTAACAATGATATTTGGTAGCATTATCCTAATTTTCTAATGTCTGGAGTGAGGTAATGTGGACCATAGCCTGATATACTCTTACATATCCTTAAAGTCATGTAGAATAGGATTGAGTGTCTCCAAAGGAGATTGTGAAACCAAGGCATGGAGCTCCAAAGGAGGATGTTCCTCTTTTCAATCTTCTCCTTATCCCATAGGGTTTGTGGTTATTTGTTTTGGATGTGAAAGAAGAAAGCATGAACATAAGAAAATCATTTTACTTGGTTTCATCACATGTAAATCCTTTAATTGAAAATCTTTGAGGACAAAGATTTTTGAATGAGGGTACTATGTTATGACCCAAAGGGGGAATATACAGGGTTAAATGTGTATGATATGACCCCAAGGGGGAGCATATATGGGGCTAAATGTACATGTAATGTGTGTTGATTAAGGTTGGTTGTCATTGATGTCAACACTTGAAGAAAGACCCATAGCACAAAGTTTTGGGTAATGGACCCAATAGTGTTTGATGTAAATATGACTCATTATTGTTTTGTCATGGTTGATAAGAAGTAAATATGGATGAACTCCAAAGTGGTCCCCTTATGGTGAAAGCCCTCACGGGAAGACGCTTTGTGGAGTAAGAGAACCCATGCTTAATTATGGAATAATGAGATGAAGGAAAGTGAATTTGTTAGGGAAAATATCCTAGATGGATAGTTCTTTTCATGTCATTCCCGGTGGTATGTGGAACGTCACATAATTCCTCACGGTTAGAGAGTTATGGCCATGAGAAGTTGGAGACCCCAAGTTTGTTTGATGGGTAATGGTATGAGTTATGATATATTTTCAGATAATACTATTCTATATGGATATTACA
>ML795839.1:11359-43837 GCA_009831015.1 Picea engelmannii
TACAGTTTGGTGCATGGTTGATGCACTTGTTTATGGTACATGTTGATTACAGGTTGGTGCATGGTTGATGCACTTGTTTATGGTAGAGGTTGATTACAGGTTGGTGCATGGTTGATGCACTTGTTTATGGTACAGGTTGATTACAAGTTGATGCATGGTTGATGCATGGTTCAGATTTATTGGTACAGGTTTACAACGATATATCTCAAAGTGATAGTGTGACAGTGGTTCCATCATTCTACTTCTACTTCAGGGTGGCAGGATGGGGCAAGGACAGGTGGTTGTAGCCAGCTTCCGGTTGTATCCGGAGAACATTGGGGGTTGTAGCCTCCTTCTGGTTGTAGCCAGTGATTTGGGGAGTTAGAGCTTCCCTCAGGTTGTAGCCTGAGAAACTAGGGGGTTGGAGCCTCCTTCTAGTTGCAGCTAGAAAACAAAGGAATTTAGTGCTTCCAATGAATGTAATTCTTCAAGACATATAAGAAAAAGCATTGCGTGGTTTTTTCCCGATTTGGGTTTCCCCGTAAAACATTGGTGTACTGTGTATGTGTATGATTGTTCATTTGTTCATTGCTTATTTACTCTGCAGTTATTGGATAATAATGCTTCATTGATATAGCACTTTGATTATATGGTTAAAAGGGATTATATTGCTCTATTACTGATTCACCCCACCTCTCAGTAATCCAACAATGTGTAAATATATATGTAATAGGGTCGACCTAATAGTAAAGGGGCCTCATGTGTGAATAGGTATATATAGAGATCATGTACTCATTATTGTAGAGAGGTGAATTGTGATGTATGGAGGTAATTGGTTATGTGGAGAAGACTCTCCTATTATTTAAGGAGTTATTGTGTAACTCGTCTCTCTTATCTATATTGGAGTTGTGATCCACGCTCACATTGTTGTACATGGTGTTTACTTATGTTATGTTATGACATCTTAACCATTTGTAACCTTACAAAGTCCTAATTTTGTATCAACATATATTTTTCTGTTTTGGGAGGGAATTTATGTACATACTCAACCTCGATGGATATGTGTATATATGATGGTTGATTACTTGAATCATGTTATTTTATGATTATTTATGTGAATGTTGTGTTTACATGTGGTTTTCTTTTTGTTTCATAAATTTGAAATGAAATTTTCAAATTGCAATCAAACACTTGATTTGATAAATAGTCAATACATTAATTATTGGATACATACACAAATGTGATTGCCTCAAAATTTTGAGATAAAATTTAATCTCTTATAAAATTCCTAAGCAAACAGTTTGAAAGAAAAGAATAAACTAAATTGAGTTAAGATATGAGGAGTTATTAATCTAGACATACAACTAGGTGGTATATTTTGTAAGGTACCAGATGTATTATAATAAGAAGAAACATAAATATTACAACAAATACCAGTGGAACAACAAAATATACAGAATCTCAACACCAAAAATGATACCTTTATTGATAGAAAGACAAGTTCACTTTCCTCTTCAAGGAAGAAACCTATGTTGGTTGTGGAGCCTGATTATCTTCCTGATTCGGAGGTCTTGTTTCTATCATGTTTGGATCCTAGTTCTTGACAGGGGGGTGTGGGGGGGATTTCCCCCCAAATATATTTCTAGGGGGTTGAGAGGGGGTGGAGAAATTCATTGGATCCCGCTGGAGGGGTTTTGGGGGCAACGCTCCTGAAGAGAAAGTTTTGGGAAAAAATTCTTGTAAAATATTATAATTTCATAGTCAATTTAAGTCGTTCATCATTAGGTTGCATATTTGACGGTAGAAATTATGTTAGGGACTAGGTATTTTTATCCTATAAGGAAACCTTGTTTTATGTATGATGGAATTGTATTGTGTCTAGGTAGGAGAGTGAATATTGTATTATGAGAGAGGAGACTATGTGAAAAAAAGAGGAAGTTATAGCGAATGTGTTGTAGGTTGTATCCCTTCATTTGTTGGATAATAATAAAGGAAGAACTTGCAATTTATCTAGTGGATGTAGGCCATATTGGGTGAACCACACATATATGTGTCTCTATTGTATTTTGTATCTTCTATGTTTTATTTCCACATTTTTTTTTTATTATTTCTCTACGATCC
Organism: Picea engelmannii; assembly: GCA_009831015.1. NCBI lineage: Eukaryota > Viridiplantae > Streptophyta > Pinopsida > Pinales > Pinaceae > Picea > Picea engelmannii. The sequence continues at coordinate 13,460 of ML795839.1, forward strand.
TCTTTTTCTAATATCCTCCAGCAGAGCGGAGTTGTATTACAATAATTTTCAAGACAAGACTTTCTCATACTTTCTAGTCTTATTTATACTAATTTTGTATTGTAAAGAACGTTCTAGAGGAATATCTTTCTAGTAGCAAAAGCTTCTATTAGTTATTCTTACATTAGACTTGTTCACATTATTAAATAGGCCTCATTAACTAATGTTGGGCATTATTACATGGAAAATATATTATTTTACCTACGTGAGGGTTTAGGGAGGTTAGGTCCCTAGCATGCCCCCCCCCTTGAAAAACAACCTTATTCGCAAGGCTTTAGAAGAGGAAATTTCCGCAGAATGGTAGTCGTCTCCTAGGTGGCATCTTCTATAGGGGTATCCTTCCATTGAACTAACAATTCCTTGATGATGTACTGATGGAGACAATGCTTTCACTAGTCCAAGATTTATTGTGGCTACAACCAAATCAAACCTTGTTCATCCAACTCAAGGAGATTGGTTTGAGTCTGGCACATAGTTCCAATCACTTTCTTTAAGCATGAAATATGAAAAACACGATGGAGCTTATGGTGATTGAGAAGATCTAACTGGTAGGCCACGATCTCCACTCGCTTGAGAATTTTATAAGGACCATAAAATTTGGGGGTAAGTTTCTGATAGTGTTAAGATTTGGGTGAATTTTTCTTATAACGTTGCAAACAAAGAAACACTTGGTCTACTTCAATGAATTGACATTTGGAATGACCCTAATATTCTTGTTGCTTCATGAGATTCTTATCTAGGACCAAATTGTTTTTAGGGTATGGAGAACGGTCACTCAGATTGTAAGATTGTTTTCAAGCTCATGAACCTTGGAGACACTTGGAATGTATGAGAGAAACGAATGCATATTTTTCCCATAGACTACTTCAAAGGGAGTCATGCTAGTGGAAGTATGGTAAGATGTGTTGTACCACCACTCAACTAGAGGTAACCACTGATCCCACTGATTTTTTCTGTTAGATGAAAAACAATGCAAATATCTTTATAAACACTTATTGATAGCTTTAGTTTGTCCATCAATCTAGGGATTATAGGTGGGGATGAGATGCAAATGGGTTCCCTGGAGCCTGAACAATTCTCACATAAAATTGTTGGTGAAAGTTGGATCATACTCAAAGACAATAGAATGAGGCATTCCATGGAGTTTGAATATATTATCCATAAAAAAATGAGACACTTTGGATGCAGTGATTAATGGGTGTTGAAGAGCACATAAATGAGCATATTTGGAAATTTGACCGAATACCATCATGATGAAAAAATTATTTCCCTATTTAGGTAAGCCAATAATGAAATCCATAGAAATATCCCTCCAAATAGTCGGTGGAATCGAGAGCAGATGGAGTGTTCCTATAGCGTTAATTGTTTTTCCCTTATTGCAATGAAAAGTATCACATTCAACCACAAAGGTGAGGATGTCATGTTTCATACTTTCCCAAAAAGAATAACGTTTGACCCATTCATAAGTTTTGGTACTCCTTGAATTTCCCATTGCACATGAAGCATGAAACTCAAAGAGAATCATGGATTTAAGGTTCGACTGTCTTCTTAAATACACGCAACCTTTATATAAAATCTCTTCCTTGTGTCGAGAGTACCATAGAGAAGCTTGAGTATGTGTTTATGGGTCTTATATCCCTTGATTCAATAGTAGGAGCCAAACCCACCACTGAGGCCCTATTAGACTCTGTAGTGTTTAATAGTGGAATGGTTCTCCAGATCTTGGGATCCGACCAAATTATCGATGGGATTTATGTTTCCTTGTGAAAGCTCTTCCTTTAGTTTAGACTATTTCTTTTATATTTTCTCTTGGGTGGGACGGATATGTGATGTAAGACGGTATAAACCAACTTGGTAACAAACAAGAATAAGTTTTTTCTACTGGGGAAGAGGCTGAGCTTGGGATAAACTACTACTCGAGCATGCAGACGACAATTGTATACCACATGACTAGTACTAATACATTAACTATGTGATCATCCAATTATTGTATGAGATACTAATTATCAGAAAGAAAACACATATGTGATAAGATAATGGCCAAAAAAATAATCCATCTACCATAATCATCCATCACATAATAATACAACGATTCATCTTCATCTTTAAAGCAAAGAACAACAAAAACATTGCACTAGATAACTTGACAACATAATTAATTTCTCTTACTCATTACAACATCATTCATGAAACGAGATAGGAAATAGTTCTTCTCCACATCCAATCACACATGTAGTCGATGAAAATAACTTTGTCTCTGGTCCAAAAGGACTTCTCTATTAATGGTAGCTCAGAAATAATTCTTAGCAAAACCAAAACAGAATAGTTTCTTGCAACAACCATCGACCTGGTACTAGTTGGTCAACGTTATTATTTATAACATGAATTCAACTGAAAATAACAACTAAGTGCAGTTTAACAAAACAAAATTCGCGACGTGGAATCCTCTCCTAAAAGTTTCTTTAACAGACAAATCAAGATATCACTTGAAAGGGGTGAATTTTCTCATACTCTGACCAACTGATAAACAGTTCCTCACAAGTTTGGGCCCATGGAAATTTGTGTTGTTCCATCAAAGCGACGTAATTTCCTCTGACCTCCACCGCATGCGTCCAGTACTTCACCAGACTTGTGTTTAACTATTATAGCACAGTCTGAGCCTTCATCGGATGTTCCATAAATCGTTGCAGTTGTCCCGACACTATGTCGGTCACCTTCGCTAGCTCTTCGGACCATAATGAATCCTGCTTGGTATGTGATTTGACTATGTCATACAATTCAACAAAGTTTTCAGGGTTTCCAAACTCGAGGAGCTTGATATCCTTCATCACCTTGTTGATCCTCAGACCCATTTTCTCTCAAGTTTATCGATGAAGTCACAGAGCCAATTTTTCTTGATGGTTGGAGGGATCTTTCCTGCATTCGTAATCAAAATCATTTAGAAATTTCTTACTAGGAAAAATATATGAAGAAAATGTAAGCAGGAAGAAACCAGACTGATGCATACCTGTAAAGCTCACTAAGCCTGATTGTTTGACACTTACGTGATCTCTGTGACCTTTTGAATTACCAGCTCCATCTCTGTTAACACCGCCATTTTTCTTCAGTTAGGGTGAGTTACATCCGCATGCCATAGCATGGTATATTAGGTACGTAAAACCCGAGAGTTAAAGTCACGCCAATGGCCAGTTGGCCCTTGGGGTCGGGAAAACATGTCAAAGCCAAACATGTGCCGAAAATACGAGTAAGTTCCCAAAAGATCGGATGCCTTCATAAGGAAATTCGTTAAATGCTTCATATCGAGGCAAGTTGCTCAAACAAAAGTCACATCAACAAGTGCATCAACCATCATCAACTCATTATGGAGGCTAGGGAAATTAAAGGAATTTGAGATGCTCATACCACACATCCTCTGCAACTCCTATCGGTTGTGTCTCACATGTCCTAGATTATACCCGTAGCACGGATGTAACACAGTAATTATTTAAAACATCCCGTCACAAGGCATTCAATGTTCCCTGGCACGTTTTGGCTTACTACCCTGCTTCGCTATAAATTCTAGATATTTTGTATGTGTTCCACACATCAACCAAGATTATGCACCATCGTCGACTTGTCTTGTGAGCCCAATCTGATCAAATTTTGTTCTTTGAGCATTTTTCAAGTCATTCGTACATAAGGTAGATACTCTATCCTACTATGTGGACTCCTCCAAACACAAGATGGGGCCTGTGAGGTAGCCTAAGCGCTAGTCTTGAGCCACAAAATGCTTGGGAGTCATTCTTATTTGCAGTGGGTGTCCTCGAGGCTTCAAAGGGAGGTTCCTACCTTCGCTCAGAAATGATGGTAGCGCCTCAAGTTGATTTCTAAGTGGAGGAAGCTACATTGGAAGGGCACAAGTTGGAAGCCATGCCATCTCAACAGTAGACACCATGGAGGAGAGGAAGGCCCAAGAAAAATAAGGAAGTTCATCCCGACTGAGTCGTGTGCACAATCAGCTGTTGAGGAGTTCCTAATGTGTTCTATCTGGATAGAGCCTGTTAGAACCACCCATCGAGGAAGTGGGAGATGAACGAGAAGGAAATAAGCCTCAAGTTATAACGCTCTAAATCCTAATCAGCAACTGGAGCAGGAACAAATCGCCATAGCTGAACTTTATCAGAAGAATAGAGAATTACGATAATTCTCTATTAAGAGAATAAAGAACCTTGAGGTGTCAGAACTGTAAGGTTGCGAAGGAAGTGCAACCTGGCTCAAGAGACAGCTTCGGGAATCACAAGATACAATTGTGCAGTTATGTGAAGCCAAAGGGTGTCGGAAGAAAGGAGCATTAAAACACTACAAGGAGCGCTCAACATCCCAGGAGAAAGTTTGGGTGTAGAAGAGACATATTTGGCGGACTCTGTTTTGTATTCTCAGACATGATGCATAATTTTGATAATTTTCCCTATTTGTTGTAAAACATTTCACATTCTCATTTTAACCAGGTCAGTTGTCCAAAAGGTGTTGGTAGTGTTTATTGTATGTAACTTGAGCCCGACGGGAATCTTAATATATAAAACCTTGAAATTTTGTCGAAAGGATTCTAGTCATAGAAGTTGAATGCATCGTTTTCCCTTTTTGTGCATAAATCTATTGTTTTATTTGTCTAAGCCTCTTGTAAATTAGCCTTGATTTTATAATTAGCATTGCTCTGAGTTGCTTTGCATTTTCATTGATATTTTTCTAAAAAAAAACTTCCGACGTTGATTGATGTTGATGTGGCGTCACTGAATCGGGGCTCATGAAATAAAACCTTGATTCGTATTTTATGAGCATAATGAAATGAATACATATTATTAGTAGGTTCTTAACACAGAATAACATAGATACAGTAAAACTAGTTTTCTATTCAATAATGAAATAAGTTGAAACTATAAAATGCAGTGGAAACGAGGTTGTTGGAATGGTGGAGGTTGCTCTCATTCCCAAGAAAATGATTACAATGAGGCTCTGAAGGAATTTTTACCATAAGAAGGAATTACAAAACTATATACATCCAAAAACCTAACCCTAGGAGATGAAGCGCCAAAAGTCATGTGGGCCCCGTTTGGGTAAATCAGTACATCAACTTCCTGGGGTCGTAACTTTTGCATACGATCTCTGTTTTAGGCGTATGATAGCCCGTTGGAAAGGCATCATCGAGGAGATTCATTATTGGCATGTTATAGGAGGAATTTACATATTTCAAACCTGTTTTCCCAGAAAACACCGTTTAGGGCCTCAAAACGGCTCCGGAAGTGAAAACTGTTAAAAATATTAAATTACCAAAATTGACAGAAAATTGTTTTGAGCTAGTTGGAAAAGGTGGGTGGTCACCGATATCGACTTGGATCAAACCTGTAACTCATATTGTGGGTAATATTCAGACTCGATACTTTTTTTAAGTCGAACGCACTAAACTAAGCTTGACATTGCGACTACCGATGTCGGGTGAGTATCAGGGATCGGCCTTCGGAAATAAAACTGACACGTAGTTTCTTCGTGGGTTATTTTCCTTCAAATCTCCCGATATCGAAAAATTTTCGGAAGTTGGCGATCGACGATTATTATTTTAATTTCGTTCAACGCTTACTCTTTTAACCTTTCACCAATGCCGAAGGGATCGTTCGTTGAAAATCTCCCTGCGGACAGGTAGATTGCCTCAAAGAGATAGACCCTACTCTAAGACAGAAAGTGCTTAACGTGGACACTGACTTCCTTTCAAATCCATACAAACTAGCACATGAGAAGGAAGGAGAACAGTAGTACCTTTTTATCGATGTTTGTCCCTACATGCTCCAAATCGAGCTCCGAACTCTCGCTCCTCGCTGAGTCCTGTAGACAAACAAAGTACGATCGCTTCCTACTCTATTGATGTTAGCTTGAAAACAGATCTATCTATCAATGATAGGTTCATGTGAGGTCAGACACAAACTAGAAAGAAACAGTCCAAGCATGTCATATTGATGAGAATAACGATAGCAGTACTTACAATCATAGATGTGAATGTGACAGCTTCATCAAGTCCCCTTTGTCTAACCCTTGATCGAAATATCCACAACCTGGATGATAGCAGCTTCATTGATCACTTCTCCTTTGACTGACTGTGTGTTCCCTATGAGATCATAGGTTTGATGCTATAAATTCTTCCCCCTTTTCACCATCATAGAGCTTGCTTATATAGGTTAAGAGGAGCTTAACCTCTTGAGTTATATTTAGAACAAGTTGAGGAACTTCCTCCTTAGATCAGGGATCTTCTGATGGAACCAAGAATTTGAATGCAACTGCCTTATAAAATTGAAGGATCCTCCCCTTATTCTCCTCAACGAGCCAACTACTACCTCATATTAGGAAGCACTCCCTCAAAAGGGGCATCAGAGTGCTGTAACGCCCCCTAGGAAGCTTGAGGGGAGTGCCAGCGCTCCAAAGGTGCATAACGCTCCTTCAGAGGGGTAGGCGAGCGTTATAACGCTCTCTGAGGCCTTATAGGGGAGTGCCAGTGCTCTTAAGGCTGATGTAGGGGAGTGTTCACCCTCAGAACCTTTGTTTAAGAGCTCTTCTCAGGTGATAAGAGTTCCTTGACTTCAGTTAACCAGTTCCCCTTCTCCAAATCAAGTGTATGAGATGTTTTAAGTGCCTCCTTAGTGTCGTCGTTATGGTAGTATGCTTGAAAAACGTTTGTGACACTTGTGAACAACTTGCGACACTTGCGAAAGTTGTAAGGAAGATGCGACACTTTCGACAATTGAGAGGAACATGCGACACTTATCGAGTTGAGTAATTTTGACGTGTAACAGATTTCCCCCCAAAGTATGAAGTTAGAAGATGTGAACTGATAACGGAAATGATTTGTAGACGTTCAAGCAAGGGTATAGACTTGGAGAACCTGACAAAAGCTGCACACAAACATCCAACAAATATCATGACATCTTTCAAATCCCAAGGCAGGCATACCTATGCTTGGGTGATCAAGACTTGCAAGATATGGCTGCCATAAAATACACTGCGGATCCATAATTGTATTGACAAAAAGGTATAGCCACCAAAGATACAATGTGGATCTATACTCTGATGACTCGGACTGATCGTAGCCACGAAGAATACACAGTAGATCTATGAGATGAAAAGACATAGCCACGACCAATACAAAGTGGATCTATGTAACAGTATATGCGTCATTTGTCCAATAGAAAATCCTTCGCAACCTAGGCAAAGCATATATCAAAGTGGTCACTCAACCCAGGGTCTTTTCACCAATCCCAATATGGTACAAATCTAACCATGTGAATAGATGTCCTGATGTCAAACATGGCAGAAACCACTTGATTACCGACCAATGGTGTGAACCGTTAACAATTGCGAGGGAGATCACCATTAATGCCAATGACTCCCAAGGTACCCTAGTACATTCCAGCGAATGTGAATAGATGAACTAAGGTCGAACATCTATGGAATCATTCGAACCTACTATCGAATGTGAGGAGGCCTGCCATTGAGGCATGCAGGTCCCAAAGTACTAACTGGTTTCTAAGTTTGATCCCCAGATAATGTGTTGAAGTCGACAGGAATAGACTCGTTGAGGGAGGGCCTTGATGTATCCCCCATCAACGACAAAAAAAGAATATAGAGATGTGATTGGTAGACCAAAATAACATGGACTGACATGGGTTTTGAGGCAAGTTATTTGGGATGGCTAACTCTAGAGGCGGATACTTCCCTTGAACACTGAGGCACAACAGTGAAAACATGACATGGACCAAAACTATGCAGTGGGTACTGTGACTTGCGTCGGGTGACCCAAAGGAGTGAAAGGAACTCAAAGGATTGGCTCAGTGCAGAGGTTTAGCGGATTATGATGTATACAAATGACCAAGTGTCGTGTTCAAGAGTGACTCTAAGAAGTGTTGGATGATGTTCTCAAGAGACTGTTTGACTTGCTCCTTTCAATTTTTTCCCCCATCCAGATAGACGAGTACCTCCTTTTATTTAATGAGCTCGAAGAGGATAACACATGCTCGATATAACTCACCTTCGGTAAGTTCCTCTTCCTTTGTTTAACAAACCAGAAGAAGTAAGGGATCGATCCCATATGGGCCTGTCAATGTTTGTTTTAACGAGTCTAAAGACATAAAACTTGAAGGTTTTTCAGGATTATAGAGTTTGGAAAAACACTTAAAAGAGAACTATCTCAGTTCCTTTTTCGTACAATATTCTAACGAGACCGAAAAAGGAGTAAACTATCACCCGAAAGACGCCCTTTCTGACCTTTTAACGAGTGTGAAAGGAAGCAAGGTCACACGACAATATTTTCATATTTAGAGAGTCTGAAAAGGGTTTAAAGTAGACTCTAGGGGGGTTCCTTTTTCGTGTGTTCGTGTATCATACGGGTCCAAAAAAGAGATAAAAGTTTACCCAGTTACGTTCTCATATTATCGAGCTTGAGAACGAACTAAGACTATACTCATAAGTGCGACAAGGTGAATAAACCATCAGGACTGCCAGGAAACCTGTGATGCCAAAACTACAAATCAGGGTTTAGTGAAGCCAACATATTGTTAGAGAAACCCATAAATGACCATACCTTATGAAAAATGAAAATTTATAAATAACAATACATTGAAAATTTCATTTACCATTTCATTTTGCACAAGGATTTTGGAGTAGTGGAGATGTCATTTGAAGTGGATCTTGTTTTGCTCGCTACCAGAGCTACGGTTGAACTTTTCGCTTGCCGTTTGGACCAGGTATATCTCCATCTCTACTTCTTTCAATTACATGGTTTAGTATCCATTTTCATAGCATTATTTATTTTAAATTATGAATCCCTAAGTTGCCCCAAATAGAACCAAATCAGCCTCTTTAAAAATCAATGGAAAAATGAGATTTTTTTGCAAAACATGTTCGAGAAAAGGATGGCTAAGATGACAACGCCCCAATAGTCGATTATATAGGTCATTTTTTGGTAAAAGAACCCATGAAAAATCTCCCGATACGCCCACGCAGCCACAAAGTCGTTTTTTATTTTTTAAACATCTTTATTGTTTGTTTGATGAATGTTAAATGGTTAAGAGAGGGCGTGGTAATTATAAAGAGTGTGTCGTCACTTTTAAATGATGTGGGCATCTTATTTCATGTTTTAAATTGCTTTTGAAAATTGTCGAAATTGCCAAAACGTGGAAATAATGAATTTCTTGAATTTTTGTTTTGTAGGTAACTTCAGCGACCATGATTGAGTGGAAAGAAAGAGAAGATGAGATGGACGACTTAGCTACCTTGTGGAGTCCCCACACACGGGCCACGTTGCGAGCTTGTGGCTTGCTCAAATTCTTCAAGTTGCAAAAAATGAAGAAAGAGATTCTATTGCTCGACCATATGATCGGCCTATGGGATGTTGCAGAGCAAGGATTCCGGATTGGCACACAGCTTTTAACCATTGAGTTAGAAGACGTGTATTTTTTGACTGGCCTATTGAAAAGAGGGGTCCCCATATCTTTCTCCGGGCAGAGGGTGATACCTAAACAAGTGGACGTGTATATGGCATGCCACTGTATCCAAGGAGCAAGGCTGGTAGGGGGTAGAATCCCTATCAAGGACATTCGAGAGCTACCCCTCTGGTCTATACTATTTGCCATCACGAGTGTGATGGGAAGTACTAGCGCACATCTGGCATCGAGATCACAGGTGGCTTACGGTGTTCAGTGTTTGGAACCAACACTGTTCAACTGTAGTGCAGGGTTCCTTCGAAATGTGAAGGAACAAATTTCACGGTGCAGGACAAGACAGAAGCAGTTTGGTTATGGCTCATTTCTGGTCTCATTTTTTCTAGAGTGCATCCCCCATATGCAGCCTCAGATAGCACTGGTGGTGTGACCAGTGGATGAACCGAGGATGGAGAGGTGGACTGGTCTGTCTCCGAGGCTGGTAGCGGAGTCAGAGTTCCATTTTACTAGTGATTTCTTTACCTGGTTGAGACGGCAGTATCTCTGGATAGAGGACTTACCGTATGCTGAGGTGGATTTCCGTGGGAGTATGGATTTGATTTTACCCACGGGGGAAGACTGGGATGTGTTAGGTAAGAGATCGAGCCATACCTTGCCTAATTTTTTGTTTTTTAAGTTTTTCGATGTATATATATTTTTTTGGGTATGTGGAAGAGTTTTAACAGATGTATTGTTTTCGACATGCAGACAAGGGAGTAGTGTGCTTGACCGATATACTGATACCAGGATGTTGTGAGGGCATCCCAGTTGTAGCAGATCCGGTAGTACCAGTGATAGGTCTCCGAGAGGTTGAAAGAAACCTCCAAGGCCTTACGATGGACATTCCTCCTCTACGGAGGGGAGAAGTGCCTTTACATCTGCAGAGGCACACTATGGGAGTACTAGAGAATATCAATTCTCTGCTGAGGTGCGTAGTGCACGTGGTGATGTGTTACTCGCAGCACAATGTAGCGTAGAGAGATTAGAGTCCCTCCGGTGATCATATTTTTGTATGACTTGTCAGGCGATGTTGTATGGGTGAAAAGACCCAATATTTTTCTCTTCTACATACTTTTTGATGTAATCCAAACATTTCAGTCACGCCATATATATATATACAGTTTCGATTTTTTTACAGTGCCAATGATTTGTACATGATGATGTCTGTGATGTGTTTTAATTTACATGTAATGTACAGTTTTTTTTTCCTTAACTCTTATATGTGGGCAAGATACCGATCCATGATATAATTAGCTAACGAATCTGAAACACTATTAAGTTCTCTTGGAATGTGTCTATATTCAATTTAATGGAACATTCGTTCAAGGCGGAAAACTTGTAAGTGGAGATGTAGCAGGATAGGACTAAGGATAGCATATATACGGTTGAGTTGATAGACCACGAGTTGGGAGTCTAAGTACACAATGATATGAGAGATACCTAGGGAGGAGGCTTGGGTCAACAGTTCAATGACAACATGATATTCTTCCATGTTGTTGGTTGCTGGTCCTAAGAAAATGCCTTCTGAACTCAACACCTCATCAAATTGGTAAATAACCCATGCTGCCGAAGAAATGTTCCGGGTATGTCGACTAGTGCCATCCGTGAACCCAAAAAAGATAGGAAAGGAAGACATCATCTGCACATGAAAACACAAGCACAGTCATGAGTGGCAACAGTAAAGACTCGAGCACGTGAAAGAAATAGACACACCAAACTAAAAATACAATAATGTACAAAGTACAGATGTTAGGTGATCTAGGCATAGTACTTTTTAAGGTAAAGCCCGTTTCGGGGCTCTCCTAGGGAAATTCCATCATGATCAACTAATTAGTAGGCACCTCTATGTAAAACACACTTCACGATGTAAGGACCGTGACACAGAGGTTCTAAATTTCCTGTCCCCAATTTGTTGTGAGCTTGGTCATAAACTAGGACTAAGTCTCCTTCTGTGAAAGTCCGAGGGTGGACGGATTTGTCATACTGACTCTTAATTCGTTTCTGATGTGCCTCATTGGCGAGAGCAACATCGCAACGTGTTTCGTCCAATTTGTATAGATACAAGAATTGTTCTTATTCAGCAGAAGTATGGGGTAGGAGTTCTACTTTTAGTTTGAGTGATGGAATCTCACACTCGATTGGTAGGACGACTTCAATGCCATATACCAATTGGTAAGGGGTGAATCCAGTTGAATTTTTCACAGAGGTGTGATAAGCCCAGAGAGTGGAGAAAAGTTGTAAATGCCACGATGTTTTGTTTTCCCCTACCATGCATTGGATCATGGTTTTTAGGACTTTGTTGATGGCCTCAACTTTCTTGTTGGCCTATGGGTAGTAAGGGGATGAGTTTTCATGGCAAAAACCCAATTTGACATGTAACTCACTCATCATCTGGTTTTTGAAGTGTGCACCATGATCAGTGACAATGGCACGTGGTACACCAAAACGAGTTATGATATGGTTGAAAAGGAACAGATCTGTAGTGCGACCATCATTCAGGAAGGTAGGCATAGCCTCAGCCCATTTGATGAAGTAGTCGATGGCGACGATGATGTAACTGTGCCCCCCGGCTGAGGTAGGCTTACACTGCATGAAATCGATGCCCCACTTGGAAAAGGGGCCGATGGCGATAATGGGGTGCAATGCAGTAGGGTCGGTGCGTGCCTTCTTGTTAAAGAGTTGGCAGGGTGGGCATTTTTTGATGGCCTCAATGCAATCTTTGAAAATCGAGGGCCAAAAGTAGCCGACACGTAGGATTTTTTGGGCTGTGGACATCCCAGAGAGGCGACCGCGATAGGCACCAAGGTGAAAATCATTCAAAATGTGTTTAGCCTCCTCGTGAATCAGACATCGTTGAAGGATGGTGTCGATACCGTGGTGATACAAGGTGTCGTTGATGATGAGATAGCGACGAGAGTGGTGACGAATATGTCGACGCTCTTCGCGAGAAATGTTGGGCTGAAAACGTTGGGTTTGAAGGTAGAGGAGAATGTCTCTGTACCAAGGATCGGAGGTGCTGATGAGGAAGAGAGATTGATCAGGGAGAGAATCTCTAGGTTCAATGTTTTCATCGGCATGAGGGAGAGCACATATAAGATCTTCAAACACCAGGGATTTTTTGGCTTTGGACTTCGTAAACTCAAGATCAAATTCTTGAAGAATAACGATCCATTTTGAATATTTTCCCCCAAGTACTTGACGTGTCAAGACGTGGTACATGGGGTTGGAGTCTACGATTACCGTGGTGGTGTGTAATAAGATGTAGTGGCGGAATCTCTGGACAACGATGACAACTGCTAGAGCCAGTTTCTCGACATGTGAATATCGGAGCTCGGGTCCAGATAGACTTTTGCTCAGGTAGTAAATCACATGTTCTTCGCCGTTAGGGTTCTCCTGGACTAACACCATCACAATAGTGGAAGCGGATGCAACCAAGTAAAGGATATAGTACCTTGTATACTCCAGAGGGTGTAACAAGAAAGCGTGGGTCAAGGTGTGCTTGAGAGCATCGAATGACCATTGGGCAGTGTCATCCCAGATAAAAGGGGTGTTTTTCTATAGTAACCACATAAATCCTTTAGTTATTTTGGTGTAGTTGCAGATGAAAAGACAAAGGAAGTTTGCTTTGCCTTGCAAACTTTGGAGTTGGGTTAAGTTGGTGGGTGGGGGTAAGGCTAGAATGGCCTTAATATTTAAGGGGTCCACCCGGATCCCATCTTTGGAGACAATGAAACCAAGGAGTCGACCAGATTCGACAGCGAAAATGCACTTGTGTGGGTTCAAGCGAATACGATAGAACCGACATCAAAGAAAAATTGCCCACAAGTGATCGATGTGATTGGATCGATCGGATGAATGGGCAGGTAAATTGTCGAGGTAAGGCTCTACAATATGCTTGATATCGTGGAAAGTGTATGACATGGCCTGCTGGAAAGTGGCACCAGCATTTTTTAGGCCAAATGGTAACTTTTGATAAGAAAAAGTTCCCCATGGGCAGATAAAGGTTGTCTTATGTTGATCAACAGGTAAGATTTCAATCTGGTTATACCCAGAAAATCCATCCATGAAAGAGAAGATTATGCTCCCTGCACAATTATCGATGATTTGATCGATGAAGGGCGTAGGGTAGGTGTCTTTAGGACAAGCCTTGTTGAGATCTCGATAGTCGACACAAACAAAGATGGTCCCTTGTTTTTTGGCAATCGGAAAAAGGTTGGAGACCCATTCGGTTAAAGGGATGGGGTAGATAAAACCAGATTTGAGAATTTTTTCAACTTCTGCCTTTATAGCTGCGATTTTCTTGGGATGAACCGGGAGAAGCTTTTGGCGAACAGGTTTCACGTCAGGGTAGGTTTTGATTTTGTGTACGGCGATGGAAGGTTCAATCCCTGGCATTTCCTCGTAGCTCCATTCGAAGACATCACGGAATTCCTTGAAAAAAGTGGTATAAGAGACCACTTCCTCGGGTGTGCAATTAGCACCGAGGTGAATGTTTTCCATGACACCTTCTTTGATCGAAATATCAATAACGATCGTAGTAGAGATGTTACCCATGTTCCCCTCAGAGAGAGTATCTTGTGTGAGGATCGTATATTGCAGAGCATCAATAATATTGGGAGGGAAGACATAGAGTATGTCTTGATGAATTTCTTCCAAAGGCGGAAGAAAAGAGGATCGATGATGGTTGTCATCCCAAGGCAGATCGTCAATGCTAAGCATTTCCATAATAGATTCGTCAGAAAGAAAAATCCAGGAAATGTAACCAACGATGGACGATAGGGAATCTAACCATGAGGGCACTGAGTATGCATCCGATGTCAATAAATGTGGATTGTCCGAAGAGGGAGAGGCAGATTGAATAGCTACGTATGCGGCCTCGGCTGGGCTAAGTGGCATAGTGTCAATGAGCACATCGAATTCCAGGGGACTAGGTACAATCCAAGGGTCAGATGATTCCAAGGATTGATAAGGCATAGTCAAGATCATATTGACGACGGAAATATGATGCGCAGTGGGTGGAAGTGGTGTAGAGAAAGTACCCATGAGGCTAGAATATTTCAGTAAGACAACACCAACACTTTCATGCGTAACTGGATGGTCTCCCAAAAAGGGAATGTTGTTGGTGGCAGGGATGCGAGCATCGGGTGTGAAGAAATCAAGCTGATCGATGGTGACAATTTTTCCTTGATGGGGGAATTGTACACATCGAAACACCGATGAGGCGACTGCAGTCATACCGTAGAACCAACTTATTTCGAGTAGTAGGTTGTAATCAAGGGGAGCATCGACCACCTCGACATCATTGGTAACAATTTTTTCGCCCAACTGAATGGCTAAGGATTGTAATAATCCGTGAGGATGAAAACCTCGTTCATCGAAAGAGCGTAACATCATAGTGGATTTGTTAAGCGCATGCGATTTTAGGCCCTTCCAACAAGCTAAGGACATGACACAAGTAGAGACTCCCTCATCCAAGATAGTTCGATGGATTTGTTGATTGTGAACAACAACATCGATTTGGAAAGCTAGCTGGTGGGAGAGTCATGGTTGATGATCATCTAGATTAAACGTGAGATTATTTGATGACTTGGGATCAAAATCGCCGATAGCAGCTAAGAGAGTTTTACATTGACTGGGACAGTGTTGTATAACTTCCAAGGCAGACATAGCGCACGGTGCTTGGGCCAAATCTTCTACAATGTTGTAGTTTTGGGTAGCTCGTGAATTAGGATTAAAGGTAGACTTACAGATGGTGCTCTTAGGAGGGTGTAAGATAGAGTCAAATGAAGGTTTCTCAATCTGAAGTGGCCCAGATGGAGTACTAAGAAATGGAGGATTAACGGAAGAGGGTAACGGCTTCGATGCAGAACCATTAGTAGTCTTCAGTTTATCAAGTTTAACTGGCATGTCATACATCGTGGAGCGAGTGGTCAGGTTAACCCCATTGAACATGTAAATGTGGGCACTTGTCAAGGCCTCATCATGGGGTGGGTTGGAACTGCCCCTATCAGCCGGGGTTTGAGAAACCAAAGATTGCTGCTGTGGAAAAGGCTGAGTAAGCACAACAGGTTGTGAATTTCCATTAAAGAGCTTGGCCACTTCATCGCGATGTGGACAGTCTCGGGTGTAGTGATCGTCACCACAAATGAGACATGGGAATTTCGTTTTTCGTTGTGGTTGTTTTCCAGTAGCAGGGGTTTGTGGTTGATTTTTTGGTTGTTCATTATTTTTTTTCTTTGGTTTGTTTCTCGCTTTCTTATTGCCCCCGGGTTGTTGTGAAGTGGTCGATTGGACTGCATTCACATCAGAGACCTGAGTTTGAGGGGGGGTAGAAGAGGGTGAATTCAGGCTGGGAGAAGATGTCGAACTGGGCCACTGAATCGTTCCAGCCGACTGGGTAGTAGATTGGGTTTTGACGGAGCCAATAACTCCATCCGCATGGGAAGCAGACGATGGTTTGGATGGATCGTTAGTGGCACAAGTAGCATTCGGCATCAACTCATACAGTGTACCGGATTGTGAATAGACTAAGTCTAGGTACTGATCTTGGGTAATGGCTTCTTCCTCGGTGACTATGCCACCCATGGCAACATCACGAGCAATCTGGGGTAGAAATGATTTGGTGAACCATTCCGCTAACAATTGGTCAGGAATGACCGCTTTGATTAGCCTTCATCGTCGTCTCCATTCATGGATATGATCAGATATATGTATGGACATTGTCTAACGAAGGGAGGTTAATAGTTCAGTACCCGTCTCGTATCGAATAGGTAGTTGGAAGTGCATGAGGAAAGACATGGTGAGAGAGTTGAAATTGTGAAAAGATGCACGTGGTAATTCAATATACCATTTCTCCGCAGAACCCATAAGCGTTCGTTGGAAAATATGCAAGCGTATAGAATCATCCATGAGGGAGTTGGATGAACACCACAAATGGAAAGTCATCACGTGGTTGTTTGGGTCTTCTCCGAACTTTCCGTCGAATTTTGGGATATCAGAAGGAAGTTTAGCTGGAATAGCTGGCCAAACCGGAGAATGATAAATAGGATCATTCGTTAACCGAGACAATTCTGGAAGTTCCAAGGTATCTAGAAAAGGTAGTTGTCGGTTAATCTATGGGTAATGCTGGTGTGGCATGAGGACACCAGTGGGGCCAATCACTGGGTTATGTGGATAATTGTAACTAGTGGGCCCTCTTGTATGAGGTTGGTTTTGACCAAGGTACACAGGATTTGAGGTGTTTTGAGAAGCATGTGTGAGTGGAGGATAACCGAATGGATTTTGAGGGTTATAGGTTGGGTTTGGAATTTGTCCATAAGGAGGTTGTTACGGAGTCTGAGAATTGTGTCCTGCCGAGAACTGTGGATTTCCCTGGAAAGGGACATTCCATGGATTGGGTGCAGCGGACACATTTTGTCCGTATGGTTGGTGGTGGAATCCAGATTGAGGCTTCCCCCCAGCATGAGGGTGCCCCTCGAATGGAATTTGTCCTCCGGTGGGAGGATGCCCCCCAACTTGAGGGAGAGTTCCTGGAATTTGAGAACCAGACGTAAGTGACTGACCGGTGCCACCGAGCGGATTAGGACCACCAAGACCGGTCCCTCCGAGTTGTTGGATAGGTATGGAACTTCCCGGCATAACTTGGGTAGTAGTGGTTTGGGTCGTAGTGGCAGTGGAAGTATTCAGTGCTCTAAACCCAAAAGGGAGTGTAGGTCTTGGTGTTATAGGTGTGCCAATCGTAGCTTGGTTGACCACCGCATTATTGGCAGGAATAGTTGGAATGTGAGGGACCATTGTAGAATGGGTCATTTGGAGGGGAAGAGTAGACCTTGGGCCAATGGACGGTATGTTCGGACCAACGGGTGGTGTGGCCGTAAATGTGGTGGTACCAGTAAAATGGTTTAGGGGTACGGTGTAGGAGAAGGGTGCATCGACACCTTCCCCTATTCCATAAAGATCCCGCACCATGCATGGTGGACTTCGAACAATGTCTGTGGTCCAAAAAGGGTCATCAACTAAAGGGTTTTGATGAAACCCAGCGGGGATGTCAGAAAGATTGATGACGACAAATTGACCAGCGGAATTGAGTTGGAGGACACGTCGTTCATATCCCTCTGGAATGCGAAAAGCTTCTGGAGACTCTGAAACAATCCAAAAATTCTCCAAAGGAGTGGGAAATTCTTCCTAGGAAGTTGTAGTGTTTTGAACCTCGCTCTGTTGAGGAGATTCCTCCATAGAATGAGGGGGTAAAGGGGTTTTTCCTTCCATATTTTTTGGAGGAAGTCCCTATAGCCTCCACGAACAGCGTGGAGGTTCGATGTTGGTGAAAAAGAGTCGGCGAAAAAGATCTATGGCCAACTACCGAAAAGAAGCAACATGCGCTAATAAAATATAAGAATCGCAACCAAGAAAACAGGACCTTCTCTCAATGACCGTACTAGTTGGTGATGAAATCCAATGTCGTGTGATCAAGTCAAGAAGGGGCAGGGATAGGGTGGAACAATTACAATGGCAACCTGCTTAACGGACTTACGCCTTGGTGCAAGCTTCCATGCAGTAATTGTGGATTTACCCTCCAAGGAGCCTGAGTGAGTTTGACCAATGTCTGCTCCAGGTATAGTGAGACTTCCTGTCACTGTCACCTTGTGTAAGACCCTAAATATTATGGCCACTAAGGTTACCAATTTGTAGTCAGCCCCTGGGCGGGAACAGTCGACAGTCCGATCCGAACGTACAGTTAGGGTATCAAGCCTGAAATCAACTAAAAGACTTCCACACAGTAATTGTGGATTTACCTTTAAGCGATCCCCATAATACGATCTGACCACCACAATCAGTTAAACCACAGAGGGTTAGTCCCCGTAGCTTACCCGAATGCGACCTCGTGCGTAACCCCTATGTTAGAGGGGGATCCGAGGAAGACTTATACGATGATTGGATTTGACTCTCGCTAACTCAGGATGCTAATGTTTGTTTTGGAAACTTTGGAGAGTTATGCTCACAGCCTAATCCAAAGTACTAAGCCTAATCTACTGTTGGTGGAGGATCCTAGAAAAGAAAAATTTCTAGATAATTTTTAATTAGCGTTTCTTTTAGAGTTGTTCTTTACTCAAAAGGGGTGCATGGAAGTAAAACAAATGGAATTATAACTCAGTCCCAAAAATGAATCAAATATGATAAGCAGTCCTTTCTTTTCGATGAACATCTATCTAAGGGAGAGAGAGAGTTCTTTTCACTATCAAGCACAAATAAGGAATGTCCTCAAACAAATTTTTCTCAATCAAATCCCGATGTGTTGCTAAAACTTTTGAGATACCTTCTAATATGCACAATCAATCATGAAGATTCCTTCTATCGTTTGCACATGAATAATGATTAATTCAAAATAATTCTTGTCTTGCTAATTATCTTTTTGGATGAATGAAAATCAAACCAACACAGGCAAGAATCATACAAACAATACACCTTCTCATTGTAATAAAAAAAAGAAGTGAAAGAAAAGAAACAATCAAAGAAAAATCAAACTTCACAGCCAAAAGAAAAAGTTGAAGAACAATGATCTTAACTAAAACCCAAATGAAAAGATCTGTAGGCCTTTGATGATTTTCACCAGAGTTTTTTGTTCAGTCAAAAAGAGAGAAAGACAATGCATGGGTTTTAGACTCCAAATGGTAGAAAAACTCAGCAACAATAGTGAAGAAGGCTACAAAATCCAAACATCAAGTTGTTTTCTCTTCAATAAAAAGACAGATGTCAAGGCTGGAAAGAAGAAGGATTGACTCACAAGGTTACCCAACAAGAGAGACACAGAGGAAAAACTCAGAAAAAGCAATTCTGGAGGGTTTATTGGCCAAAAAAGGGGTGGCGCTCTGTTTTCAAAGGCAAGGAGAATTATAACGCTCTGTGTAAGGCTATTAGGGAGCGTTGGTACTCTGTTAACATGGGGACAGGGGCACCAGGTTCAAAAACTCCAAAAAAATGTCAAAAATTCAAAAATTGCAGTTCAATTTCGACAATTAGGCTGGGTGTGATCGGGTAGGGAGCCAATAAGCTTATGAAACCAATCAAAAGAGGAGTGAACCAGGTATGAA
Source organism: Picea engelmannii (assembly GCA_009831015.1). Taxonomy (NCBI): domain Eukaryota; kingdom Viridiplantae; phylum Streptophyta; class Pinopsida; order Pinales; family Pinaceae; genus Picea; species Picea engelmannii. Next base: position 33,090 of record ML795839.1, read on the forward strand.
ATGATCGAGGGGTAAAACAAGGTCTATGAGGAGAAACCAAAATAAGAAGTTTCGATTTGAGGACTCCCCAGTGGAGTTGCCAGTTTCTGTTGTAGGAAAATCTCCCTGCGGACAGGTAGACTGCCTCAAAGAGCTAGACCCTACTCTAAGAGAGAAAGTGCTTAATGTGGACACTGACTTCCTTTCAAATCCATACAAACTAGCACATGAGAAGGAAGGAGAACAGTAGTACCTTTTTATCAATGTTTGTCCCTGCACGCTCCAAATCGAGCTCCGAACTCTCACTCCTCGCTGAGTCCTGTAGACAAACAAAGTACGATCGCTTCCTACTCTATTGATGTTAGCTTGAAAACAGATCTATCTATCAATGATAGGTTCATGTGAGGTCAGACACAAACTAGAAAGAAACAGGCCAAGCATGTCATATTGATGAGAATAACGACAACAATACTTACAATCGTAGATGTGAATGCGACAACTTCGTCAAGTCCCCTTTGTCTAACCCTTGCTCGAAAGATCCACAACCTGAATGATAGCAACTTCACTGATCACTTCTTCTTTGACTGACTGTGTGTTCCCTATGAGATCATAGGTTTGATGCTATCAATTCTTCCCCCTTTTCACCATCATAGAGCTTGCTTATATAGGTTAAGAGGAGCTTAACCTCTTGAATTATCTTTAGAACAAGTTGAGGAACTTCCTCCTTAGATCAGGGATCTTCTAATGGAACCAAGAATTCAAATGCAAATTCCTTCTAAACTTGAAGTATCCTCTCCTTATTCTCCTCAACGGGCCAACTACTACCTCAGATTAGGAAGCACTCCCTCAAAAGGGGCATCAGAGCGCTGTAACGCCCCCTAGGAAGCTTGAGGGGAGCGCCAATGATCCAAAGGTGGATAACACTCCTTCAGAGGGGTAGGAAAGCATTATAATTCTCCCTGAGGTCTTATACGGGAGTGCCAGCGCTCTTAAGGCTGATGTAGGGGAGCGCTCACCCTCAAAACCTTTGTTTAAGAGCTCTTCTCAGGTGATAAGAGTTCCTTGACTTGAGTTAACCAGTTCCCCTTCTCCAAATCAAGTGTATGAGATGTTTTAAGTGCCTCCTTAGTGTCATCGTTATGGAAGTATGCTTGAACAACGTTTGCGACACTTGTGAACAACTTGCGACACTTGCGAAAGTTGTATTTAAGATGCGACACTTTCGACAATTGAGAGGAACATGCGACACTTATCCAGTTGAGTAATTTTGACGTGTAACAGGCGTTATCCTTGGTGAATTTTGTTCGCAAAAGAAAACGTTCATTCACCGATGCCGATGAGGATCTGTGGTCGGCGGCTGCGGTGTTCTCAAGTGATTTTATTCCTCCTTTAATTCTTTCTGAAGCCAAGTCTGCGAGTGCATCAAGAAAATTTTTGGTTGTCGATTCTTCAGTTCTTTAAGTTATAGATTTTCGCATGTCCAAGCAAACTTAAAAAACTAAAATTGAAAATAAAATGATAAGCACAGGAAACATTTTCATACTGAGGTTTAATTTAGATAGTGAAAATATCAAGTGGTACCCAAAAAGTAAAAAATTGAGATAGGATTTTTAGGGTGTGTTGAGTGCTCAACAAATGGCGAATTACTGGGCGAAAGCATAATCTTTGTTCCTCCTTCAGGGATCGGCTGATGTAAAAATTTCGGTGGAGAACTTACTGGTTTTAAATCAGAACCTCTTTTACCCTTGCATTCAAAATTATCCAGTTGATTCTTTATGGGTCTGCCCATGGGGTTTTAACCTTTACTCCTCCTTCGTTTCCTGTAACCCTGACTCATGACCCTTTTACAAAAGTATATCAAAGCATTTACTGGCATGGGAGAGTATGGTGTCTGTTTATTTTGCAAAGTGATATGGTTTAAGTTGGATCCTTTGCTATCTTTTTCTTCAGGGTTCATGTAGTCCTTTCCAGTTTTCCTTCTTTCCTTCAAGGTATTACCAAACCAATAAGCAGACAGTTCTAACATTCCTCTGAATTTGTTCATTTGCGCAGGTTAGATAGAGGGCTCCTCAAAACAACCTCAAGTCTCTTAATTCTTCTTATGTTTTAAGTGAGCGATGAGTTAGGAAAAGGGTTTGCTATGTCACATGATTCAAATTAAACCATTGTCTCGCGGGACAAAAACTTAAAAATCATAAAAGTACAGAAAACGAAAAGAAAACAACAAAACCATTTCGTAATCATGAAAACACTCATAGAAAACATAAAACACACACACACACACACACACACACACACACACACACACACACACACACACACACACACACACANATATATATATTTATTGGAAATATTTTTATATGGCTTGGCCATTTACTGGGAGGGCATTAGGTTCCCCCCTTAGATTCTGCAATCAAGAAGTGCCTGCACCAATATTCTCAACCACCTGGAAAGGTCCAAGCCATAGATTTTGAAACTTATAATGTTTCCCTTTTGGCTCATTTGCTCTGTCCCATTTCAGGACTAAGTCTCTTATTTCAAAATTCTTCTCTTTAGCCTTATGTCTATCAAACCATCTTTTCACTATCTGTTGGTGGGCTATGAATTTTGATTTAGCCTTTTCCCTTTCTTATTCTAGCTTGAGAAGAGTGTCAATTCTTTGTTGTATGACTGATGAAGGCTCCCCTATGGAATCTTGGGCTAGTTGAAGAGATGAGAGGTAAAGCCCATTCGAGAGAATAACTTCATGTCTGTATACCAAAAAGTATGGGGAATTCCCTATATCCTCTTTGGGTGTGACCCTATCGGCGCATAGAGTGTTATGGAGTAGATTATGCCAATTCCTTTAGTTTTCTGCAACCTTTTTCTTTAATATTCTCAATAGGTTCTTATTAGTTGATTCTGCCATCCCATTTCCCTGTGGATAATAATTTGCAGAGTACCTAATTATGATTCCTTTGTCCATAGAAAATTCTGTCAATCGGGTGGAAGAAAAATAATCTTCATTATAAAAAACCAGGACAGAGGGGACACCCAAACTTGTGATTAGTTGTTTCTCTATAAATTGGATCACCACATTCTCATTTACATGAGTCAGAGGGATGGCCTCTTCCCATTTCGTGAAGTAATCGAAGGCAGTAAGAATTTACTTATGTTGTTTTGAATATCTTGGCGTAATTTTGCCTATGATATCTAACCCCCATTTCTCAAAAGACCTATAAACAATAACAGGTTGAAGTAGGACTGCTTCTTTCTTTTCTCTCCCGATGCTCATTTGAAAAACTTTACAGTTTCTAGCATATGTGAGCATATTTGAAAAAAGTGGGCCAGTAATAACCAACTCGCAATATTTTATGAGAGGTAGTGTCTCCTACAAAATTTCCACCAGCAGGGCCATCATGGAGTTCCTTCATAACTTTTTCTGCATCTTCATGTTCAATACATCTTAATAGTAACCTATCATAGTTAACCCAGAAGAGTATCGAATTTGTGAGGTGATATTGTGCATATTTTAACCTGAGGGAACTTCTTTCCCTAGGGTTGAGATTTTTTGGGAAATTCCCATGGTGTAAGATATAAGTTAGCTTCCCATACCAAGACTCTTATCTTGGGGAATTGTATTAAACTTAGCCACACCATAATGCCATTTCATTCTCCCATCCAAATATTCATCTAATTGGTCCTGGGCTTCGGCTTTGCATAATCCTTAACCTTTAACTAGTTTGACATGTTTTCTATCTAGATCAAATTCCTGAACTACTTCCATTCAATTCCCTCTTCTTTCCCCCATATCCTGTTGAGTAAATAGGGATCGGACCACAGGGTGAGGAATGATTACTTTGGTGGGGTTCTTGAGGATGTAAGACCTGAAGTGTTTTACCTCTTTGTAAACTGCATAAGCCTATTTATCTATGGAAGGGTAATTTATTTCGGCTCCTTGGAGGTTAGTACTCATGAAAGACACTACGGCCTCATTGTTATCATCATCCTTCTGAGTCAATACCGCAACTTATGATTGGTCAGAGGCAAAAGCATAGATGAGGAAATCTCTATTGAAATCGGGACTTCGCAACATAGGGGCTTGTGATATAGTGGTTTTGTTGTTGCTAAACGAGTCTTTTCTCTCATCATCCCACTAAAATTAGGCATCTTTCATAATCATCTTTGGCAAAGGTTTGATATTTTCCGTGAAATTGGGAGTGATTTTCCTCACAAAATTGATTTGCTCGAAAAAGGATTGCATGTATTTCTTGTTATGAGGCAACGAGAGTTGAGATATGGCCTTAATCCTTTCTGGGTATATATGAATGCCTACTTGAGATATGATATTACCTAAAAACTTACCCTCCTCGACACCAAAGACAATTTTCTTAGGATTTAAAGATATATCGTATTTCCTACACATTTCGAAAATCTGAGTTAAGTGTTGGATGTGTTCTTCTCTATTATTTGAATACATAGTTATGTCGTCCAGATAAACTACCACACACTTGTTGACTAGCCCCAAAAATGCTACATTAATGGCCCTTTGGAAGGTCTCTCCTGCGTTAATTAACCCAAAAGGCATGCGTTTATAAGCGAAGGTTCCCCACTTGGTTCAGAAAGTAGTCTTCAAACGATCTTCCTGTGAAACCAGAACTTGGTTGTAACCTAAGAAACCGTCCAATAGAGAGAAAATCTCTGAACCAGGAGTTGCTCCATTGGTGGGACTGGGTAATTTTCCTTTTCCGAAGCTCTGTTGAGGTTCCTAAAATCTACGCATAAGTGGATTTCTCAAGTCTTTTTCCTCACCCGAACCATATTTTCTACCCACGTGAAATGCCTAACCTGGAAGATGATTTTGGCATCCAAAAGTTTCTTTAATTATTGATACATGAGAGGTTCCAGGGATGGGTGTTACTTTCAGAGCTTCTTTTGGTAGGGTTTCACTTCGGGTTTTAACGGGATCGCGTACGTGGGTATCATAAGTTTTGAGATCTTGATAGGACCATGTGAAGACATATTGATATTGTCTGAACAGTCTAAGATAAGCCTTCCTTTCCTCCTTAGATATGGTCATATCGAGGTTTATATTTTTGGGATTTTCTGGGGTTCTGAGGTTTATAGTTTCATGTAGGGGAAAAGAACTACTAGTCTTTTCATTTTTAGGCCCCTTGAATCATTCTTTCAGGTCAAAAATATTTTCCAAATTAGTTATTCCTTTTGGGATTGTATGAGACTTTGATTTGTCAATGGGTTGACCTGTCCGAGGATCAGTCCTTGTTGATTTCTCTTGGAATACTTCATCGTCAATAGCTAAGTCTTTGAAATTATCTTGGTTAGTCAAAAACATTATGATCTGTTCATCCCCTTCAAAGACTTTCCAATTAGAAATATTGTTGGGCACTGATGGTTTGTAGAGTAGTTCCACAGTGAACCGAGAGGCTTCATAATATTCCAGTGGTGATATCCTTGAGGTGGCGGTAGCTAGAGAATAAAAAATAATGTTTTTTTTTCTCAGGATGGCTATGATAATGAAATCTTGAAAATGCTCCATTAACCTATGCACTTCCTATTGATAATTCTTTAGGTGTGGGGAATTGCAATGTATAGTATTCCTTACTTGTATAATGATAATTTCAAAGTCTCTGGAAACCTTCAATTCTTTAGCATTCAAGTCTATGGATTTCTTCAATCCTTGCACTAGAGCTTCATACTCTACGATGTTGTTTGTGCATTCAATTTCTAGCCTACAAGATAGGAAACGACGTTTTCCTTTAGGATCAATGAGGATGCACCCTGCTCCTACCCTTCTTGCGATTTAGATCCATCGAAATATAGGATCCAACATTGAGGGAAAGATGTGTCGGCTTCCTACTCCCTATTACTTTCTTCTTTCCCTACTGCTCGCTCCGGGATTTCTAACACAGGTTCTTGGCAGAAGAGGGTTTCTTCTATCGATATTGGTGATTTCTCTTGAAACACCATTTCAGAGTTATGGATGAGAGGGATATCAGAAAATAGAGGGGAGAAGTTCCCAAAGTAGGAGTCGCAGGAATAATTACCTAGCACAGTGAACTCTGTCGATGAGGGTTCATTCAAGGCTTCTAGGTCAGTGACGGTATGTTTCAGATACCTTTCCCCATCGATTCTAATCATTTTTTTGTATCCCTTCAGTGGTAGCCAAAGGCATGCCTAGTCTGTACTAAAGTATCCGTTTAACTTCTTGGACCAATCTCAACTTAGTAACAACCCATAGGCCTCTAGGATATCTACTACAATGATGTCAATCACTTTCACGAACTTGATATGTGTCGCTATTCTGATTATTACATCTTTGAGATTCCCCATGACCTTAACTTGGGTTCTGTCTAGCTGTATTACATGTTTATCTCTCTTGAGAGGAATGACATTTACTTTTTTGAAAACAGACAAGGGCATAATGTTGGAATATTCTCCTGAATCGACCAAACAATTGTGGAGGTTCCTGTTGAAGACTTCAAACGTTAAGAGGAACGGTGGAACAAAAGGTTTTCCCTTCATATCCTCCGAGCAGGTGTTTAGAATTGGTTTAATAACCAGATCTATAGGAGATAGATTTCTTTCCTAACCATTGATATTCATAGGGTTTTCTACTGAGTTCAAAGCTTGTAGAAGAAAGTCCTTCTGTTGAGGGATCCTGCATATGTCCATTACTGATATATTATCCTTTGACTTCTTCAAATCTTCAACTATGTTGTAATCCAATTTGGGTGATTCTCGGGTATGGATGCTTATAGGTTTTTTACTTGGAGAAAAAGGTGGTTTCAGGTGGTTGGGAGTTGTCTTACTCTTCAAAGTTTGGGTGGTAGTGATAGCTTTTGAGACAGGTGGACCTTTACTTCGTTTTTGTGCAACCGAGATTTCTATGGGTTATTCTTGAGATTCAAACTGGTCATCAGAAGGCATGATTAGGTTGGGGTCCCATATCAACATGGTTGTATCTTCTGGTGGATCAATGTCTTCCTAATTGGAAACATTCATAACTGAACTGGTTGGTTGTTTGGTCAGGGATACTTTGTCTAGAAATCGATTGGCCATCAAATTCATGGCATGCACCCATTGAGGGTAGTCTCTTTCAGAGTGGTTTTTCTGGTGATAAATACAGAAAGAATCAGACACTACATTTCCCAGATCAATATTTAAGTTAGATGGGGGAGGTTCAATTGTTTGAAATATGGATTTCTTTTAAATAAAGGCTTATAAGGCCGTTGGCCCTGGTTTCCTTCCCCTGCGTTTCTCTTAATTTCTATTATCTTGTTCGATAACTTCTTGACCATGCATTGTAGGTCTTCTATGTCTCCATTACCCTTGTCGAGAATATGTTATGATTGCTTTCCTGGTGGTCTAGTCAAAATGAGTCCTCTCTTGGAAGGAGGTTGAACTTATTTCTTAACTAAAGAGACATGGCCTTCCTTACAACATTTCATCTAGAATTCTACCATTTTGGCTTCTTCAAAATTCTCATCTAGGGTTCGTTTGGCATCCCTTTTCACAAACATGTAAATAGAGGCTAGGAGCACATTAGCATATACTTCGATTTGCAGCTCCTGAGTAGGTTTGGCTTCAGGATGGAACTTTTTTAAGATGGTTTTGAATCATTGATTGAAATATTTGACCCTTTCTTTCAAACTCATGGTGGTGGTGAAAAACTCAGTCATCAGAGCTCCCGTAGTAGTTTCTTCGACAAATTTGTATAGAAAATCTTTTTGGACCTTTGTCTAGCTAGTTATAGATCCTATCGGTAGATTAAAATACCATGTGGAAGATGAATTTTCAAATGTATAGGGGAAAATTCTTCATACTACGTCTTCATGTTGGACATTCATAATTTTGATCGCTAGTATGAACTTCTTGATATGATCTTAAGGAAATCCTAAAGTCTCAAGGTCAAATTTAGGAAGTAGCTTCTCTGGGTGTCAGGGAAGATTATGGATTCGTCCTAGGATGGGCAAAGCATCTCCAGCCAACCAAGGTTGATTGTTCTGGGGTGGGTCTCCCCTTTCTTCATCATGGGCGTTGTTTTCTTCCATATCCCTGGACTTCGAGTTAAACTCCTCTTCTTTCGAAAAATCATCTAGCTTAGAGACATCATCGGCTAGCGTTTCAGGGATCAAATTAAGAGGATGTTTGATTTCGGTGATCACGAAATCTATTAAGTCTTCTACCGTGTGCATGAAAACCTCATCGGGAGTATTGACTACCAATATGCTTGTTTTTTTTCTTCGAGGGAGTATTAGAGCTAAGGGTAACACACTGATCTGTTAGACGTATGCTCTTGTGATTCTTCTAAACCGATTTAATTCCTCGTGAGGAAGAGCATAGGGTATATCAGGGAACAATTTTTATTCCTTGGGATGGGGTGATTTACTCATTTCAGGAGTACTCAACATGTGTGGGATATCTTGGGAATGACTAGCCAAGCATGTGGGTTGTTATGAATCTATAGCCTGTTTGAAATACTATGTAAAATATATATTCAACCATTCATTCTCAGGCCCTCCTTCTAGTGCCAATTATGTTGATGGGTCCTAGATCCCTTGATTCAATAGTAGGAACCAAACCTGCCACCAAGGCCCAATTAGACTCTGCAATGTTTAATAGTGGAATGGTTCTCTAGATCTTGTGATCTAGCCAAATTATCAATGGGCTTTACATTTTATTGTGAAGGCTCTTCCTTATGTTTAGACTATATCTTTTGTATTTTCTCTTGGGTGGGACCTATATGAGATGTAATTCAGTATAAACCAACTTGGTAACAAACATGAATAATTTTTTACTACTGGGGAAGAGGCTGAGCTATGTATAACCCGTTGCTCGAGCATCCAGATGACAATTTTATATCACATGCCTAGTACTAATACATTAACCATGTGATCATCCAATTTCTATATGAGATACTAATTATCAGAAAGAAAAAAAATATGTGATAAGATAATGGCAGGAAAAATAATTCATCTACCATAATCATTCATCACAATAACACAACGATTCATCTTCATCTTTAAAGAAAATAAAAACAAAAACATTGCACTTGATAACTTGAAAAAAAAATTAATTGCTCTTACTCATTACAAAATCATTCATGAAACGAGATAGGAAATAATTCTTCCCCAATTCCAATCACACATGTAGACGATGAAAATAACTTTTTCTCTGGTCTAGAAGGATTTCTTTATTAATGGTAGCTCATAAATAATTCTTAACGAAACCAAAATAGAATAGTTTCTTGCAATAACCATCGACCTGGTACTAGTTGGTTGACGTTCTTATTTATAAAATAATGGCTAATTACAATTTGACAAAACAAAATTCACCATGTGGCGTCCTCTTCTAACATTTTCTTTAACAGTCAACTCAAGATATCACTTGAAAGGGGTGCATTTTCTCATACTCTGACCAACTGATAAACATTTCCTCGCAATTTTGGGTGCATGCAAATCTATGTTGTTCCATCATAGGTGCATAAATTCCTTTGACCTCCACCGCATGCACCTGATACTTCACCACACTAGTGTTAAACTATTGTAGCACAGTCAGAGCCTTCATCATATGTTCCATAAATCGTTGCACTTGTATCAGCACTGCATCGATCACCTTCGCTAGCTCTTCGACCCATAATGAATCCTTCTTGGTATGCGATTCGACTATGTCACACAAGTCGACTAAGTTATCGGGGTTGTCGAAATTGGGGAGATTGATATCCTTCATCACCTTGTTGATCCTCTGACCCAATTTCTCTCAAGTTTCTTGGTGAGGTCATGGAGCCAATTTTGCTCGATGGTCGGAGGGATCTTTCTTGCAGTTGAAATTAAAATCATTTAGAAATTTCTTACCAGGCAAAATATATGAAGAAAATGTAAGCGGGAAGAAATGAGATTGATGCATATATGTAAATCTCAGTAAGCTTGATTGTTTGATACTTATGTGATCTTTGCGACCTTTCAAATTACCAGCTCCATCTATGTTAGCACTTCCACTTTTCTTTAGTTAGGGTGAGTTACATTCGCACACCATAGCATGGTATATTAGGTATGGAAAACCCGAGAGTTAAAGTCACACTGGTGGTCGGTTGGCCCTTGGGGTAGAGAAAAGATGTCAGAGATGAAAATGTGCCGAAAGTATGAGTAAGTTACCAAACGATTGGATACCGTCATAAGGAAATTCGTTAAATGCTTGAGATCGAGGCATGTTTCTCAAACAAATGTTGCATCAACAAGCACATCATCGATCATCAGCTCATTATGGAGGCTAGGAAAATTAAAGGAGTTTGAGATGATCATACCACACATCCTCTACAACTCCTATCGGCTACATCTCACACGTCCCAGATTATAACCGTAGCACGGATGTGACGTAGTAATTCTTTAAAAAATCTCATCGCAAGGCATTTAGTGTTCCTTGGCACGTTTTGTCTTACTGCCCTACTTCGCTTTAAATTCTAGATATTTTGTATGTGTTCCACGCATCAGTTGAGCTTATGCACCATTGGTGACTTGTCTTGTGAGCCCAATCCGATCAAATTTTGTTCTTTGGGCCTTTGTTAAGTCATTCACGCATAAGGTAGATACTCTATCGTACTATGGGGACTCCTGTTGGATCATGTTGTCATTGATGCCAATGGTTTGATTACTTGGGAGATTGTTGGATCATATGTCATTGATGTAAATGGTTTGGTTTGATTGATGTCATTGGTTGATTTCAAGTAATTGATTAATATGATTCCCTTGATGAGAATGTTATATGTC
>ML795839.1:45565-76827 GCA_009831015.1 Picea engelmannii
CTAATTGGTTATAAATGACAACAATGGGTAATGAATAAATGTTGAATGCTAATTGATGAGTTTTTGTGCAAGAGGGAAGTTTTGGGAAAAAGAGCCCCACACTCATTCAGCCCCCCCTCTAAGTGTGGTAGGTGTGTCCAACAACTCCTCCAAATGTAAGATGGGGCTTGTGAGGCAGCCAAAGCACTAGGATTGAGCCACAAAACACTTGGGACTCATTCTTATTTGCAGCGGGTGTCCCCAAGGTTTCAAAAGGAGGTTCCTACCTTCACTCAGAAATGATGGTAGCGCCTCAAGAGGAGGTCAATGTGGAGGAATTTATGTCAGAAGGGTAAAAGTTGGAAGCCATGTCCTCTCAACAATAGACACCGTGGAGGAGAGGAAGGCCCATGAAAAGTAAGGAAGTAGGAGGGGAAGGTCACATTCCAACTGATTCGTGTGCACAATCATCCACTGAGGAGTTCCTAATGCATGCTATTTGGCTAGAGACTATCGAAACCACTAGTTGAGGAAGTAGGAGTCGGACGAGAAGGACAGAAGCCTCGGGTTCTAATGCTTGAAATCCTAATAAGAAACTGGAGCAATCACAACTCACCATAGCTGAACTTTATTAGGATAATAAAGAATTATGGCGACATTTTGCAGCAAAGAACCTTGAGGTGTCAGCAACGAAAGGTCATGAAGGAAGTGAAACTTGGCTTAAGAGGCGGCTTCGAGAAGCATAAGATACGATTGTGTAGTTGTGCGAAGCAAAAAGGGTGTTGGAAGAAAAGAAAAATAAAACACTACATGGAGCACCGAGCACCTGGAGAGAAATTCCATGCATAGAAGAGACATGATTGGCGGACTCTGTTTTGTATTCTCAGATGTGATGCATAATTTTGATAATTTTCCCTATTTGTTGTAAAAAATTTCACGTTCTCAATGTAACCGGGTCAGTTGGCCAAAATGTGATTGTAGTGTTTACTGTATGTAACCTGAGACCGACAGGAATCTTAATATATAAAACCTCGAAATATTTCTGAAAGGATTCTAGTCATAGCAGTTGAATGCATCGTTTTCCCTTTTTGTGCGTAAATATATTGTGTTCTTTGTCTAATCCTCTTGTAAATTAGCCTTGTTTTTTTAATTAGCGTTTCTCTGAGTTGCTTTGCATTTTCGTTGATATTTTTCTTAAAAAAAACTTTCGATGTCGATTGATGCTAATGTGGTGTCACTGATTCGGGGATCATCAAATAAAACCTGGAACTCAGCTCGTGGGTAATGGTTGGACTCTGGACTTTGTTTATGTTGAAAGCGTTAAAATAAGCTTGAAATTGTGATTGTTGATGTCGGGTGAGTATCGAGGATTGTTCTTCAGAAATAAAATTGACATGTAGTTTCCTTGTGGGTTATCGTCCTTCGAATCTCCCAATACCAAAAATGTTTCGAAAGTCGGCGATTGGCGATTATTATTTCATTTTAGTTCAACGCTTATTATTTTAACCTTTCGTCAATGCTGAAGGGATTGAGCATCGGTGATATCCTTGGTGAAGTTCGTTCGCAAAAGAAAATGTATGTTCATTGACGTCGATGAGGATCGACGGTCGACGACTGTGGTGTTCTCGAGTGATTTTATTCCTCCTTTAATTATTTCCGATGTCGAGTCTACGAGAACGTCGGGAAAATTTTTGGTTGTCTATTCTTCAGTTCTTTAAGTCATAAATTTTCGCATGTCCAAGAAAAATTAAAAAGATAAAATGTAAAACAAAATGATAAGAACATGCAACATTTTCATACTGAGGTTTAATTTAGACAGTGCAAAGATCAAGTGGTACCCAAAAAGTAAAAGATTGAGATAGGATTTATAGGGTGTGTTGAGTGCTCAACAAATGTCGACTTACTAGGAGAAATAAAAATCTTTGTTCCTCCTTTAGGGCTTGGCTGATGTAAAAAATCTAGTGGAGAACTTACTGGTTTTAAATCAGAACCTCTTTTACCCTTGCATTCAAAATTCTTCAGTTGATGCTTTCCAGGTCTGCTCGTGGGGTTTTAACCTTTATTCCTCCTTCGTTTCTTGTAACCCCGACTCATTCCCCTTTTACAAAAGTCTAGAAAAGCATTTACTGACATGGAGGCTTTAGTTATCTTTACCCACTCTCTTTGTTGTTGCTCTGTTGCCAGCAAGCCCCCATAGCCCCAAAAGAGTCACCCCGACATCACAGACCTTGCTTCGCTGCCAGCGAGAATCCATATCCCTGATGGAGATATATGAATACCCTCTCCTATTGTTCACTCTTTTGATAATGACAATTTTATCTCGGCATAATGCTCTGAGCGAGTGGGAGAGGATGGTGTCTATTTATTTTTCAAAGTGAGATGGTTTAACCTGGAATCTTTGCTAGCATTGTCTTCGGGGTTCATGTAGTCCTTTCCAATTTTCCTTCTTTCCCTCAAGGTCCTACCAAACCACTAATCATACACTTATGACATTCCTCTGAAGTTGTTCATTTGCGTAGGTTATATAGAGTGATCATCAAAGAAACCACAAGTCTATTAATGCTTCTTATGTTGTAAGTGAGCGACGAGTTAGGAAAATGGTTTTCTATGTCGCATGATTCAAAGTCAACCATTGTCTCGCGGGACACAAACTTCAAAAGCACAAAATTCTAGAAAACAAAAAGAAAACAACAAAACCATTTCGCAATCATGAAATCACTCATACAAAACATAAAACAAATTTTAATTTTAATTTTTGTTTATTTTTATTGGAAATATTGTTTTAGAGCTTATCCATTTACTGGGAGGGCATTAGGTTCCCCCATCATATTTTGCAATCGACAAGTGTCTGCCCCAATATTCTCATCCCCCTAGAAAGGTCCAATCCACAAATTGTGAAACTTAGAATGTTTCCCTTTTGGCTCGTTTCCTCTGTCCCATTTCAGGACTAATTCTCTTATTTCAAAATTCTTCTCTTTAGCATTATGCTTATCAGACCATCTTTTCACTATCTGTTGGTGGACTATGAATTTTGATTTAGCCTTTTACCTTTCTTCTTCTACCATGAGAAAAGTGTCAATTCTTTGTTGTATGACCGATGCATGCTCCCCTTTGGAATCTTGGGCTAGTTGAAGAGATGGGAGGTAAAACTCGTTCAAGAGAATAGCTTCATGTTCGTATACCAGAAAGTATGGGGAATTCCCTATATCTTATTTGGGTGTGACCCTATCGGCCCATAGAGCATTATGGAGTATATTATGTCAATTCCTCTGGTTGTCTTCAACCATCTTATTTAACATTCTCACTAGGTTCTTGTTAGTTGATTATGCCACCCCATTTCCCCATGGATAATAATTTTCAGAGTACCTAATTATGATTCCTTTGTCTAGAGAAAACTTTGTCAATTGGGTGGAAGAAAAATAAGCTTCATTATCAAAAAACATGATAGAGGGGACACCAAACCTTGTGATTAGTTGTTTCTCTATAAATTTGATCACCACCTTCTCATTTACACGAGTCAGAGGCATGGCCTCTACCCAATTTGCGATGTAATCGGTGGCAAGAAGAATGTACTTGTGTTGTTTTGAAGAGCTTGTCATAATTTCTCCTATGATATTTAACCAGGGGTGATTTTAAGAACCCCCCCCTAAATTTATATGTATAATAAATGGGCGAATCCCCATGATACATTGGAAAAATTGAAGGCTATTTTATCAATAATATAAAATGTATATATAATTTTTTGGCGAATCTTTTAGTCAATTATATAATCTTGTAAAATATTGGAGAATCTTTCACTGAATTATAAAATATTGTAAAATATTGGTGAATCTTTCACTGAATTATAAAATCTTGTAAACTATTGGTGAATCTTTCACTAAATTATAAAACCTTGTAAAGTCTTAGGGGATCTTTCCTTAATGAGAATTTAGTTTTGTTTTATTTTTACATACATAACTATGTGATGCACCACCCACTCACCTCCATGAACCCTAATTTCAAAAATGGAATCCCCATACCCATAACCACAAACTCTAGCTTCTTAACAAAAACCAAATTCAACAACCCAACAAATGCAAAGAAATGACAATTCCATTCTTGATTGATTAACCCAACATTTTCAACAAAATTCAAACTGAGCACGGTAAAAAACGTTGACACTTTCTGAACCTTCACAATTGGGCCTTAAAAGTTTGCTTGGAAATATGTGTCACTTAGATTCAGTCATACTCTAGAAATCCTAAAACCAAATAGAATCTAATCTGATCTACTCCTAACCTAACATACAAAAGTTCTAATATATAAATACTAAGCTTAGATAAACCACTCTTAATTAAAAGTACCTAGATGGAAACAAACTTGGAGCAACAGATATATGTGATAATACCTATTCAGGCCATCAAATGTTTCATGCATGCCTAAATATGCTATACCAAAATAACAAATTTTTGTTGCACTCAAGATTAATTACAAAAAGAATACTTCTTTGAAATTTAGACTATAGTAAGAAGGTGCCTACAAAGCATAGACCTATAAGAACACCAAATCTTTTACATAAATGCAAGGATAAAAAACACAAATGCACTTGTTCTTACAAACACATTCACATTTCAAACAATTACCTTACAAGAAAGTGCAAAGTTCAAATCTATTCACATTTTCACCTCTAACAATAAATACTCACTCAGAGGAGGACAAAATCAGGTTAGAGTGGATTGCAAAAACCAAATTCAACAACCAAACAAATGCAAATAAATTTTGATGCCATTCTGGATTGAGTTAAACCCAACATTTTCAACAGAATTGAAACTCAGCAGTGTTAAAAAATATGTCACCTTCCTCTGTGCCTTCACACTTGAGCCTTGGGACTTGCCCCTGTATCATATTGTCATGTTCTTCTTCCGTGCTCTGTTTCACTAAATGTATGTGTCTCTTAGATTCAATCATACTTGACACCTTCCTCTGTGCCTTCACCCAACATTTTCAACAGAATTGAAACTCAACAGTGTTAAAAAAGATGACACCTTCCTCTGTGCCTTCACACTTAAGCCTTGGGACTTCCCCTTGTATCATATTGTCATATTCTTCTTCTGTGCTCTATTTCACTTAATGTATGTGTCTCTTAGATTCAATCATACTTGGCTAATCATAATGAAAAACAATAACTCAATCTAATACACACCTAAACTAAGATATATAAGCCCTAATACACAAATGCTAGCCTTTTAGATATCCCACTCTTAGTACAGGTTTTTCCTAGTTGGCACTTGCATGTAGTCTAGAGTCTAGAATATATCATAGGTATTTGCAATAACAGGAAAAATATTCTCCAACTCTCTAAAGGCCACATTTCTCCCTAACTCAAGATGTTTTGCAAAATTTGAAAAAGGGAAACTCAAAAGCCACTTCTATCATACAACAGATGAAGATATCCTTTACAGATACCAGTAAGGTAAACATGCTTTGCAAATCATAGTACACACACAAGTTCAAAGAACACTTTTATAATGTAAATGACAAAGATTTAGAGCTTAACAATGTTTCTAATATAAATGAAAAATATTTAGAGCTTAACAGTGAAAATTATGAAGTATTTTCTTGATTTCTAACTTAAAACCACTAATTCCATAGACTAAGCCTTGGTAGTGAGTAGTAGAGAAGTAGTCTCGGTCTATAACTCAATCCATGCAAATATCCAGCTATGCTCTGGAAAAAAGGCATTGTAAAAGGAGTTCAACATGGGCATCTTAGATACAAATATAAAGGAGCATGGTTAGCACTAGTAGAAAGCATATCATAAAATTGCATCATTAAAATGAGCTTAATGAGAAGTCTACCAACCCATGCTCAATGTTCCTATTAGTCATTTATTCTATATAGTAAAATTTCTCACATTCACATTCCTTCAATTTTCCCCTTTTCTAAGCATATGCTTATGTCTATTATGCTTTGCATTTGCCACAGGTAGATGATACGTGATCCCTTTTCACATTTAAACATCTAATCATGAAAATATATTTACAAATTCTCATTAAGGCAGTCTGTGAGTATATGCAGGTCTTTGTTAATGTAGAATGGATTGGAGATATAAACTGTAGAAATCTACAAGTGGTTATGTTTTTAACATATTTGGTGGAGAAATCAGTTGGATGAGTAAGAGGCAAGGTGTAGTTGCATTGTCAACTACAGAATCCGAGTACATGGCATCCACTCATGGAAGTAAGGAAGTTCTATGGGTGCAAAGATTGTGTTCGAGTATTGGTTTTGTTCAAAAAGAACTAACAATAGGTTGTGACAGCTCAAGTTCAATTTTTCTTACAAAGAACTTATATCTCCCCAATTTTGTGGCTTGTTTGGAAATATATCTCCCCACCCTCAAGAACTTATGCGAGAGTGAGATTATTGGTACCTTTCCAGCCTTGACACACAATTGGAATACATGTCACAAGTGGGATTTGAACCTGGGTGGGGAGGATAACGACTCTTCCTCTTAACCACCCAAGTTAGATCCCATTGACTGTCTTATCTTATCTTATGTGTCTTCTTTCATTTGGTTTAAGGAGTGTTGTTATGTCATTGATGTCGTTAATGCACCCTTCTTGTCATTATGTCTTTAGCATTTTGTCTAGGTCTTTTGATCTAACTATTGTTCCAATTAAGGTCTATAAAATCAAAACAACTAGTTAAGTGACTCAAAAAAGAATAGAAATTGCTCCATAGAGAAATTTCTATTCTTTTCTGAGTCACTTAACTAGTTCTTTTGATTTCTCTTCTTTTTTTGTTATTGTTGTGCTAATTTCTCTGTTCCCATATAATCTTTTGTATTTGTTTGTGATAAACAATAGTTGATCCTCATGTCTTTGTGCATACTCTTTATCTAAAAATCCCATAGGTATTCTTGTGGTTGGTATCAGTTTGAGTCAAACGCTCAATGTCTTGGACCCTATTTCACAGAAGCAAATGTTGTCTAATGGCAACGTGTTCTAAGGAGCTAGATACATGCCACAAGTTCCATCCCTTTATGTAGTTATGTTTGAGCTCTGAGCTTTGGTAGCTCAAAATCAAAAGTTTATGTTTGAGGCTAGTTGGAGGGATGTGGTTCAAAACAGGATGATTGCATTGACTTATGTCTTAAAAGTACAATATATTATCTTTGCACCAATGAGTGCCATACTAGTTTCTGTTGTATTTAATCCAGTGTGCTAAGAGATATATAAATATTAACATGAAAGAAAACATATCCCTATCCAATGAAACTCATCTCATTGAATATTTTCTAAGAACACAACTCGTAATTGTTTGCTCCAAGGGTAACCTGGAATTTCCTTTGTTGCAGAGAACTAGAGATAAGTGATCATAAACAACAAATCTAAATTATGATAGAGTGTCTAGCTCCCCGTCTCACTAGGCATAAAATATGAGCAAGCTCATATTTTCACTTCATATGACCTTACAAAGGCTTAATATTATTATATTCCCTTCGTGTTTCATAACTATTAGCTTTGGTTTTCTGATGGTTTTACAAAAAAAGTTGACAGAAATAAAAGATGGTTCACCAAGTTCATCAAGAGCCCTATGTTGGTGAAATAGTTAATAGAACCATTAAAACAAGATCATTTCACAAATTGCAATCCAAGGATGATAGCACACTGCAGGAGTTTTAAGACTTACAATCCAGGGCAAGAAAGCTCATGTCCATTGCATTTCTCCCATGTAGTTACTTCATCAGACCAACTGTCTTGTTTTTTAAACAATACATAAATTTTATCCTTGATGACAATCGCTATACATACATAAACTACAACTGTTTTTCTTGAACAAGAAAAAATTCTTCAAAAGCTCGTTATGATGAAGAAGTAAATCAGTGTTCTACCAATTTAACTACATTTTTTAGATGAGAGAAAGGGGGACACATACATAAATGTTTTTTTGAATTGCCTCTATCATAACCTCAAGGTCATTGTCATAAAATTATTTCATGGCTTTCTCGATGATGAAACTATCCCATACTTGTTGACAATCACAGAAAAAAATATCAAGTACATCAAAATGTGAGCGAAGAGGTCAACTAAACTTTGAAATAAGCCCTCAACAATCTTATTAATACATAACTAGAACACATTTTACCTCTAGTTCCTATGTCCTGCTAGCCATTTTTGTCTGGACAATATAAACGGTTGACCATTAGAGGACGGTATGCTTTGAGAAGATGAAAAAAATTTAATACATGGTCTTATTACATTTTCCAATCACTCTGGAAGTATTGTTTGAGCACTAAACTATTTTGTTTCCAACTATCTTGTGAATCAAAAAAGGTCCTGTATCCCAACCATAAGTTTCTCAACAATTTCCTAAAATTTTCGGACCGAGTAATATTATCAGCAAAAGGATCCATCTCTTAAGACGACATCAGAGGAAGAAGTGTCCAGATAGCAAAAGCCTTTTTCTTAATTGGCATAAAAAAGGAAAAGTCAGGATAAGCTGCCTATTAAAATGTATATCTTTTCAAGCTTATAAATAGAACCATAATTACAAATCTATGCAATTTGGGAATAGTAAATAGGATGATTTGGGTATAGTGTAGAATAAATTAGAAGGAAATCATAGTCAAATTTGAAGAAAAATAGAAGGAAAATGACATCAATAATAATGTGGCATTGGAAATTGGGGAGACATTATAAATAGTATTTCATTAGTTTACTACGAGGAAGAAATCCAATGGAAATATTTCATTAGGTTACTATATGGAAGAAATCCAATGGAAGTGTGATAGAGAAATAGGGCACCTTGAGTATGTAGCGGGAAATGAATAAGATTGAAGTCACTTTATGAATACCTAAGTTCGTTGTCTCCCTATGCATATCAAGGTTTTGAGTCTTCTGTAGTATTGTATGGGGATCTCTTACGATTCCTAGGCTACAAAACATGAGATTCCTAGGCTGCAAAACATGATATTCTATAAGTTAGCAGTTGCCAACAATTGCAGTACATAGAGCATTCTATATTGAGAGTTTCCAACAACTGCAATACATAGAGCTTGCTAGATTACACCTAGATTTGCAGATATTCTCCCATGAATCTAATTGCAAACTATTACGAAAAGGTGTTTGGGAGAAATTGGTTACATTTTTATAAGAAGATTATGTTCCTATAAACATGTAAGTAGGGGGTTTACAAGAAATAAAATGAAGATAATCTTAAAAACATGAAGCCCATTTTATTTAGGCTAGCTTAATGGAGTTTTGAAAGAGGTGTCTAGCTACTATAGCCTAGGAGCTTCTAAAATAGACTTTAAATGAAATGATTCTATCAAATCCTCTGTTGGATTCTATCCAATCCCTTGTTTGATGTTTCTTTGTTTTTGACAGTATATGTTGCTATCTTTGCTTCTTGTTGAGAGTAGAGCATATTTTGAATTAATAACTTACTGCAAATACACCTGACTAGGTCTTAATTGCATGGGTAATCTACTACTCATCTATAATAAAATAGCACAATATTTAATTGAGAAAACATGAGTAACAAGTGTGGATGTTTCCATTGCATGGGTGACAATCTAGAACAAAATAACAGAATAATTATTTGTAAAAACAAGGGTAATGAGTGTGGATGTCAGAAACATGGTGAATGTACAAGGGTACTATAGCTTCTTTCTATTAAGTCACAAGAAAATGGTATGCATAACAGACATCTTATACTTTTTTGGGGGTTGCAAACTCTATGCAGTTCACCATTGGGCCAAAACAGCTACATCAACCAATGTCTACACATTTTGAGCCTGATGGATGCATCCATACCAACTTCTACAAGGGGCCAACTAATGTCTTAAAGCTGTCAAATAAAAATAGCTATATGGTGGAAAGTCTAAGATGAGTAGTATATAAGAAAATTTTTCTTTCACATTGATGTTAAACACACAATAGGACTGAGTCAATTTTTCTGAACTTTGAGACCTTTTACCTTTCTTGCTAGAAGATAGAATTGAAATAACAACAGTGTCTTATAAAAAAAATAAAAAGATGAAAAATGGGAACATTATACTTCTTAATCAAATTCCCAGGCAGAGTACTTACATGATGCAAATTACACTTCCTCTTGCATATACCAGTGTAATTGTGCCTAAAAGCATTAAAGATTTGAGATATATATGAGATTTAAGATTCAGAAACAAAATCCTTACTCAATAGTCGAGGCTAATTGTATAACAATTAATGAAGGAGGGATTGAAACCATGGTGAAGGCTTTTAAATAGGCCTCTTCTTCTGCAGGATCCTTCTTTGGGCTCTGAAAAATAACACAAAAATCCACATTACAAATCACATTTTAAGCACATTTCAGATGATACTTATGAAACTTTGAATGCCCTTAGTCAAACAAAATTTTTTGAACTTAGAAAATCCAATCTAATGATTAGAAACAAATAAACAGTAAACTAAATATCAAGAATAATAAGTAAATGCACAACTTTGATTTCCTTATTCTAAATATTGCATGGGGATTGAGAGGTATATAATGTTGCAAGAAGAAAGAGATGATGAATTCTTGTGGAATACTTTAGCCACTGCCACTCTATTGAAACATGGAAGACAATGTTAAAATCTTACACCAGCGGTATAGTTAAGGTTCATCTTGCTATCCAAGCCTTCTTTTAGGCCCTTTAAAACAATCACTTTTCCAGCTAACTTGACATTTATAATYGATATTATATGATGGCCAAACCTACCAAACCATGGGTYGCATGAAAGAAAAAGATCAAATGTTACAGAACATCTTGGAATTAATTARTTGGCCTTTCAAAAGGCCAATTAGCCATCAATCAACAAATAAAGTACATTTTGGAAGCCTTTTTAATGAAGCAATTTATATTGGAGAACTTGTAAAACTGGAACATAAGAGAAATTTCTATGACCATCATGTAGTGTTGATCTTGGCAGTGAAATCAAGTTGTCACGAGTCTTAAAAAGATGAAGTATGAAAAATTTACGAATGATTGATTTTAGGTAAACACTTAAGCAATTTTGAATATCATGATTGTCATATATAAAAAATATTAGACCTCAAACAGATCATGTACAAAGACAACATTTAGGAGAAAACAAGGACATTAGTGAAAAACATCAACATGTGTATTCATTTGAGTACATGAAGTTGGAGTGTCTAATGAATTTGTAGATAAATGGTAAATGGTTGAGTAATTTATCTGGAAACAAGCTAGCTAGCTCTTGTAGCAAATCTAAAACACATACTTTATTTGTTTTATAGTGCCACTACCAACAAGGAATGCATCAGTATATCTATACAAAAGATACCATATTATGAATCCTTTATTGTTTGATTAGTGCCCAGATTCCAGAAAGGAATAAAAAAGGGAAAATTTAAAGAATATGATCTTATATTGCACTTAATTCTAAACAAGTGTACATCATGGATTACATGAGGGGGAAAAGGAGTTAGTGATGAAGCACCTTCTCCCTAAATAAGAAAGAATAATAATAAAGAGAGGTTACCTCCATCTCTAAATTTTCCACTATTGCATTCGTGCATGATCCTTCATCTAGAGTTAGTGGTACAACATATATATCTTGTTTTCTATCCTTCTCCAATATGAATTTCTTCCCTTGTTTTACTATTGCAAAGTAACACCTCCAAAACTCATGTTCCCCCATTTTCTTGGGTACATGTTTTGTACTCTCATTCTACAAATTTCCTTCACGTTGTTGTAAATACAAGCTGTTATGGTTATCTCAGGTAGAAATTAGATTGTAAAATGTGAAAATCAAACAACCACTACCTCATAACAAGAGTCTATACTAATATTTTCTCATACAAAATCTATGTTCCTATCATATACATCAAGCAGAAAATCAGTTGTATATCCCTACAACTGATTTTCACCAGGTATAACATCTTCATGTTGTAACGAAACCCTGCAGATCACATGAGACATAATCAAAACATGACCTAAACCAATGCCTCAAAACTGGAGATGATGGTAGCCTAAACTTAGCAGATCGATCTCCAAGTCTTCTCTGGAATGCACATAACAAAGACCTTTAGAATAATCCTCATAAATCTTCTACCTCAAAACTTCATAAACCCTGTACAATTGTCACCCTGGCACATTAGCACATGCCTTAATATGCATTTTCTTTTTCAAAATGACAAAATCGATGGTGGTCAACCCTGAATATATGTCAATATTATGTCATCTCTATCAAATTTGTATTTACTCAGGTCGGCCCTTCATTTCCACAATTTAAACTATACTGGGATAGGTCAGCTTAATGTCTTCAATCGAAAATTTCACCAACAATATCAGCCCATCTATCAACCATAGTATATGGAGTAAGGATACAACAGTGTTAGATATTAAGGTTGCGTTGAAGAGGAATTTAGTTAGGAATTTATCTAACTCTCTTATGTTCCTATTTCAAGCATTTGTGGCATAATATACTGATCATTTCTAGGTTGGATGATGCCCAAAAATAATGAACAAAACCTTCAAGTTACCTCAATCCTTCTACTGCAAAATCTAGGTAAGAAAATTTCATTTTCTATGCAATGTCCTCCTCTTTTTTGGATAGAAAATGAAATTTAGATTGCCATAGGCAGCCCAAAAACAATGTGGAACAAAGGTCATACTATCAACCATATCTTTTGACATTCTCAAAAAGAACAGATCGGAAATACTTATAGTGCATCCCTGAACTGTTGATCCTAGCATTGGTTTAGTGCTAACATGAATTTTTTCTTATAGTTGTTGTTACAAGCCCATACCAAATTGCATACCATTCTCTAACATCCTTACTTGATCACAAGATACACATAAATGAAGATCTAACCTGTCCCCTGCGTGATCAACTCTGGAATGACTCGTTTACTTATACAACCAAGGGAGTCTTTTGACATATGATTATGAAAGCAATGCCCAATACTGGAAATAGATAACAGGTCCACCATGCTTCAATTATGAGGTAAATATGAGGTTTGATGCTGTTACTATAGGCCTGAAAATATCCAATCAAGAAATGCACAAGGGACACACCAATAATGAGGATGTTCTAAGCCAAATTTGCATATGTTGGTGATGTGATGATTTGTTTTCAGTGACCTACTGGTGCTTTGATTCTCGTTAATTTTCCAGGACATATTTCTACATTATAGCAAACCAATCTTAGCTTCCTAGGCCAAGCATAAATCTGTATGATAGACATCAAGTGTGCTAGTTCATGCAATGTGAAATGTAGCACTAATAATCATATCATCCGAGAACCATGATGTGATAGAGAACGTATCATAAGAAACCAAAGAAATCAACCAAGAGCATGAAATCATCAAGAAGAAACCACCAAGAACACCAAAGGATCCTTCTAAGAGGACCACCATGCTCAACCACCCTCAAGCCAAAAATTAGTGTGTATAGCCCTACAACTGATTTTCACCAGTAATGAAACCCTGAATATCACATGAGACATAATCAAAACATGACCTAAACCAATGCCTCAAAACTGGCGATGATGGCAGCCTGAACTTAGCAGATCGATCTCCAAGTCTTCTCTGGAATGCATAGAACAAAGACCTTTTGAATAATCATAAATCGGTTACCCCTGAGATTTCATGAGAAAATTTTTGATCCCATGCGCCTGAATCATTTCCATTACCATAAAATGGGGGAAAAAAACCTCTAAATCATTTCTATTACCATAAAATGGGGTAAAAAACCTCTGAATCATTTCCATTACTAGAGAATGAGGGCGAAAAACCTCTGAATCATTGTCATTACCATAAAATTGACGTGAATGGGAGGATCTGGTTCGAATTTTAAGGGGCGAAAATGGATCTCCATGCTCTTCCCTCACAAATATATGTGGGCTAAGGGTTATATATATATATATATATATATATATATATATATATATATATTATTTTTTTTGGAAATAAATTTGGGGCTATATATAGGTAAACCCAAAAAACCTCCTTATGTAAACAATTTGCCCAACCAAAATTCCAAACCTCTTAATTTTGCCCCTAAAATCACCTATGTATTTAACCCCCATTGCTCGAAAGGCCTATAAGCAGTAACAGGTTGAAGTGGGACTACTGCTTTCTTTTCTCTCTCGACGCTCATTTGACAAAATTTACAATTTCTAGCATATGTGTGAGCATCTTTGAACAAAGTGGGCCAGTAATAACCAACTCGCAATATTTTATGAGCGATAGTGTCTCCTGCGAAATGTCCACCAACAGGGCCATCATGGAGTTCCTTCAGAACTTTGTCTGCATCTTCACGTTCGAGACATCTTAATAGTACCCCTTCATAGTTAAATCGAAAGAGTACCAAATTTATGATGCGATATTGTGCAAATTTTAACCTGAGAGCTCTTATTTCCCTAGGGTTGAGATTTTCTGGGCAAGTCCCATGGTGTAGGAGATAAGTTAGCTTCACGTATAAAGACTCTTGTCCTAGGGAAATGTATGAAAATTTTCCACACCAGAATGCCATTTCATTATCCTATCCTGAATCTTCATCTACTTGGTCCTGGGCTTCGGCTGTAAGTTTGCATAATCCTTTCCCTTTAACCAGTTTGGCAGGTTATATATATAGATCAAATTCCTGAACTACTTCCATCCAATTCCCTCTTCTTTCCCCCATCTCTTGTTGAGTGAATAGGGATTAGACCGCAAGGTGAGTAACAATTACTTTGGTGTGGTTCTTGATGATGTAAGACTTGAAGTGTTTTACCGCTTTATAAAATGCATAAGCATGTTTATCTATGGAAAGATAATATAGTTCATCTCCTTGGAGGTTAGTACTCATGAACAACATTGGGGCCTCACTTTTATCATCATTCTTCTCAGTCAATACCACAACTAATGATTGGTTGGAGATAAAAGTATAGAGGAGGAAATCTCTGTTGAAATTGAGACTTTGTAACACGGGGGCTTGTGATATAGCGGTTTTGATGATACTAAAAGTGTCTTTTCGCTCATCATCCCACTTAAATTTGACATCTTTTTGGATCATCTTTTGCAAGGGTTTGATAGTTTCCACAAAATCGGGAGTGAATTTCCTCACAAAATTGATTTCTCGAAAAAGGATTGCATGGATTTCTTGTTTTGATGCAACGTGAGTTGAGCTATGGCCTTAATTCTTTCTCAGTCTATACGAGTGCTTGCTTGAGATATGATATGACCTAACAACTTACCCTCCTCGATGCCAAAAACATTTTTCTTAGGATTTAAAGATATATCGTATTTCCTACACCTTTCAAAAATATGAGTTAAGTGTTGGATGTGTTCTTCTTTGTTCTTTGAATACATAGTTACGTTGTCCAAATAAAATACCACAAACTTGTTGATTAGCCCCCAAAATTCTACGTCCATGGCCCTATGGAAGGTTTCTCCTACATTAATTAACCCAAAAGGCATGTGTTTATAAGCGAAGGTTCCCCACTTGGTTTGGAAAGTAGTCTTCAAACAATCTTCCTCTGAAACTAGAACTTGGTTGTAACCTGAGAAACTGTCCATTAGAGAGAAAATATATGAACTAGACATGGTCTATAGGAGTTTCTCCATTGGAAGGACTAGGTAATATTCATTTTCCGAAGCTCTGTTGAGGTTCCTAAAATCTATGCATAAGCGCATTTCTCTAGACTTTTTCCTCACCAGAACTAGATTTTCTACCCACATGGAATGCCTAACCTGGAAGATGGTTTTGGCATCCAAAAGTTTCTTCAATTCTTGATACATGAGAGGTTCCAGGGATGGGTGATACTTTCAGAGCTTATTTTGGTAGGTTTTCACTTTAGGTTTTAATGGGATAGTGTGTAGAATGACACAAGTATCATAAGTTTTGAGATCTCGATTGGACCATGCAAAGACATCTTGATATTGTTTAAATAGTCTGAGATAATCCTTCCCTCCTTATATATGTTCATACCGAGGCTTATATTTTTTGTATTTTCCGGGCTTCCTAGGTTTATAGTTTCATGCAGGGGACATGAACTACCGGTCTTTGGAATTTTAGGCCCCTTGAATCATTCTTTCAGGTCAAAAAGATTTTCCAAATTATCTATTTCTTTCTAGACTATATGAGACTTTTATTTGTCAATGGGTTGACCTATCTGAGGATCGGTCCCTATTTATTTCTATTGGAATACTTCATTGTCAATAACTAAGTCTTTGAAATTATCTTGGTTAGTCAGAAAGTTTACGATCTGTTAATCCCCTTCAAAGAATTTCCAATTATAAATATTGTTGGGCACTGATGGTTTTTAGAGTAGTTCCATAGTGAACTGAGAGGCTTCATAATATTCCAGGGGTGATAGCAATGAGGTGGTGGTAGCCATAGAATCAACAAGAATGTTTTTTTCTCTGGGGATGGTTTTGATATTGAAATCTTTAAAATGTTGCATTAACCTGTGCACTTCCTATTGATAATTCTTTAGGTGTGTGGAATTGCAATGTATAGTATTCCTTACTTGTCTAATGATAATTTCAGATTCTCCCAAAACCTTCAATTCTTTGGCATTTAATTCTATGGATTTCTTCAATCCTTGTACTAGAGCTTCATACTATACGGTGTTTTTTGTGCATTCAAACTCTAGCCTACAGGATAGGAAACAATGCTTTCCTTTAGGATCAATGAGGATGCACCCTATTCCTGACCCTTCTTTCGATTTAGATTTATAAAAATATAGGATCCAACATTGTAGGTAAGGTGTTTCAGCTTCCCGCTCCCTGTTACTTTCCTCTTTCCCTACTTCTAGCTCTGGGATTTCTAACGCAGGTTCTTGGCAAAAGAGGGTTTCTTCTGTCAGTATTGGCGATTTCTCTTGAAACACAATTTCATATTTCTAGGTGAGAGGGACATCATACAAGAGAGGGAAGAAGTTCCCAAAGTAGGATTTGCAGGAATAATTGCCTAGCATGGGGAACTATGTCGATGAGGGTTCATTAAACATTTCTATCTCAGTGATGGTATGTCTCAGATACCTTTCCCTATTGATTATGATCATGCTTTTGTATCCCTTTAGTGGCATCCAAAGGTGTTCTCGGTCTGTACTAAATTATTCGTTTAACTTCTCAGACCAATATCAACTTATTAGCAACTTATAAGCCTCTGGGATATCTACTACAATGATGTCAATCAATTGCATGAACTTGGGATGTGTCGCTATTCTGATAATTACATCTTTGATTTCCCCCATGACCTTAACCTGGGTTCTGTCTAGCTGTATTACATGTTTATCACTCTTGAGAGGAACGGAATTTAATTTTCTGCAAATAGACAAGGGCACAATGTTGGAATATGCTCTTGAATCGACCAAAAAATTGTGGAGTTTCATGTTGAAGACTTCAAACGTTAAGAGGAACTGTGGAACAAATTTTTTTCCCTTCCTATCCTATGAGAAGGTGTTTACAGTTGGTTTAATCACCTGATATGCGGGTGATAGATTTCTTTCCTGAACATTTCTAGTCGTAGGGTTTTATACTGAGTTCAAAGCTTGTAGAAGAGAGTTCTTATACTGAGGGATTCTACATATGTCCATAACTGATATATTAGCCTTTAACTTCTTAAAATCTTCAAATATGTTGTAATCTAGTTTGGGAAATTCTATGGTATGGATGCTTATAGGTTTTTTACTGGGAGAAAAAGATGGTTTCGATTGATCGAGAGTTTTCTTACTCTTCGAAGTTTGGGTGGAAATGATGTCTTTTGAGACAGGTGGAACTTTACTCCACATTTGCTCAACCGAGACTTCTGCAGGTTGTTCTTGAGATTCAAACAGGTCATTGGAAGGCATGATTAGGTCGAGGTCCCATATCAACATGGTTGTATCTTCTGGTGGATCAATCTCTTCCTGATCGACAACATTTATAACTGAACTGGTTGGTTGTTCGGTCAGGGATACTTCATCTAGAAACCGATTGGACATAAAATTCATGGCATGCACCCATTGAGGGCAGTCTATTTCAGAGTGGTTTTCTTGGTGATAAGTACAGAAAGAATCAAACACTACATTTCCGAGATCGATATTTAAGTTAGCTGGGGGAGGTTCAATTGTTTTGAATGACGGATTTATTTTAAAGAAAGTCTTATAGGGCCTTTGGCCCTGGTTTCCTTCCCCTGCATTTCTCTTCATGTCTATGATCTCATTTGATAACTTCTTGACCATGCGTTGTAGGTATTCTATGTCTCCATTACCCTTGTTGGGAATCTGTTATGCTTGCTTCCCTGGTAGTCTATTCAAAAGGAGTCCTCTCCTGGGAGGAGGTTGAACTTCTTTCTTAACTAAAGAGACTTGGCCTTCCTTACACCCTTTCATCTGGAATTCTACCATTTTGGCTTCTTCAAAATTCTCAACCAGGTTTTGTTTGGTAGCCCATTTCAAAAACATGGAAATAGAGGTCGGGAGCACATTAACATATACTTTGATTTGCAGCTTCTGAGTAGGTTTGGCTTCAGTCTGGAACTTGTTTAATATGGTTGTGAATATTTGATTGAAATCTTTGACCCTTTCTTTCAAAGTCATGGTAGCGGTGAACAACTCGGCCATCAGAGCTCTCGTAGTAGTTTCTTCGACAAATTTGTCTAGAAAATCTTTCTGGAACTTTGTCCAGCTAGTTGTAGATCCTATCGACAAATTAAAATACCACGTGGAAGATGAATTTTCAAACGTATAGCGGAAAATTCTACATACTACATCTTCATGTTGGACATTCATAAATCTGATCGCTAGTATGAACTTCTTTATTTGTAGAAATTATTTTGTTTCTCCATGGAGGAAATTATTTGTTCTAGAAAATACTTGAGGCTATAATGATAATTTTTAATTTGTAAGTGTCAGGAATGTGTTATATTATTTGCAAAATTGATCCCATATATTGTACATTGATATGGGAGAATAGGGAGTTTGGGGGGTGCTTAGCACCCGCCAGCTAGGAGGGTTTTGGTGGTTCAGGAGTGGGCATTGCCAAGAAAAACAAATTGGTCCAATTTCTTTTGGCCATTTTTTTTGTCTATTTTTGGTGGTTTTTTGGCACATGGTTTTTTCTAATGGTTTTCTAATTTCGGTTAAGGAATTAGGGTTTTTGACTAATAAAGTTCAATGAATTAGGGGCGTATATGTTGTGGGCTCCTATATGTATATTGTATTGTAAACAATGAAGATAATAATGAATATAATATTAGAGACGTGACTCTAAACAGGTTGTTGGTTTTCCCAGTTTGGGTTCCCAAGGAAAAAATGTCAGTGTAATGTGTGTGTGTGTGTGTGATTGTATCTTTTTTGTTTTATTAATAAGTTGTTTGAAGTAGTTAATTGTACAATGTTAACATTTATAGGAATCATTTCCCCAATAGATAAGGATGCTAGAGATCCACTGGATGTAGAATAACTAACATTTCCTTTTCATAGGTTTGGCCCAAATGTCACTCTGACATTTGTTTTCTAGTGAAAGCCAAAGGTCAGCCATCTTTGATCCAGGTGGATATTGGTGGCCAGCCACCTATTCCAACTGTCTCCTCTTGTTCATTTTTAGTTCAACACGTTCTTATGTACTTCTTTGTAATTGTGGTTTGTACACTTCCAGGGTTGTCTGAAGCCCTGCACATATTCCAATGGATACTGGTGGCCTCTCACCTAATCCAACTATATTATTTTGTATATTTTCATGTCAACACATCTTGTTGTACTTCCAAGGCCATTTTGGATCCCTAAACAATGTTTTTTTGGCTCACCACAACCAAACAATAGACTAAGTTAGATTTTGATGGTGTAATGTGTAGTTCTTTGAAATACCTTTCCAACGGGATATCACATGCCTAAAATGGAGGTCGTATGCAAACGTTACGACCTTGGGAAGTTGAGGTACCAACTTACCCATAGGGGCCCACATGGATTTTGGCGTTTCACCTCCTAGGGTTAGGTTTTTGGATGTATAGAGTTTTGGAATTCATGAGTAATATCAAAAAGGCCTATGGAGCCTCATTGTAATTATTCTTCTCAGACAGATGCATGTAGAAACCACATCTCTTCTTAGAGATAGCTACCACCATTCGAGCAAGTGTTTCAGTTCTGCAATTTTACAGTTTCAACCTATTTCATTTATTCAATAGAATATATTGTTCACTAGATATCTATGTTTTTCTTCATATATCTATGTTTATTATATTTGGTTTGTTAATCAATTCGTTCTTCTCCTAAATCCAGATCAATATTGCATGAGGACTACTCCAATTCCTTTTCCTGAAGCATTGCATTCTAGGACAAAAGTCTTGGTGAATTATGGTAGTTCTGGGAGAGGAGTTGTACGCACAGCCTCTTTTGAGGCTTGGAAGGATTGATCGACTACTAGAGTCCAACTAAAATTATTCTTTTTAAGGAAAGAAATGAGAGGAGTTGCAATTTTCGATAATTCTGAACAAACTTATGATAATATCCCGTTAGACCCACAAAACCATGCAATATTTAAAGAGTTTTAGGGTGAGGACAATACTTCATAGATTCAATTTTCTTATGATCCAGCCATACACCATCATTGTTGACAATATGACCTAGGTACTCAACTTTAGAGGCTTCAAAATCAGATTTAGACTATTTGAGAAAAAAATTGTGCTTAGAAAATAGATGGATGACTTGATCCACATGGGAAAGATGGGCTTGACAATTTTTACTATAGATAAGGATATCATCAAATAAAACTAAGACAAAATGATGGAGGAAGGGACAAAATACATGATTCATGAGACTTTAAAAAGTGGAAGGGCATCACAGAGGAAAATGGGCATGACCAAGAACTCATAGTGACCCTGATGAGTTCTAAAGGTAGTCTTGGGATTTTTTTCCTCTTTTATATGTATCTAGTGGTAGCCAGAACAAAGATCAAGTTTGGTAACGTATTGAGCATCACTCAATTCACCCAAAAGGTCATTAATGATAGGAATGGGAAATTTATCTTTGATTGTGATTTTGTTGAGGGAATGAAAGTCAGCGCACATGTAGAAAGTGCCTTATTTCTTGAGTACCATGATTACTGTAGAAGAATAGGGGCTGGAACTAGGATAGATAATAGTCTCTTATAGAATTTCTTGAACAATTTTTTGAATTTCATTTTTCTAGGTGAAGGGATGATGATGAGGGTGAACATCGAGAGGAATATTGCCTAGTACTAGAGGAATGGAATGATCATGGATGTGACGAGAAGGGGAAATTCCATGGGGAGTGTTAAAAATAGCTTGGTGGAGAGAGGATATATTGGAGTTCAGGGTGTACTGAGGGTATCTCAATAAATTGAATGGAATGGAGTTGGGAAATAATGCTAGAATGCACTTTTTTAGTAGCTTTTCTATTTGGTGGGAATTGATGATATCTGATGAGCCTGTTGTTATGGATTGGAACTTATATTATTGTCCTTCCTGTTGGAATTGTGTGGTGAGGTCCTTAAAATCCATTAGAATGGGGACGATAGTGTGTGACCATTCAAAACCTAGAAAAATGTCAGAACCACCCATGTCGATAGGAAACATGTGATATTTCAGGTAGTACTTACCAATTTGTAGGTGCACATTTTCACAAGGCTCGCCACATTTCATGAAACTTCCATTGGAAATCATGATTTGAAATTTTTTGATTGCATGGATATAACAATTTATTTCTTGGGAGATTCACCCCTGAATAAAATTATAGGTGCTTCCACTATCAATGGCGATGGTGAATTTTTTATGTTTAATGTAGCCAATTAAGTTGAGGTTTTGGGGAGGAGAAAATCCAATGAGGGCATTCAGTGAAATAAATTGTTCAATTTTTGGTGGATCAGAGGGATGATGAATATCATCTTCTTTGGGTAGTTCTTCAACATGGGAAACAACATCATCCTTATTAGAAACATCCTTAGAAATGGCCATAATTTTTTTTTCTTTACACTTTTTCAAAAAAAAAAATTGTCATCACAATTATAGAAAAGAACCTTGAGTTTGTGTTCATTCATTTTTACTTGAGTTAATTTTTGGATCTTGAGAGGAGTGACCTAAGGGGAAAGATTGGTGAGTCTAGGGAAAATAATAAAAGAGGGTTTTTTTCTCTATGAAGATATGACTTGTTGTGCCTCCTTGGTGGATTTAATGGCTTTCAACCAAGTGTCGGAGGAATCCATTATGACATGGGCTTGGATTTCATCCTTTATTCCACCGATAAATCATTCCTTGAACAAGGAATCTGATATATCCTCTGTTATGAAAGTCAAGTGCTCAAAGGTGGCCATAAATTCTTCCACTATGCCATGCTATTACAACTTGGTCAAATGGCCCAAATGGTGAGTATCAGTGTCAAAGTGTTCATAAAGCCCGACCAGAAACTGTGTCCAGAAACATACCCTTGACATGAATTTCTACATGATTTCCACCATTGCCAAAATTCTAGATCCAAAGAGAGGATACCATAATGGAGTTTGGAAAAATCGCGAGTGATGCCATGCAAGGAGAAATAATGGTCCATTAGAGTGACCCAACCCATGGGATTTGAGCCATCAAATTTGTTCACATTGACTTTGGGAAGACACAATTCATGATGAAGGTGATTGGAATGAGGTTTTTGGAAATGGGAAGAGTTAACATCTTCCTGATAGGAATTCTAATCAAGTGAGGAAGGGTTCATGGATTGACTTAGCAATGTGTCAAACATCTCTTTGATGGAGGAATATTGGTCCTTGAGAGTAGCAACAGATGAATTGAGGGAGATGATGTTGGCATTGATTTCTGAAATGTCCTTCTTATGTTGGGTGCTTTCTGTGAGTAAGGTAAAAAATTCTTGGTTGTAGGTGAGAACCATTTATGAATAGAAAAAATGGGTAGGTGGGTTTGCACAGAAAAAGGGTTACAGATGAAGGGTATCACTACGAACAGGGAAAAGAGAGGAAACCAATAGGATAGGTGGAAAATGAGGGTGCTAGGAAGGGTGGGTAGGTCCATGGAGAAAAAGGTATTACAAGTAATGGGTACCACTATGATTAGGGATAATATATGAATCTAATGGGATAGGTCATAGATAAGTTATACTCCGACCTGAAGAATATTGTAGTGACAAAATGCCCAGATTATTAACAAGGAAAATTGTGTAAGAATTTCACAACCAAGATGCAACAGGCAGAGTTTCACAACAAAATGTCCTTTCTATTCCTTTTCAGTTATGTTCCATTCCCAAGGGTTAGGTTTTTCAGGGTTTCTACAGACAAGGGTTTTCCCTATGCTATATCTCTTTGATATACGAGTGGGTTTGAATAGTAGTTTTCAACCCAATATCTCAGGGTGCCAACTAAGGAGGCTCGACCATGCCCTTATCCGTACTACCCGATTACCTAGATACTAGATACTATCTTTCCAAGTGCTATTCTTAGTGTCACTATAACAGTCAAGCGATTGATTAGCTAATCTAGATCTAGTTTTAGGAGACCTAGGGGACTCCCAATATACCTAATTGTACATGGGAGTCATGGTTGTTTACATATTCTATTTGATGTGGTTCTACTCAAAGGGGTACCAACAAGGGTTACATAGGTTTCCAACAAGGTGAAACATTTGTTTCCAATAACCCCATGAAATTGTCTATATTTCTTGCATGTAGTCTTCAGCTACCGTAGTTTTACCTACTAAAACAAAAATCTCTATGCTTTAAATATGTCAAAAGTACACATCTCTACCTTGGAAACAATTTCCCACAATTTATGCAGAGGAAAGTGCCCGCATACCACTTGTAAGGCACCTGATGTATTATAATAAGTAG
This sequence comes from Picea engelmannii, assembly GCA_009831015.1. Lineage (NCBI taxonomy): Eukaryota > Viridiplantae > Streptophyta > Pinopsida > Pinales > Pinaceae > Picea > Picea engelmannii. Next base: position 69,328 of record ML795839.1, read on the forward strand.
AAAAAAAAATATTGCAGCAAATACCAATGGGACAACAAAATATAGAGAATCACAACACCAAAAATGATACCTTTATTTATATAAAGGCAATTTCACTTGCCTCTTCGAAGGGGAAACCTAAAACATAGCAAAGATTTATTACAATTATTCTCAAGACAAGACTTTCTCATGCTTTCTAGTCTTATTGATTGTAATTCTATCTTCTAAAGAACATTATAGAGGATGATCTTTCTAGAAGCTTCTAGAAGATCCATATTGAGTCTTCTTACATTAGACTTGTTCAAATTATTAAATGTCTTATTAACAATTTTTTTCCTTTGTTACATGGAAAATATATTATTCTACCTATGTGAGGGGTTAGAGAGGTTAGGTCCCTAACATATTTTTAAGGAAATATAGTTGGCTAAGACATTTGATAAAACATCATACTCAACTTTGTTGTTTGTAGTATATCCTATACAAATTCTATTATAATGTACCAATTCGTGATCAAGAGAGTAAATGGTCCAAGTTAGAACAACTAAATTTTGAGTTGAATGGGTTGTACCATTTGTGAATCCATTATGACAGGAAATATCCATGATTTACCTAGCAACAAAAATGATAAGAAAACATAAGGGTAAGCCAAGAAAACTATAATGCCATTCAAAAAATGGACAGTAAACAAAAATGACACTATACAAAGTGTTTTATTTGATTACTTAAATATATAAATTTTTGAGGTTAATTGCATTGACCATCTCCCTTTGTAGGATTCCTTCATTATCAACAAGCTCATATGCACCCTTTTGTAAGACATGGTGGATTATGGTGGATTACGAAAGGATTGTAAGAAAGGGGTATGGATTTTCTTGGACCAAGTTTATCTTTTCCTTTATCATAAACAATATCCAAGTCTCCTTAATTATATATATGTGGTTTGACCTAAATATAATATTGAGATTTCATTTACTTCTTAATGATTTTAATGGTTGGTTGGAAAAATCTCCATTCTTCATCAATTTGTTTTAGTAAAAGTAAGAGTTGTTCCAAAGTAGTGTCATCTGGGGGTAATTCAAGGGAAGTTTCAATTTTTAAATAGTATCAACAAGATTGTGTTGTGATCATGTCAATTAGAAAGTATCAAAACCTATAGCATTCATTGTATAGGTATGATAGGCCCATAGTGTTGGAAAAAGTTGGCGATGCCAATTATTTTTTTGTTTGTATACTATCCTTTTTAGCTTAATTTTTGTGAATTTTTTGACAATAAATTATCCATTATCTTGAGGATAATTTATTATGAGAAAAATTATGAGAAAATCCATAAGTGTTTTCTATCATATAATGTGAGTTGTCTAGGGACCTTGTGCTGTGGGATTTTTTGCAAATATGAATATGGAAACCTGCATGATAGTATGGTTGGTTTAACACCAATAGAGCCAAGATATTACCTATTTTACTCCCCTCTTTAAATACAATCCCAATTATCAAATGAAAGTAACTAAGTAGTGTTACAACAAGATTTGCCTCACCCTATGCATTCTTGCACAGAGGGCCTTATTCCATTTACCTATGCAGACTTATTTTCCTTATTGATAAAATCCAGAGAAAAAAAAAAAAAAATCCACATGTATGCACCTTTCACACTATACAGCATGCGTATATGCATGCTTCTCCACTACAACCTGCATACATTGGGATTTGTGCCAGAAAATGAAAATTAAATGTCGGGTTTCCATGTCACAACAAGAGATCTATGATCATTGGCCTTCCATATACTGGAAATGTTTCGAATCGGCCCTTCAGTTTGATTTTGAAGGCTATAAAGAAACCAATTACAAGCTATGGAAAAGGAGAAAGAATTCAACTTTGAGAGAAAAGTTACTCTGGAGGAATTATTTACTTCATATTGAGCCTGCATCCCTTTGTCCTTTAAGTCTGAACAGAGTGTTCAGCCCCAAAGATCTTCTCTTATTGATTGAGAACCTCATTGTTTATCTCTTATGAGATTGCCTTTGGTGGAGGCCCAACTGGAAGGAACTTAGTTTCTCGGTTCGGAATCGTGATGACACAAAAGTTTGTAATATTTTCACTTATGTTGATCATTTATTAATAGAAATAGTATTTTCCCGTCCAATTGATATCTTGAAAATATATTGAATTATTATTCCATTGGCATATTTGTCACGTTTATTAATGGATTATGCTATCTAATGTGCTAACCTTTTATATTACCACCATATGATTGTTTTTCTTGCTTGTTGAGAAATTGTTGGAGGTATATTGCTTTGGGTCAAAGTGTTCAATGGTGGACTTCATCGAACATCTTGAAGAGGTAGGCATTTTATCTTTCCTTGCCAGCATATTTGTTTTTATAGCATACTTGAGAAGAGAGTTGATTTATGCAGTCATTTCCATTTGTTGTGTTTCACCCTAGCCATAGAGATATTTTCCTCGTAACAGAATTGGAGATCATATTGGTGATTGATTCTTCTTTTTTAGGGTTTGGAGTAATTTTCTCCTTAGATTGATCTTGTTTCTATTGTGTTTCTTGTCGCATCATTGCTTGACAGTTTCTGGTCACTCTGGGTCTAAGTTCTTATCCTTTCTCCCTTGCCTAGACTTGTTTTGAAGCATATACGTTCCTTTTCCCAGAATAGTCACATACATACGCAAGTTGTCTCACTACAAGATGCATATATACGCTCTGTTTTCCTAAATAGTCACGTACATCAGTCTACCTTGCTTAATTGTCAGGTCTGGTCGTTGTTCGGTGGGATTTGATGTTTGTTGATCCTTCTTAGGTCTCTATAGTGCCTGATAAGTACTTGTGGGATGAAATGAAACCCATATTTGGTTTAGTTTATGGGTGAATTATTTCTCGTCATCTTTTCATTTTTTATTGTCCTTGTACATTGGGCTGGGTGTTTTGTTCCTTGGTATCCTTCTTGAGTTATCTTTTCTATACATAGTAGGGTTATATATCAAGTTACTTTTCATTCCATGCATTTTTAGTTTTTTTTATATTGAAAATACAAAAAAAAAAGGCATTTTGCATTGCTTGGCATTTTTGTCTTTTGAGTCCTTTTCATTAGCTTAGTGCATATAGTGAAATATTGCATTTTTACTTCTGAATTGCAGAGTTGAATTTGAAAATTGCATTGGTTTTTAGAAGAACATAATTCATTGAAAGTTAAAGTTAGGACTTTGCATTATTTTCATATTTACTTTTCTTGCAGAGTCATAACACCATGATTTTCACTACCATACCTTTTTGACTAATCACGACCATTAAAATCAATTCTATAATTTAAAATTAATTAGTCATGATTTTATTTTCTAGGGTGCACAAAATATCCTAGGATTTAGTGCCTTGGAATAGGATTTTCTGAGTAAACTTCTCCAAGAAAATTAAATCAACATATGTGTCTGATACAAAGAGTGGAGAAATACATTGTATAATTGGTAATATCAGGAGGCTCTGCTCACACTAGAGTTAATCATGAGGTCACACGAAGTCGGTTGAAGGGATATCCCCCAGATACCTTCCTAGTGTCAGAGATATTTCTGGGGATCTATTTGTATCTGGGGATCTTGTTAGTGCCTTAACCTCCATGAGAGGCGATAATTTCAAGGTTTTGGGCTTTTCTACCCTATGCATAAGGTGGAACAGACTTACGACTTCTCGCTTGTGCATTAGTTATATAGTGGTTTATTAGTTGCTTGACTTAGGTGTCTCATAGGTTACTTACAGGGGTTATTCTGTAGGTACCCTAGGTCAGATAAGGTTCGGACAACACACAACCTTTATGGAGGATTACCTCTCAGGGGGGGTTTAACTGATTAGTTGTTAATCCCACGAGGGCCCTTATAACTGATTCGATTACCTTCAATCTTTAGCAGGGAGTATCAGGCCCCTATTGGGCAAGAAATACCTTGTTTAGGGAGGGAGGCCAATCAACCACTTTACCCCGTTTGCATGCATATTGGTCGTTTGACTTTTGGTGTGATATTTGATTACTAGTTGGCCTTAGAATATATATATATATATATATATATATATATATATACAACTAGTAATCAAAGATCACACCGGTGGTAACTGTAACAACCGATGGGATCGGTGGGGAGGCTGGTCCGACTCCACGATGACTTGAGACTCTACGGATATATATATATATATATTATCCTTAGAGTCTCAAGTCATCATGGAGTCAGACCAGCCTACCTGACGGGATGTATATATATCCTTAGAGTCTCGAGTCATCGTGGAGTCGGACCAGCCTCCTCGCCGATCCCGTCGGTTGTTACAATTACCACCGGTTTGATCTTTGATTACTAGTTGGCCTTAGGATATATATATATATATATTATCCTTAGAGTCTTGAGTCATCATGGAGTCGGACCAGCCTCCTCGTCGATACCGTCGGTTGTTACAGTTACCACCGGATTTCAATTCTTTGCCTTCTAAAAGGCATAGAGTTATTAGGGGTGGTACACACACATCCACCATTCAGACTTGTGATTCTATAAGGATGAGTACTAAACCTAGTCTTCAGAACACTAGGAGCCCTTCGACTCCCATTCCTACTATAGTTAATGGCAACCCTTCGACTCCTGCAACCTTAATGGTTGTAGTGCTAGAGGAACCTATCATTATTATGGCCTAGCTTATAGTGAATGCTCAAGCTACCACCTCGAGTCCTTTTGGGTCTCTTGGAAACTCACTGGGCTATAATTTTTAGACCATCCCTATGGCTTCTATTCCTTTTTCTTATGGTATTACAAACTTCACTTTGCAGTTTTTAAAATCCATCCCAGTTGTTGGCCCTAATTCTAGCATTGGGCTCGAGGGCAGTACACCTCCCTACACTCCTTTTTCATTTGGTGGTTATCAAATCCACCAAACAAATCCTAATATGGGAGGCATTCCTTCTTTCAACCCCGGGTCCAAGCCTCTTTCCTTTGGGTGGAGAAACCAACTTGGTGGACAAGCTTTGACTCAGGTTCCATCCTACAACCCTACCTCCTTGGTGCATATTACTGCCAGTACATTTGGCATGACGAATCCACCTTTATCCTCTTGATTCCAACCGGGAGGATGTCAATTTCATGCTTTGGGAAACCCCAACCTATATCTAATCTGGCTGGGTGAAATTTCTATAACCCTCAGAGAACAGTCCTACTGGAATGATACCCAACCCACCTTTTATGAATTATCCCAGAGGAGGGCCTTATAATTTTGAACAGGGCCATGGTGCTTACCAAAACCCTGGATGGCCTGTATTTTCTCAAGTACAATATTTCCTGGGAGCTTAGGGATATATGTTGCAACCCTGTCTCCCTTTTCTGGCCATGCTTAATGTGCTAGACTTGTCTAAATCTATGAATGACGTAGTGAGTCGTGATCCTACATGGCCCCCCATTCCCAATAAACTTCCTTCATACACCCCAAACTTCAAGGGAAAGAATGAAGATGATCCTGGTGATCACATCAATACCTTTCACCTTTGGTTCTCATCGAATTCCCTTAATGATGATTCTATTTGATTAAGATTATTCCAATGCATCCTCATCGGAGCTGCTGCAACGTGGTATATTGAGCTACCTAGAGGGGCATATGGTACTTTTAGTCAGTTGGTGATGTTCTTCCTTAACCACTTCTAGTTTCCTATTCGTTATGATGTTGGCTTAGAATTTTTGTCAACTTTGCGCCAAGTTACTGACACTCATATCTCAAACCATATCCAAGAGTGTCGTAGATGGAAAAGGTTGATTAAGAACCCTATAACCCCTATAATTCTCCTAGATCTAAGGACGTTGCTACTTTTGGGGTTACCACTAAGGAAGAACCAATCTTTAGAGACCAACAGTTAGATTTGATATATGCTCAATCTGGGATGTTATATCACCTTCGTCCAGATGCACCGCGGTCAACTTATGACTTGAGAAAAAATCCCAGATCACATCCTGATGACATAGTAGGTACCCCCAATGTAAATTCTATAGACTCAGTGAAAATTCAGATGAAAGAATTGTCTCTAAACCAGTCTGCAGGAGGACCAACTTCATCTGTGTCTTCCAACCCCATTCAGTTGACAGATGTACACTCTGTGCAATCGTCAACCAACCCAAATGGTAACCAACAACCAGGAGGGAATAAGAAGAAAGGATGTAATAATCTAAGGGTGGTAAAAATGGTAATAAACCCAAGGACAATAGTAATAATGAGAAGACAGGTAATAATGATAGAGAGGGAAAATGAGAAAGATGTAAGGTGAATTTTCCCTATAAGATTTGCACATATGATCACCTTACCCATTTATGCCCCAAACTTACAAAAGTTGTGAGGATATTATCTCAATTGCCCGTAGTGCTGACGAATCCATTCCCACATAATCAACACCTAGCCTCGAGCTCCTCAAATGCTAGAAATGTGACTAGTGGGAGTCAAAACTAGCAGTTGCAAGATGGTGACCATTTATGTATCAATATGGTCGATCTGAAAGTTAATGTGGCCACTTGATCTCAAGATTATAGCTCTTCACAAGGTATTCCTAGTGTAGAATCCCCTCCTCCTCCTCCGGAAATGACTTTATAGATTGAAAAACCAGAGCCACCACCTCGTATTCTGAAAGGAGTACTCAAGCACTCTACCCATAATCTGAATACTAGAGCCGCCTAAAACTACTCTATTGTATAGGACCTAGGTCAAACCCCTTGTTTTATTTTGGATTTGGAGGTAGTCTAGACGTGTCCTTCATAGAAGAATGCCTCACTATCTTCTTTAGGAGCTCTAGAACCTAATGGCTCAAAATTTATCAAGTTTGATGTCACAGTCGTGAAGCCTCACTTTCTTTACCATGTGGCTTTCCAAATCGATGTGGAGTAATCAAAGTATACCATCAAACGTGTGGTTTTTTATGAAGGTGCTGCTATGTGTGTGATGTCCTTGATCTGTTGGAAAGATCTTGGTTCTCCAACTCTTTCCAAGTCATTGAACATGTTGACCTCTTTTGACGGTCAGTCCTTCCGCCCTCATGATAGAGGTGGAAGTAGAGGTAGTTGATGTGCCTCTTGATTATAACTTGTTACTAGGGTGCAATTGGACCTCTTCTATGGTTGTCGTCGTATCGTCTATCTTCTGTATTCTTTGTTTTCCTCATGAAGGGAAGATCATGACAATCGACCAATTATACTTTGCATACTCTAGTCCTAATGCATCTGTTGGACTGTCTGTTATCACTGAAATTTCGTCCGCACAGGGCGACAAGAACTCCGCATCATCAGCACAGAAAAACAGGCATTCATGGCACACGGATTAATTCCACAGCACAGCAAAAGGGCCAAAACTATACAAAAATGGCTAAAAAATTAAAAAGCGCAGTATACCCACTAAAAACGAGCGCACGCTCGCAACATCTTCGTATATTGAGCGCATATGCGCAGCTGTGGGGTGCAAAACCCGCGCGCCTGCCAAATGGCGCATTTATGAAGCTGGTCGGCCTCCCAACCACT
>ML795839.1:93824-160603 GCA_009831015.1 Picea engelmannii
GACCTCTTCTTTGGTAATACACATTGTAGGCTACATTTCATAAGCTATTCACCCCTCTCTTGTGTGAATAAGCTTGGAGTTCTTTCATCCACATTTCATCTTTTCTTGTAAGGAGAGCAAATCAGTTGAGGGCCTCAAAGAGCTTTCCATTGGAGAGGGAAGGGACCCAAGTCCTCTTTCTCCATTGTGTATCTTTGGATTTCATCTATCAGACCAGCTAATACATTGGTGATATTGGTCCATTGTTATTTGTTTTATTTTTATTTCCATGCTCATGTTTTTATTTAGTTTTTGTTTAATTCTTATTAATAGTTTAGTTGTTTTCTTTCTAACCTTTTACATTACAGCTGTCATGACTAGCAGAGCCCAACTAGGCATGTAAGCACTCACTTTTTGCTCACACGTCGACGAAAAGAGTGCAAACACCGTCTATCCTCATGATCGACCATTCTCAGCCAACACCTGAGAATATCAGTGTCAGGATGTATTCTTCTCTTATGGGTACTTTCGACTTCACGACACTGATTCACCATGTTTATGCCATGTCCAGTAGGCTCGTTTCGACTAGGATGTCCATTCCTTTTTGCACTTCTTATTTTAATGATCCATGGACCCTACCTTCCCCAACTTCATATTATGAAGGTCAATTTCATGTTGGAATGGCCATGCCACTATCAACATTAGAGATTGTGTATCAAGTTTCTATTGACTCTTCCATCGATATTGATCCTATTCCCTCATTGATGGATGAGGAGGATCCCGTTATTAGGCCCATGTTGGATAACTCGTTGTTTTTTTCACATGATTTCCTCGATGATACTTTTCCTTCAGACGAATCCATCATTGAAGCCATGAATGGTTCTGACAAATCTTGGGATGATATGCATCATCGCTCTTAATTTCTCCCAGAGCTTGAAAGAATTAAACAAGACGACTTTCAATCTTCTTTGAGTGATATAGTCAGTCACGCCATGGTTCCACCTGATACACACAACATTTATTCCAAACGAAACATGGTGAGTATTTCTCCTACCATCGCGATCGACATCTCTCGTACCTCTGGAAAGGTTGAAAATGTAAATATCAATGAAAATTGTTTGCCAGAATAAATCCTGATCTACATCGAACTCTTCAAGGAATTACAAGATGTATTTTATTGGTCATATGAATAGATGCTAGGAATCGACCCTCATATTTTTTAACATGATCTTAAAACCTATCTGGATGCTAAACCTGTTCAACAACATCTTATAGTTGTCAACCCTCGGAAGGCCCCTACCATTAAGGTAGATGTGGAGAAGCTACTTAATGTTGTCTTCATCTACTCAGTTCCCTTGACTGAATGGGTATCCAATCTTGTTCCTATAGATAAGAAGAAAGGAACCATCTATGTATGTATGGAATTTCATGACCTGAACAAGGCCTATCCTAAAGACAACTTCCCGACACCTTTCATCGATCAGATTCTCGACAAGTGTGTGGGAAGTGAAGTATTTTATTTTATGGATGAATTTTCAGGGTATAACCAAATTCAAATAAAACCTGAGGATCAACACAAGACAACATTTATTTGTCCTTTGGGTACTTTCGCATATCGGAAAATGCCTTTCAGCCTTAAAAATGTCAGAGAAACCTTTCAACATGCCATGACTTTCTCTTTTCACGATCTTAAGCACATAGTCAAAGCTTACCTTGATGATCTTGTTGCACACTCTCGTAAAAGAGTGGATCATGCTACTCATATTCGTCTTGTTTTTGAAAGATGTCGTTATTATAGAATCTGGTTGAACCCTCACAAGTGCATCTTTTGCATTAAGTCTAGTCGTCTTTTGGGTTTTCTAGTTTTTGAGACTAGGATCATGGTAGATCCACTAAAGGTTGAGGAAATACTTCGGTTTCCTCCCCTGTGCACAATTAGAAAACTTCAGGGTTTACAGGGAAAGCTAACTTTCTTCATCGGTTTATAGAAAACTATGCCACTATCAATAAGGGTTTCATGTGTCTCTTGAAAAAGGAAACTCCTTTTATCTGGGATGAGCAAGCCTAGGAATCCTTCGATGCTTTTAAGAAAGTGTTGAACACACATACCACACTTAGAGGGGGTGTGAATGAGTGTGGGGATCTTTTTCCCAAAACTTCCCTCTTGCACAGAAACTCATTAATTAGCATTCAACATTTATTCATTACTCATTGATTTCATTTATAACTAGTTAGATGTAGGCACATATCAACAACATATATCAGCAATATATCATAACCAAGTCATCATCATAATGGACATAAAGAACACAATATGTATGTACAATTTTCTTTTTATTACGGACTACAATCCTTGGGTTTATCAACAACAACTGAATAGAGTACAACTCTACAAGATCACCAGCTCTATATGCAAGACTCAGCTTACATTCTTATCACCAAATGAGATGAGGCAACAATCCTAAACATATATCAATCTCTCAATAGGTACGCAACCTGTCAGTAGTGCATCCCGCGTGTGAATGTGGCCAATGTAAAATGTAACAAGTGTATGCTCTTGAGCACGTAGGGTTTTTCTTTGCTTCACATGCTCAGATCCTTTGCAACCTGCAGTCACTTTCTCTTATGTCTTCCACTTTCCAAACTGACCCACATCCAATCACAATACATCCAAGCTCTCCAATAGCTTTCTCATGCTCCACAACAAATCAATATGAATGTTATCTCAATCATGTATAAACAACTAGTTTACCATAGCAATCATGTCACTATAGAATCACAAGAGTGATTCTCACTCCATCCATCAAATCAACCAAATTTAGCCACATCATAGAATCCATACCAAGAATTACCTAAGCATTCACAACATATCAAACAATAGCATCTATCAAGACAATAATGTAACCATACCAGTGTCTTCGTGATAGATCCGAGGCCATAGAATGTAGATTTGGAACCTGCCTCATCATCCAAGAGCTTGGCACCAGCTCAAACACAAATCTCCATGAGGTTATTTAGTCCACTCTCCTTGTACATAGTCATCCCATGTGTACACTCACCCTATACATAGCCAGCCTGCGTGTACACGCACCCTATACATAGACAACCCGTGTGGGCATAAAAAAATAGGGTTTTCTGTGACTCCGAGACTTTCGCCATCAAGATCTCCGACATTGTCAAAACTTTGATGTGTCCATGAGATCCTCCTCTCACTCTCTTCCTCAGAATAGATCTTCAATCATTCTCAAGAGATCCACACCAATACGATTCTCTCACAAGAATCTCTCCATCAATACTCCAAAAGATATTACCAAGAAACTCTCCATTGATCCACAAAAAAGACTCTTACCAAAAATGTGTATTTTACAAGAGATCCTATATTCTTATTTATACTTTCATCTTCTAGGTCACTTAACCCATTTTTAGGTTACTTAACCCATTTCTAGGTCACTTAACCTATTTTCCTTATTTTAGGGTTAACCACTTTCCGTGAATAGAAAGTTCTCCAATACTTTATTATATAAATAATGATTCTTGATTTTTCACTTTTCTTTGTCATTTAAATAATCCATCTTGATTTTTTCATTACTTTATCATTTAAATAATGATTTCTTCTTTTCAAGCACTTTTACTTCTTTGACCTTTTGGGGCTTCAAGCCATCATATGGGGGTCCTCCAATTTCATAATGGCATAACTCTCAAACCATGAGGAGTTATGTGACATTCCACATACCACTGGAAATGGCATGACAAGCACTATCCATCTAGGATAGTTTCACCAACAACTTCATTGATATTCATCTCATTATTACACATACAAACATGGGTCCTCCAACCATTCTTATAGGATAACTCAATTCGTAAAGCGTCTTCCTGTGAGGGCTTTCACCATAAGGGGACCACTTTGGAGTTCATCCATTTGTGCACCTTATCAACCATGATAAGACAATAATGATTCATCTTTGCATCAATTCACCACTACATCATGTATCAATGACAACTCATTGATCCATGTTCATCAATGGTTTCCACTTGGACATATATCATTCTCATCAAGGGCATCATATCAATCAATTACTTGACATCAATCAAAGACATCAATCAAACCAAACCATTTACATCAATGACATATGATCCAACAATCTCCCAAATAATCAAACCATTTGCATCAATGACAAACCATTGGCATCAATGACAACATGATCCAACAATCTCCCCCTTTGGCATTGATGGAAATACCAACATTGATGTCAACTCCAATTACTAATATTGATGTCAACATGTATACAAGTCATGCTCTACATCAATAGTCAATGTGACTATCTCTCCACATCAATATCTCCCCATTAATCAACATCAATCACATCAATGTGATTATCTTTTTTTTTATTGTACCATTGTGTGATCTCACCATGAGTATACATCAATGTGATTATGAGTATACATCAATGTGATTATCTCTCCCCCTTTGACATCAATGGAAAAAGGGCCATTCTCCTCTTGGGGCTGCTCCACCTGTCTTTTTTCCGCTGAATAATCTTTCCCCTTTTGAACAAGGGATATCAATCTGATGTAATGCTGAAAATACATTGAACATACTCCCCCTGTGACCATCTCTCCCCCTAGAATTATGCCTCTGTGCTCTTTCTTCAAATATAGGTCTCTTTTCTAGGTATGTATCTGATAAATATCTCCTCCTAGAATCATGGGAATAAGAATGACTCCCCCTAAGGGTATGTCTCCCCCTATCTTCTCTGTAAGATGAACAATATGATACCATATGACGATCCTTGGACCTTTTCATGCATCAAACTTGTGATATACCATTCATCATGAAACAAAATGTATGTCATCAATCAAATAGAGAATCATGAACAACATATCTACCAAGTGCATCATGTACCAAAATGTGCCCACCATGCACAACACCCATGTACATTAACCGTGTACATCAACAATGTTTCAAAAGATATCATCCATGAAATGTATCCACCATATGCCAACATGTGCATCTACCAATATGCCAACATGTGCATCTATCAAAATGCTAAAAAAATACCATCCATCATGCATCATTACTTGCACCTAGCAAGTATATCAACCATGCATCAATAAGATAAGACTCCCCAATGATGTACAACATGACTGTCAACCACATGTCTCAATCTGTAGCCCATCCACATGAAAAATCCATGCATCATGATATCCAACAATACCATATGCTTCCAATAATACATCATAAGATATATCAATGAAACTTCAAAAAGTACCAGCCATGTACTCCAACAGATCAACATCAAACCATACTCATGGGTTAGTGCCATGCACCCAAGATTTATTTTATATCATAACCTTGCGTGATCTAACTTAGAACCATGAAAAACTACAACAAACAGTGTCAAAACCTGCAATAAACAATGTCAGACCCTAGAATATAGAGTTATACAATCACATCAAACTCCAAGCCATGTGAATTTCCTTTTTCCCAAGGTTTTTCAACAGACATGCGGCCTGTTGCACAACTAGTCACGTGTGTACGCGACCTATTCAAGGTCAGAACGCGTGGACACATGACTGCCACCACTGTTACCTACATGTGCCTTAGTAAATGGCACATTTGAACTTCTCTTCAATCTTTCATTCTGATCTAGCTACTCTGTCTTCTTCACCCACTTCTATAGATGACCCTTCTCTTCAGAACATGAGCTCTGAGTATCCATATTTTCAAAGATGTCTCCCTTTCTTACTTCATTCCTTCTTCTAGCCATGCTATGTGAAGTCCTCATCATGGGCTTTCTTCTTGTGTTCCATCACTCCTGGGATTTGTGGCCAAATCCACTACAGCTGTAGCATCTCATAGAGTTACGGTGAGCAGCAATATGTCCTACTTGATTACATCTCCAACACCTTGTGGTGTTATATAATCTTCCATTATACCTCCTTTCATAAGATCTACATTCAAAATATTTGTGACCATATTAATTACATGAATAACAATGCCCATGAAAAATACTTTCATACCTTTACTTTGGTGTCCCAAAAATGTCTTCTTGATTTCTACTTTTGAAATTTTCTTTGCCTTGTGTAGATGGTTGTTTTGCAACATTGTCTTCTTTCTTTGATGGACTTACCTCATGCTTCTTTGAGGTTCTTTCTTCAGCATGTGTATCTTCTCCTTTGTATCCAAGACCTAATTTATCACATGATGGTCTTTGAATTTCGAAGATCTCATCCAAGATTCGTGAGCTATTCAAGAATTTGTTTGACTTCTCTACCTTCTTTCTAAGGTCAACAATTTCATCTTCTAATTTGCAACATGAATCTTCCTTTTCATTTATTTGAATCTTCAATAGTTCCTCTATTCTTTTGGCTTCTTCAATTTGGGTATTGAGATGGAAAATAGTCTCAAAACTTTTACTAATCTCTTCTTCTACATTCATATCTTCTTTTCCATTCCTTAGTCTTGTGATTTCTTCTTCCTTTTCTTCTAATAGAGTCTTATTGTTCTCTTCTTGTTCCTTGATCATTTCTTTTAAGTTCAAGATATGCTTTATACTTCTCCTAAGAAACTTCTTAGTGTTATCCAAAAGATAGGTATAGTGTGTATAAAAATGATCACTTCTATACATGTATAAACCCTATTCAATTTCCTTTTGAAGTTTTAATAGATTTCCTTCTATTCTTTTCATGGGATAAATACCATCAAAATTTACACAAACGATATCCACATCTTCTGCTTCACTTGTAGAGAAAAATTCATCATCATCATTATTGCAATCAAGGTCTTTAGAGTGTTCATTACCTTCATTTGAAATATCTTCATGATCTTCCCTTTTGCCAACATCAACACATACTTATTTGCCTTCATATGAAATGTCTTCAAGATCTTCCTTTGTGTTATTATCACTTGATTCTGTATCTTCACTTGAAATGTTTTCAAAATCACATTTAGAAATAATGCATTCAAGAGATTTTGATTTAACTTTGATGATCTTGATGGAGTGGTCTTCAATTTATTATTTCTCTTCCTTGTTTTGATATGTCTCCTCTAGCTTTAGCCATAGATCCTTGGCAGAAGTACATTGTCCCATGCTCTCTTTGATAGGGCTTGAGAGTCCACTAAGAATTGTCTTGAGAGCCAATGCATCATTATTCTTTTTTTCCCTTTGAGATGAAAGCTTTGAATTGTTCTTCAATGGAACATACCCACCGATGATTTCCTTCCAAATGGCTTCTCCCATTGTCTTCAAATACACTCTCATCTCTATTCTCCAAGTAGAATAGTTTTCCTCATCAAGGATTGGAATTTCATCATCCATTTGTGTGTCTATGGATCTCCTTCAAGATTGTTAAGGCATGTAGTGAAGGCCTTCTCTGATACCAATTATTGAACACACCTACCACACTTAGAGGGGGGCTGAATGAGTGTGGGGATATTTTTCCCAAAACTTCCCTCTTGCACAAAAACTCATTAATTAACATTCAACATTTATTCATTACTCATTGCTTTCATTTATAACCAGTTAGATGTAGGCACATATTAGCAACATATATCAACAATATATCATCAACAAGTCATCATCATAATGGACACAAAGAACAGAAGATGTATGTACAATTTTCTTTTTATTATGGACTACAATCCTTGGGTTTATCAATAACAACTAAATAGAGTACAACTCTACAAGAGCACCAGCTTTATATGCAAGACTCATCTTACATTCTCAGCACCAACTGAGATGAGGCAACAATGCTCAATAGAGATCAATCTGTCAACAGGTACGTGACCTGTTAGTAGTGCAACCCACGTGTGAGCGCGCCCTGGCTCACTACAGCCCGTGTGTGAACATGGCCAATGTAAAATGTAACAAGCATATGATCTTGAGAACTTAGGGTTTTTCTTTGCTTCACATGCTCAGATCCTCTGCAACCTACAATCACTTTCTCTTCTGTCTTCCACAGTCCAAATTGACCCACAACCAGTCACAATACATCCAAGCTCTCCAATAGCTTTATCATGCTCCACAACAAATCAATATGAATGCTATCTCAATCATGTATAAACAACTAGTGTACCATAACAATCATGTCACTGTAGAATCACAAGAGTGTTGCTCACTCCATCCATCAAATCAACCAAATTGAGCCACATCATAGAAGCCATACCAATAATTCCCTAAGCATTCACAACATATAAAACAATAGCATCTATCAAGACAATAATGTAACCATACCAATGTCTTAGTGATAGATCTGAGGCCATAGAATGTAGATCTGGAACCTGCCTCATCATCCAAGAGCTTGGCACCAGTTCAAACACAAATCTCCATGAGGTTATTCAGTCCATGCTCCCTGTACATAGTCAACCCGCGTGTACACTCATGCTATACACAACCAACCCACGTGTACATGCACCCTATACAGAGACAACTCGTGTGGGCATTGAAAAATAGGGTTTTCTGTGACTCCGAGACTTTCTCCGTCAAGATCTCCGACATTTCCGAAACTTTGATGCATCCATGAGATCCTCCTCTCACTCTCTTCCTCAGAATAGATCTTCAATCATGCTCAAGAGATCCACACCAATAAGATTCTCTCACAAGAAGCTCTCCATCAATACTCCAAAAGATATTACCAAGAAGCTCTCCATTGATCCACAAAAAGGATTCTTACCAAAAATGTGTATTTTACAAGAGATCCTAGCTTCTTATTTATACTTTCATATTCTAGGTCACTTAACTCATTTTTAGGTTACTTAACCCATTTCTAGGTCACTTAACCTATTTTACTTATTTTAGGGTTAACCACTTTCCATGAATAGAAAGTTCTCCAATACTTTATTATTTAAATAATGATTCTTGATTTGTCACTTTTCTTTATCATTTAAATAATCCATCTTGATTTTGTCATTACTTTATCATTTAAATAATGATTTCTTCTTTTCAAGAACTTTTACTTCTTTGACCTTTTGGGGCTTCAATCCATCATATGGGGGTCCTCCAACTTCATAAGGGCATAACTCTCAAACCATGAGGAGTTAAGTGACATTCCACATACCACCAGAAATGGCATGACAAGCACTATCCATATAGGATAGTTTCACCAACAACTTCATTGATATTCATCTTATTATTCCACATACAAACATGGGTTCTCCAACCATTCTTATAGGATAAATCCATCCGTAAAGCGTCTTCCCATGAGGGATTTCACCATAAGGGGACCACTTTGGTGTTCATCCATTTGTGCACCTTATCAACCATGATAAGACAATAATGATTCATCTTTGCATCAATTCACCACTACATCATGTATCAATGACAACTCATTGATCCAACTTCATCAATTGGTTTCCACTTGTACATATATCATTCTCATCAAGGGAATCATATCAATCAATTACTTGACATCAATCAAAGGCATCAATCAAACCAAACCATTTACATAAATGACATATGATCCAACAATCTCCCAAATAATAAAACCATTTGCATCAATGACAAACCATTGGCATCAATGACAACATGATCCAATAAAAAGCCTTGGTATCAAGACCTCTGCTGAAGCCTCTTGACTATAGTAGAGATTAATTGCTTTGTATCGCTGCATCTGAGGATATGATTGGTATGGTTCTAGTTCAGGAGGATTATGAGCTCCACGAACACATCATCTACTATCTTAGTCGAACTTTGGTAGGTCTTGAACTTAATTATTCTCACGTTGAAAAGCTAGCTTTGGCTATCGTGCATGCAGTCCAACATTTGCATCACTATATATTACTTTGCAAGACTATTGTGGTTGCTGATGTAAATCCATTTCAATACGTCCTTACCAGGCGTATCATGGGGAGAAAATATAATAAATGTATTTTCATTTTATAGGAGTTTGATCTCGATTTCACTTCTGTGAAGTCCAAGAAATGCCTAGTCTTCTCGGAGTTAATATCAAATTTTCCATGATTAGATGAGGTGTTATCCATTTTGATTCGTTTGCAGAGAAACACATTTTTCTTGTCTCGTCATTTGACCCCTGGTATGGAGACATTGTTCTCTATCTTCAAACCTTGAATTTCCCTCACCATCTCTCACGAGATGACCGACGACGTATAATATACCAAGATAAGAAGTATACTATCGTCGGTGACACTTTGTATCGCTGAGGAAAAAATAATATCTTGCGTCACTGTTTAAATCACGGAGAGGCTGAGTCTATCCTGAACGATTTCCATAGTGGGGCTTGTGGAGGTCATCTATCCGAGCTTGCGACAACCCAAAAAAAATTGCGAGCTAGTTATTTATGGCCTAATATTATTAAATATTGTATTGAATAGGTTAAGAAGTGTCACCCCTGCCAGGTGTTCACTCAGAAAATGCGTTCGCATCCAACCCCTCTTCACCCAGTCATTGTCGTCATTCCCTTCATCAAGTGGGGGGTGAACTTCATGGATTGCAACCCAATTTTAGCTGGGGGGCATCAACACATTATCGTTCTCGTTGACTACTTTACTAAGTGGGACAAGGCCATGCCTATAGTTAAATCTGATGGGAATACTGCAAATTTTTTTGTATTCAATAAAATTTTCACCTGGTTCGATATCCCGAGTGAGATTGTCATTGATCATGGCAGTCACTTTCATAATGAAATGATGGAAGAACTAGCATCTAAGCTAGGTTTTAGATATGGTCATTATTCTCCTTATTACCCCTAGGAAAATGGACAAGTAGAGGCCGTCAACAAGTCTCTCAAGACCATTTTTCAAAAAACTATCAGTCAGAGAAAGTCAAATTGGCACATCATGCTATATCTCGCACTCTAGGCATACCGAACTTTGGTCAAGACTACCACCGGTTTTTCCTCTTTTTAGTTAGTACACGGTGTGGAGTCAATATTACCTATTGAATGATAAATCCATTCTATTAATTTGGAATTTGTGCTCCTACTTGACACTTACGATCTCGAGTGACACCTTGTGCAGCTAGAGAGTCTTGATGAGAAACATCGAGATGCCTCTATGGCTATCGAGGAAAACAAAAGACGTGCAACATCCAGTAGGATAAGTATGTCTATCCTGAGTTGTGAGTTGAGGGTGACTTGGTCCTCCTGTATGATCAAGCCAAAGAATCACTGGGGACAGGAAATTTTAATCCCATGTGGCACGGTCCTTACATCATGCGACGTGTTCTAGAAAAAGGAGCCTATGAGTTAGAAGATTATGAAGGGAATAGGTTGGTCGAGCCCAGAAATGGGCTCTACATGAAAATATATTTCGCTTGAGCCCTAAGATTGGGCGGAACTATTTGTATACTAATGTAGTTTAGTGTATATATCTTTTTCCTTTCTTTTCATCTTCAGGTTACTTATCGAATTTTCACTTGGTTGAAATATGTCAATGGAGTCTTCGGTCTACCTAGGATTCACAAACGGAGCCAGTCGTCATACACGGAACTTGGCTTCTACCGCTTGGGTGGTTTACTCACCCAAGGGTCTACTGGTGTCTTCAGTTGGCGTATGCCTAGGGCCATCCATGAACAATCTGGCTGAATATAGCGTCGTCATAGAAATTTTGTGCGATTCTATCTCACATGGTATTCGTTCATCAGAGGCTCACCTGGATTCCCAGTTAGTAGTACGTCAATTGAATGAAAGTTACCATGTGCATGATCCTACTTTACTCCAACGATTCCTACGGGTACGTATTTTAGAATGGCAGTTTGATTTTATTACATATTATCATATTCCTAGGAGTTCTAATCATGTAAATGATGCTTATGCTAACCTCGTTTTAGGTTGACATTTGTCACATAATTAAAAGAAAAGAAGACCATCTCATTAATGTACACATTGTAAAATATAAGTAAAGTTGAAGATCCCTTTTTATATATTTCAAAAAATATGGTGTTTATAGTACAAAATTGGGGCTAACACCCCCAATACACATATACAGTTGGTACTACAATATCCCATGACATCTATGCATGTGGCACCGGATGTGTGTCATGGTAACAAACCATGGTGTTTAGGAGATGTTGAAAGAGTCGTACCCATGCCCTTGGTACTCCAACCACCTATCGTTGCATGGATTTATGCATATCCTCTACCTGAACCACGGGAATCCTATGAGTCAAATGAGACAGGTTACCCTGCACATTTTGTAGGACCCTCTCAGCTTCTCCTCCTGCCACCTCATCTCCCCGGTTCCTCCCTTGATGTTGAGGGAAACCTTTTGGTCGTCATGGACCAATGTATGTGTTACAAAAGTGTCTAATTAATACTTAATGATGTAGGAGCATCGTATAAAGCCAAAGCATGCACCTAATCAAAGGAACAATTGAATGTGCGGATGCAAAAAGGACACATTTTTATGAAAAAATTTTGAATTTTGAAATCTGAAGAATTAATTTAATACCTAGGAGAAGCATACTTACATTTATGTCTTGGAGATATGAACAGATCTGGAGAAATTATTCTCATCTTCCATATGTAATAGGCATTTAAGTTTGTTAATGTAAAGTAGGTATTTTGATTTAATAGATTAGAAAGTTTAGAAGTGTAGGGGGGAAAATGGATATAGACACCCTCACCCTTGTATCATTGGGGGGATTATCATCATTTAGATTTGATAAGATGTAAAGTTGTAGCAGAGAGCTGTAGAGAAGAACCCATGTACAGGAGCACTTGAGTTAATATATGAAACTTTGACTCAATTTTCATGGTGTTATGATGCTTACTATTTACATTAGTTGAATGGTATGTTTACAGTTGGTTTGTTTTCTTTGTTATGGATTTATCTCAATGTTATGTTGTTTGTATGATCTCATGTCGAATGTATGAAGTCTGAGAGAGGAGAAGAATGAGATTCAATTGTTTCTCTTCCTGAGAATTCCTGCAAAGAGTGTAGTGAATGTCCGTAAGGTGTGCGTTGATGAGGATCTGAGTTTTATCTCAGAAATATCAGGAGAGATATCGTTGTTCTCATAACCAGCAAAAGTGAAGGTGAGGCACAGATTCATGCAAGTTGTGTGCAGGATGGTGTAAGCCTTAGAACTTATCAACTAAGGTGAAGGTTGAAGGACTACTGTTTCAAAGAGTGCACAGGGTCGAAGACTCAAATAACCAGAGTTTATTTGAAAGTTGCCACAAGGAGTGCGAGCAAGATTCCTTTTGGAGGCTTGAGTTTGCAAGTGACATCTCATAAGGGATAACACCTTTGAAGTGTTCAAAGGGAGGCGGAGATTAAAATCATCTCGTAGATTTGTGAGAAGGTTAAGGCTAAGTGTCTTTTAGCGTTCAGGAGTTCAGGAGGAGTAGCGCTCATTGGATGAAAAGAAACAGGAGTCGTTGATCCCCCTTTGGAGTGGAATTTCAACATTTTGGCATTTCGGGTTTTGGCATTTCAGAAATTTCGATGACAAGAAGCTGAGGCACTTTACGTTGAAAACCCAGAAGTTGTGAAACATGATGTGTCTTTGGAGTAGGGTTGTGGTCACAGAGGAAGAAGTCACATAAACTGAGATTTGGTCAGGGGATAATCGTCGTTGAGCCCATTTCGACATTTTGGCATTTTGGGGTTCAGGAAGTAGAGGAGGAAGTGATTTTTGAGTCGAGAGTTTCAAACTCCTGGTTCACAAAATCCTGAAAAGATTGGATCCATTAGATCTATTTCGGAGTTTAGGGAATGGATTGACCAGTGTTTGGGGTCGCTGCATTTCAAACTCCCAGTTACCAAAATCTCGATACATATAGGACCATTGGATCGAGGGAGGCTCATAGTCGTCGATCTTGTCTAAGGGAGCAATTTCAGGTTTCGGGGTTTGAAGAGTCAAAAGACTCAACTCTCTTGCATAATTGAGTCGTGAAATGAGAAAACCGCCTCTTGGCTTGGCCAGAGGTCATATATGGTGATCGGGTGGAGGTGACGACTCATGCCTGGTGCACGTTGTGCATGTGGGGTTTTCGTGAAGGACTTGTGGATTGGATTCATGGGGTTCTAGTGAGGGACCGAAAGAACTATTTCAGTTCTGTGGATTCGAAGGAGATCGATCTTGTGCGGATCTTGGCCTAAGGGTCGGGGGTCTACTTCAGTTGTGGTATCAGAGCCTAGAACAAATTATTTTTTTTCTGTAGCAGAGAGAAGGGAGAAAAGTTTACATCCATGCCACCGAGAAGAAGAGACAGGCAATTACCTGATCCAGTAGTGGAAAGAGAAATGCATGAATTACATGCCAGGCTTGATGCTATGGAAAAAGCACAGAGGCGCACAGTTGACGCTGGGGATATCAATGAAGCTGAAAGTGAAAATGAAGCTGGAAACAAAGGAGAAGAAGTTGCAGTCAAAGATGCTGCAGAAGAATGCTTATTCAATATTGTTGCAAGGATAGGTGCTAGGGAAAAAATGGACATTCCAGTGTACGAAAGAAACTTGGATGTTGAAGATCCTCTAGACTGGATTAGAGCTCTAGAAAAATACTTTGACTACGATGATGTCGAGGAAGGCAAGAAAGTCAAACATGTCATTACTAGACTTAAAGGGCATGCAACACTGTGGTGGGATGAACTGCAGGCTGATAGACGCGGCAAGGGCAAGCAGAAAATCAAAAGATGGGATAGAATGGTTGCAAAGATGAAAGCCAATTTTATACCCAGGTAATATCAAATCACTATGTTTCAGAGGATGCATAATTTGAGATAGAAGCTGATGTCAGTGAACAAATACACTGAAGAATTTTATAGGATAAACATCAGAGTAGGTCATCGGGAAAGAGATGATGAAAAAGTTGCCAGATACATGAATGGTCTGTAATATGACATTCAATATGAGATGAGCATGATGACCATTTGAAATGTGGAAGATGCTTATCAGATGGATCTGAAAGATGAAGAGAAGCTGAGACGAAAGCAAGGTCAAAGGGGTTGAGGCAAAAGTCAAAGAAGAGGCAAGACAATTGCCCAAGACAGAACTCAGAAACCTAAAGAAGAAGAGAAGAAACCTCAAACTCAACCTGAGAGAGGAGGAAGCTCACAAGGAAGGTAGTATGCTGATATAAATACTTTTCCTTGAGACAGAGGAAGAGGAAGAGGTAGAGGAAGCGAAGTGAAAGGCTTCATCTGTGGAAAAATCGGACATAAATCCTATGACTATCCGGATAAGAAGAAATATGGTGGTGAAACTCACATTGCCGAAGCTCAAGGATGGAATGTTGAGGTAGAAGACACTAAGGGTAGAAGATCTTTGATGATGAAGAAAGTTCTCTGGAAGTCGGAGAAGGAGGCAGAGAACCCAGCCCAAAGAAACAATTTGTTTAGGACTACTTTCAAAACTAAGGATATTGTATGCAAGGTCATAGTGGATAGTGGTAGCACAGACAATCTCATATCTAGAAAGATGGTAGAAAATCTGGAGCTGGAGACTGTTGCACATCCAAGACCATACAGAGTTTCATGGCTACAAAAAGGACATCAGGTAAATGTCACTAAACAATGTTTAGTTGAAATCAAAATAGGAGGATATAAATATGAAATATTATGTGATGTCATTCCCATGGATGTTTTCCATCTATTTTTGGGTAGACTGTGGCAATATGATAGAAACATAGTTCATTATGGGAGAAAGAACACATACACCCTGGAGAAAAATGGTAGGACTGACATGTTGTTTTCGATTAAGGATAAAGAGGTGAAAACAAAAATGAGCAACACGGTACTTCTCATGAGTGGGAAGGAACTTCTTGATGAGATTAAGAAGAAGGAAGACACAAAATTTATTGTGGTCGGGAAGCCCAAAATTGTTTTGACCAGTATGAGAATAGATTATCTACCAGAAGAAATTCAAGAGTTGCTGGAAGAATTTGCTAATATAGAAGTGGATGAAATACCTTGTTCGCTGCCACCTATCAAGAGTATAAGTCATCATATCGATCTTATACCTGGGGCTAGTTTACCAAACAAAGATGCATATAGGTTGACGACGCAGGAAAATGAAGAAGTTAAGAGATAGGTCCAGGACTTAATGAACAAAGGATTGATTTAGGAGAGCTTGAGTCCATGCATTGTTTCGACAGTGCTCAACCCAAAGAAAGATGGAGGCTGGAGAATGTGTACAAACTCAAGGGAAATCAATAAGATTACCATCAGATACAGATTCCCATTGCCAAGGATGGAAGACTTGATGGATTTCTTGAGTGGAGAAAAGTTTTTTTCAAAGATTGATTTGAAAAGCGGGTATTATCAAATTCGAATGAGAGAAGGTGATGAATGGAAGACATCATTCAAGATGAATGAGGGGCTGTATGAATGGATTGTCATGCCATTTGGCTTAATGAATGCACCCAGTACTTTCATTAGGTTGATGAATGAAGTCTTGAAGGATTTCATAGGGAAATTCGTCATTGTATATCTTGATGATATATTAATTTTCAGCAAGAGAGAGGCAGAACACTTAAAGCAACTAGTTGCAGTAATGAGGAGATTACAGCTGGAGAAATTGTTGATTAATATGAAGAAATCATCATTTATGAGGATAGAACTCATTTATTTGGGTTTTTCTATATCTGCAAATGAATTAAAAATGGATCCAAAAAAGATAAAGGCGATTAAGAATTTCCCATCGCCGAAGAGCGTGTTTGAAGTTCAAAGCTTCCATGGTTTGGTGAGATTATACAAGAAATTCATACGAACCTTCATCAGAATTAGTGCACCATTGATGGATACGGTGAAGAAAAGACATAAATATTTTCACTAGACGGAGGAAGCAGAAAAGAGCTTCAAGATGTTGAAGAAGAAGATCACTGAGCAACCAATTCTGGTTTTGCCAGATTTCAGCAAGACATTCCAGGTCAGGTGTGATGGTAGTGGATTTGTAATTGGAGTGGTCTTAAGACAAGACGATAGGCCAGTAGCATATTTCAGTGAGAAACTGAATGAAGTGAAAATTAAGTACTCCACATATGACAAAGAATTCTATGCAGTCATACAAGCACTAAAGAAATGGAGACACTATTTGGTTCCCAAGGAGTTCATTTTGTATAGTGATAATCACGCTTTGCAATTCGTGACTCGACAGGAGAAGTTGAACCAAAAACATGCTAAATGTGTTGAATTCATGTAGAATTTTACTTTTATGATTAAGCATATTTCTGGAACTTTTAACAAAGTTGTTGATGCTTTGAAAAGGAAATGTTTGCTTATGCAGGAATTCAGAGTCAAGACTTTGGGTTTTGATAACCTTAAAGAAATGTATATTGATGATCCAGACTTCAAGGAGGCATATGAGGCATCTGAGAATCCATCTCTCAGGGATAGAAGCAATGGACTGAATACATGATCCAGAATGGATTATTGTTCAGGGCAAATCAACTATGTATTCCAAAATGCTCCATGAGGGAGAATTTGCTGAAGGAAAAACACAATGGAGGATTGGCTGGACATTTCGGTCATGAAAAGATGTTCTCAAAGTTAAATTGTTCATATTATTGGCCAGGGATGAGAAAAGATGTTAAGAAATTCGTGGATAGGTGCAAAATTTGTCAGCACCTGAAAGGAAAAAGGCAGAACACAGGGTTATACCAACCATTACCCATACCTGAAAGGTCATGGGATGAACTGAGCATGGATTTTGTATTGGGAATGCCAAGGAAACATAGAGGATATGATTCAATATTTGTGGTAGTCAACATATTTTCAAAAATGGTACATTTCATACCATGTCAGAAAACCAATGACACAACTCATAGGGTGAACCTGTTTATCAAGGAAGTCGTCAGACTTCACAGTTTGCCAAAGAGTAACATTTCTGATCGAGATACCAAGTTCGTGGGACATTTCTGGAGGAACTTATGGAATAAGTTGGGGACAAGTTTGTCTTTTATCTCAGCATATCATCCTCAAATGGATGGTCATATAGAGGTCGTAAATAGGAGCTTGGGAGATTTGCTAAGGAGCTTAGTGACTGAACACCACAGTCAATGGGATCACATTCTGCCACAGGTGAAATTCATATACAATGATTCACTCAATAAAAGAATAGGGAAGATCCCATTCGATATTGTATATGGAATGCAGCAAAGGGGAGTTTATGAACTGAAATATGAAGAACAAGCCGAATTCAGGAATGCTAGTGCAGAGGACATTGTAGAAGGAATGAAGGAGCTTCATAGCTGAGTTAAGGAGAAATTGCAGAGTTCAAGTCAAGAATACAAGCGGAGAGCAGATCAACACATGTGAGAACTTCAATTTGAGGTTGGTGATCTGATTTTTGCACATCTGAGGAAGGAGAGAATCCCAAGGGGAACATATAACAAACTGAAGACAAAAAATATTGTACCGTGCAAGGTCATAAGGAAGTTTGGGGCAAACACATATGAGATTGAATTACCTGATGGGGTTGGAATCTCACCGATATTCAATGTTGTGGATTTGTACCCTTACGGAGATGAAGAAGAAGGAGCAGAGGAGGAACAGAAAGAGGTTCAATGGACAAAACAAATTCCTGTAGCTGAAAAGCCACAAATGGAAGGCATAATTGACTAAAGGATTAGCAAAAAGACCAGGAGGAAAGAGTATTTTGAATACTTGGTCAAGTGGAAAGGACATCCAGTTGAGAGGATGAAGCAACAATTCATAGGCATGGGCAGACTATGCAAGAGATGATGAACAAGAGTTCATGAAAATTTTCAAGCGAGTGAGTATGATGCAAGAGCATCGTATAAAGCCAAAGCACACACCTAGTGAAAGGAACAGGTGAACACGCGGATGCAAAAAGGACATGTTTTTATGAAAATGTTTTGAATTTTGAAATCTGAAGCATTAATGTAATAGCTAGGAGAAGCATACTTACATTTATGTCTTGGAGATATGAACAGATCTAGAAAAATTATTCTCATCTGTCAAATGTAATAGGCATTTAAGTCTGTTAATGTAAAGTAGGTAGATTTGATTTAATAGATTAGACAGTTTAGAAGCATAGGAGGGAAAACAGATACAGAAACCCTCACCCTTTTATCATTGGGGGGATTATCATCATTCAGATTTGATAAGATGTAGAGCTGTAGTAGAGAGCTATAGAGAAGAACCCATGTACAGGATCAATTGAGTTAATATATGAAACTTTGACTCAATTTTCATGGTGTTATGATGCTTACTGTTTACATTAGTTGAATGGTATGTTTACAGTTGGTTTGTTTTCTCTGTTATGCATTTATCTCAATGCTATGTTGTGTGTATGATCTCATGTTGAATGTATGAAGTCTGAGAGAGGAGAAGAATGAGCTTCAATTGTTTCTCTTCCTGGGAATTCCTGCAAAGAGTGTAGTGAACGTTCGCAAGGTGTACGTTGACGAGGATCTGAGTTTTATCTCAGAAATCTTAGGAGAGATATCATTGTTCTCATAACCAACAGAAGTGCAGGTGAGGCACAGAGTTGTGCAAGGTGTGCATAGGCTGGTGGAAGACTTAGAACCTATCAACTAAGGTGAAGGTTGAAGGACTACTATCGCAAAGAGTGCATAGGGTCAAAGACCCAAATAACCAGAGGTTATTTGAAATTTTCCGCAAGGAGTGCAAACGGGATTCCTTTTGGAGGCTCGATTTTGCAAGTGAGAGCTCAGAAGGGATAACGCCTATGAAGTGTTCAAAGGGAGGTGGATATTGAAATCATCTCGCAGATATGTGAGAAGGTTAAGGTTGAGTGTCTTTTAGTGTTCTGGAGTTCAGGAGGAGTAGCGACCGTTGGATGAAAAGAAACAAGAGTCGTTGATACCCCTTTGGAGTGGAATTTCAACATTTCGACATTTCAGAAATTCCAATGACAAGGAGTTGGGGCATTTTATGTTGAAAACCCTGAAGTTGCGAAACGTGACATGTCTTTGGAGTAGGGATATGGTCAGGGAGGAAGCAATCACATAGACCGATATTTGGTCAGAGGCTAGTCGTCATTGAGCCCATTTCGACATTTCGGCATTTCAGCGTTCAGGAAGTAGAGGAGGCATTGATTTTGGAGACGAGAGTTTCAAACTCCCGGCTCGTAGAATCCTGAAAAGATCAGAGTCGTTAGGTCTATTTCGGTGTTTGGGGAATGGAGTGACCAGTGGTTGGGGTCTCTACATTTAAAACTCCCGGTTAACAAAATCCCGATACAGCTAGGACCATTGGATCGAGGGAGGCTCATAGTCGTCGATCTCCTCTAAGGGAGCGATTTCGAGTTTTGGGGTTTGAAGAGTCAAAAGACTCGACTCTCTTGCATCATTGAGTCATGAAATGCAAAATGCGTCTCTTGGCTTGGCCAGAGGTCATATCTGGTGATCGGGTGGAGGTGAAGACTCATGCTTGGTGCACGTTGTGCAGGTGGGGTTTTCGTGAAGGACCTATGGATTGGATTCATGGGGTTCTAGTGAGGGCCCGAAAGAACTATTTTAGTTCTGCGGATTCAAAGGAGATCAATCTTGTGCAGATCTTGGCCTGAGGTTTATGGGTCTACGTCAGTTATGGTATCAGAGCCTAGAACAAATTATTTTATTTCTATAGCAGAGAGAAGGGAGAAAATTTTACATCCATGCCGTCGAGAAGAAGAGACAGGCAATTACCTGATCCAACAGTGTAAAGAGAAATGCGTGAATTACAACACAGAGGTGCACAGTTGACACTGGGGATATCAGTGAAGATAAAAGTGAAAATGAAGATGGAAATGAAGGAGAAGAAGTTGTAGTTGAAGATTCTATAGAAGAACGTTGATTCAGGGTTTTTGCAAGGATATGTGCTAGGGAAAAAATGGACATTCCAGTGTATGAAGGCAACTTGGATGTTGAAGAGCTTCTAGATTGGATTTGAGCTCTAGACAAATCCTTTGACTATGAGGATGTCGAGGAAGACAAGAAATTCAAACATGTCGTTAATAGACTTAAAGGGCATGCAACACTATGGTGGGATGAACTACAGGCTGACAGACACTGCAAGGGCAAGCAAAAAATCAAAAGATGGGTTAGAATGGTTGCAAAGATGAAAGTCAAATTTATACCCATGGATTATCCAATCACTTTGTTTCAGAGGATGCAAAATTTGAGACAGAAGTTGATGTCAGTGAAAGAATACACTGAAGAATTTTATAGGTTAAACATCAAAGCAGGTCATCAGGAAAGTGATGATGAAAAAGTTTCCAGGTACATGAATGGTCTGCGATATGACATTCAAGATGAGATGAGCATGATGACCATTCAAAATGTGGAATATGCTTATCATATGGCTCTGAAATTTTAAGAGAAGCTAAGCGGAAAGCAAGGTCAAAGGGGCCGAGGCAGAAGTCAAAGTAGAGGCAAGAAAATTGCCCAGGAAAAAACTCAGAAACCTAAAGAAGAAGAGAAGAAACCTCAAACTCAACCTGAGAGAGGAGGAAGCTCAAAAGGAAGGTAGTATGCTGATAGAAATACTTTTCCTCGAGCCAGAGAAAGAGGAAGAGGTAGAGGAGGTGAAGTGAAATGCTTTGTCTGTGGAAAAATCAGACATAAATCCTATGAGTGTCTGAATAAGAAGAAAGATGGTGGTGAAACTCACATTGCCGAAGCTCAAGGATGGAATGTTGAGGCAGAAGACACTAAGGGAGGAAGATCTTAGATGATGAGGAAAGTTCTCTTGAAGACAAAGAAGGAGGAAGAGAACGCATCCCAAATAAACAATATGTTTAGGACTGCTTGCAAAACTAAGGATAGGGTATGCAAGGTCACAGTGGATAGCGGTAACACAAACAATCTCATATCTACAAAGATGGTAGAAAAGCTAGAGCTAGAGACTGTTGCACATCCAAGCCCATATAGAGTTTCGTGGCTACAAAAAAGACATCAGGTAAATGTCACTAAACAATTTTTAGTTGAAATCAAAATAGGAGGATATAAAGATGAAATATTATGTGATGTCATTCCCATGGATGTTTTTCATCTATTTTTGGGTAGACCGTGGCAATATGATAGAAACGTAGTTCATGATGGGAGAAAGAACACATACACCCTGGAGAAAAATGGTAGGACTCACATGTTGCTGCCGATTAAGGATAAAGAGGTGAAAACAAAAATGAGCAACACTGTACTTCTCATGAGTGGGAAGGAACTTCTTGATGAGGTTAAGAAGAAGGAAGACACACAATTTATTGTGGTCAGGAAGCCCAAAATTGTTTTGACCAGTACGAGAATAAATGATCTACCAGAAGAAATATAGGAGTTGCTGGAAGAATTTGTTGATATAGTAGTGGACGAACTACCTTGTTCACTGCCACCTATCAGGAGTATAAGTCATCATATCAATATTATACCTGAGGCTAGTTTACCGAAAAAAGTCGTGTATAGGTTGATGCCACAGGAAAATGAAGAAGTTAAGAGACAGGTCCAGGACTTAATGAAAAAAGGATTGATTTAGGAGAGCTTGAGTCCATGTGTTGTTTTGACAATGCTCATCCCAAAGAAAGACGAAGGCTAGAGAATGTGGACAGACTCAAGGGAAATCAATAAGATTACCATCAGATACAGATTTCCATTGCCAAGGATGGATGACGTGATGGATTTCTTGAGTGGAGCAAAGTTTTTTTCAAAGATTGATTTGAAAAGAGGGTATCATCAAATTCATATGAGATAAGGTGATGAATGGAAGACATTATTCAAGACAAATGAGGGGCTGTATGAATGGATTTTCATGTGATTTGGCTTGATGAATGCTCCCAGTACTTTCATGAGGTTGATGAACGAAGTCCTGAAGGACTTCATAGGGAAATTCATCATTGTAATCTTGATGATATTTTAATTTTGAACAAGACAGAAACAAAACACTTAAAGCATCTAGTTGCAATAATGAGGAGATTACAGCAGGAGAAATTGTTGATTAATAGGAAGAAATTGTCATTTATGAGGACATAACTCATTTATTTGGGTTTTGTTATCTCTGCAAATGAATTAAAAATGGATCCAGAAAATATAAAGGCAATTAAGAATTGGCCATCGCCGAAGGGCTTGTTTGAAGTTTGAAGCTTCCATGGTTTGAATAGCTTCTACAGGAAATTCATCTAAAAATTCAACGGAATTAGCGCACCAATGATGGATATGGTGAAGAAAAGACATAAATATTTTCACTGGATGGAGGAAGCAGAAAAGAGCTTCAAGCTACTGAAGAAGAAGTTCACTGAGCAACCGATTCTGGTTTTGTCGGATTTCAGCAAGACATTCTAGGTTAGGTGTGACATGAGTGGATTTGCAATTGGAGCAGTCTTGAGCCAAGATGATAGGCCAGTCATGTATTTCAGTGAGAAACTGAATGAAGTGAAAATTAAGTGCTCCACATATGACAAGGAATTATACACAGTCATACAAGCACTGAAGAAATGGAGACACTATTTGGTTCCCAAGGAGTTCGTTTTGTATAGCGATAATCATGCTTTGCAATTCGTGACTCGACAAGAGAAGTTGAACCAAAAACATTCTAAATGGGTTGAATTCATGCAAAATTTTACTTTTGTGATTAAGCATATTTCTGGAACTGCTAACAAAGTTGTTGATGCTTTGAGAAGGAAATGTTTTCTTATGCAGGAATTCAGAGTCAAGACTTTGGGTTTTGATAACCTTAAAGAAATGTATAGGGATGATCCAGACTTCAAGGAGGAATATGAGGCATTTGAGAATCCAACTCTCAGGGATAGAAGCCAATGGACTAAATACATGATCCAGGATGGATTATTGTTCAAGGGAAATCAACTATGTATTCCAAAATGCTCCATGAGGGAGAATTTGCTGAAGGAAAAACACAATGGAGGATTGGCCAGACATTTCAGTCATGAAAATATGTTCTCAAAGTTGAATATCTCATATTATTGGCCAGGGATGAGAAAATATGTTAAGAAATTCATGGACAGGTGCAAAATTTGTCAGCACATGAAAGGAAAATGGTAGAACACAGGGTTATACCAACCATTACCCATACCTGAAAGGTCGTGGGATGCAGTGAGCATGGATTTTGTATTGGGACTGCCAAGGAAACAAAGAGGATATGATTCAATCTTTGTGGTAGTCGATAGATTTTCAAAAATGTCACATTTCATACCATATCAGAAAACCAGTGACACAACTCATATGGTGAACCTGTTTTTCAAGGAAGTCGTCAGACTTCACAGTTTTCCAAAGAGTATCGTTTGTAATCAAGATACCAAGTTTGTGGGACATTTCTGGAGGACCTTATGGAAGAAGTTGGGGACAATTTTGTCTTTTAGCTCAGCATATCATCCTTAGATGGATGGATAGATAGAGGTCGTAAACAAGATCTTGGGAGATTTGCTAAGGAGATTAGTCACTGAAAACCACATTCAATGGGATCACATTCTACCACAAGCAGAGTTTGATTACAATGAGTCATTCAATAGAAGCACAGGGCAGAGTCCATTCCAGATTGTATATGGATGGTAGCCAAGGGGAGTTTTTGAACTGAAATATGCAGAACAAGCCGAATTCAGGAGTGCTAGTGAAGAGGATTTTGTAGAAGGAATGAAGGAGCTTCACAACCGAGTTAAGCAACGATTGCAGAGTTCAAGTCGAGAATACAAGTGGAGAGAAGATCAACATAGGAGAGAACTTCAATTTCAATTTGGTGATTTGATTCTTGCACATTTGAGGAATGAGAGGTTCCAAGGGGAACATATAACAAATTGAAGATGAAAAATATTGTACCATGCAAGGTCATAAGGAAATTTGGGGCAAACACATATGAGATTGAATTACCCGATGGCGTCGGAATCTCACCGATACTCAATGTTGCGGATTTGTACCCTTACAGAGCTGAAAAAGCAGGAGTAGAGGAGGAACAAAAAGAGGTTCAATGGAAAAAACAAATGCATGTAACTAAAAATCCACAGATGGAAGGAATAATTGACAAAAGGATTAGCAAAAAGACCAGGAGGAAAGAGTATTTTGAATACTTGGTCAAGTGGAAAGGACATCCAGTTGAAGATTCTAGTTGGGAGGATGAAGCAACAATTCATAGGAATGGGCAGACCATGCAAGAGCTCATGAATAGGAGTTCATGAAAATTTTCAAACAAGGGAGTATGATGCAAGAGCATCGTAGAAAGCCAAAGCACGCACCTAGTCAAAGGAATAGTTGAACACACAGATGCATAAAGGACACATTTTTATGAAAACATTTTCAATTTTGAAATCTGAAGCATTAATATAATAGCTAGGAGAAGCGTACTTACATTTATGTCTTGGAGATATGAACGGATCTAGAGAAATTATTCTCATCTGCCAGATGTAATAGGAATTTAAGTTTGTTAATGTAAAGTAGGTAGATTTGATTTAATAGATTAGATAGTTTAGAAGTGTAGGAGGGAAAATGGATATAGACACCCTCACCTTTGTATCATTGGGGGGATTATCATCATTCATATTTGATAAGCTGTAGAGTTGTAGTAGAGAGATGTAGAGAAGAACTCATGTATAGGAGCACTTGAGTTAATATATGAAACTTTGACTCAATTTTCATGGTGTTATGATGCTTACTGTTTACATTAGTTGAATGGTATGTTTACAGTTTGTTTTTTTTGTCTATTATGAATTTATCGCAATGATATGTTGTGTGTATGATCTCATGTTGAATGTATGAAGCCTGAGAGAGGAGAAGAATGAGTTTCAATTGTTTCTCTTCCTGAGAATTCCTACAAAGAGTGCAGTGAATGTCTGCAAGGTGTGTGTTTATGAGGATCTGAGTTTTATCTCAGAAAGATCAGGAAAGATATCATTGTTCTCATAACCAGCAAAAGTGCAAGTGAGGCACAAAGTCATACAAGGTGTGCGCAGGCTAGTGGAAGCCTTAGAAAATATCAACTAAGGTGAAGGTTGAAGAATATCTGTTGCAAAGAGTGCATAGGGTGGAAGAATCAAATAACCAGAGGTTATTTGAAATTTTCTGCAAGGAGTGTGAGCAAGATTCCTTTTGGAGGCTTGAGTTTACAAGTGAGAGCTCAGAACAGATAACACCTTTGAAGTGTTCAAAGGGAGGCAGAGATTGAAATCATCTCGCAAATCTATGAGAAGGTTAAGTCAAAGTGTCTTTTAGCATTCAGGAGTTCAAGAAGAGTAGCGATCGTTGGAGGAAAATCAACAGGAGCCGGTTATCCCCCTTTGGAGTGGAATTTCAGCATTTCAGCATTTTGGGGTTCGGAATTTCAGAAATTCCGATGACAAGGAGCCGAGGCACTTTACGTTGAAAACCCCAAAGTCATGAAACACGAGATGTCTTTGGTGTAGGGTTGTGGTCATGGAGGAAACAGTCACATAGACCGATATTTGGTCAAGGGATAATCATCATTGAGTCCATTTCGACATTTCGGCATTTCGGGGTTTAGGAAGTAGAGGAGGCAGTGATTTTGGAGTCAAGAGTTTCAAACTCCTGGTTCGCAAAATCTCGAAAAGATCAAATCCATTAGGTCTATTGCGAAGTTCGGGGAATAGAGTGACCAGTGGTTGGGGTCACTGCATTTCAAACTCCCGGTTACCGAAATCTTGATACAACCAAGACCATTGGATCAAGGGAGGCTCATAGCCGTTGATCTCGTCTAAGGGAGCAATTTCGGGTTTCTGGGTTTGAAGAGTCAAAATACTCGACTCTCTTGCATCGTTGAGTTATGAAATGTGAAAATCATCTCTTGGCTTGGTCGGAGGTCATATTTGGTGACAGGGTGGAGGTGAAAACTCATGTCTGGTGCATGTTGTGCAGGTGGGGTTTTCGTGAAGGACTTGTGGATCGGATTCGTGGGGTTCCATTGAGGGCCCGAAAGAACAATTTCAGTTCTGGGGATTGGAAGGAGATTGATCCTATGTGGATCTTGACCCGAGGGTTGGGGGTCTGTGTCAGTTGTGGTATCGGAGCCTAGAACAAATTCTTTTCTTTCTGTAGCAGTAAGAAGGGAGAAACTTTTACAGCCATGCCTCCAAGAAGAAGAGAGAGGCAATTACCTGATCCAGTAGTGGAAAGAGAAATGCATGAATTACATGCCAGGCTTGATGCTATGGAGACAACACAAAGGCACACAGTTGACACTAGGGATATCAGCGAAGCTGAAAGTGAAAATGAAGTTGGAAATGAAGGAGAAGAAGTTGCAGTCGAAGATGCTGCAGAAGAGTGCCTATTTAGGGTTGTTGCATGGATAGGTGTTAGGGAAAAAATGGGAATTCCAGTGTATGAAGGAAACTTGGATGTTGAAGAGCTTCTATACTAGATTAGAGCTCTAGGCAAATACTTTGACTACGAGAATGTCGAGGAAGACAAGAAATTCAAATATGTCATTACTAGACTTAAAGGGCATGCAAAACTCTGGTGGGATGAACTACATGCTGAAAGACAGTGCAAGGGAAAGAAAAAAATAAAAAGCTAGGTTAGAATGGTTGCAAAGATGAAATCCAAATTTATACCCAGGGATTATCAAATCACTCTGTTTCGGAGGATGCAAAATTTGAGACAGAAGTTGATGTCAGTGAAAGAATACACTAGAGAATTTTATAGGATAAACATTAGAGCAGGTCATCGAGAAAGCGATGATGAAAAATTTGTCAGGTACATGAATGGTATGCGATATAACATTCAATATGATATGAGCATGATGACCATTAGAAATGTGGAAGATGCTTATCATATGGATCTGAAAGCTGAAGAGAAGCTGAGACGAAAGCAAGGTCAAAGGGGCCGAGGCAGAAGTCAAAGAAGAGGCAAGACAATTTCCCATGACAGAACTCAGAAACCTAAAGAAGAAGAGAAGAAACCTCAAACTCAATGTGAGAGATAAGTAATCTCACAAGGAAGGAAGTATGCTGATAGAAATACTTTTCCTCGAGCCAGAGAAAGAGGAAGAGTTAGAGGAGGTGAAGTGAAATGCTTCGTCTGTGGAAAAATTGGACATAAATACTATGAGTGTCCGGATAAGAAGAAAGATGGTGGTGAAACTCACATTGCCGAAGATTAAGGATGGAATTTTGAGGCAAAATATGCTAAGGGTGGAAGATCTTTGATGATGAGGAAAGTTGTCTTGAAGCCGGAGAAGGAGGTAGAGAACCCAGCCCAAAGAAACAGTCTGTTTAGGACTTCTTGCAAAATTAAGGATAGGGTATGCAAGGTCATAGTGGACAGCGGTAGCACAAACAATATCATATCTACAGAGATGGTATAAAAGTTGGAGCTGGAGACTGTTGCACATCCAAGCCCATACAGAGTTTCGTGGCTACAAAAAGGACATCAGGTAAATGTCACTAAACAATGTTTAGTTGAAATCAAAATAGGAGGATATAAAGATGAAATATTATGTGATGTCATTCCCATGGATTTGTTTCATCTATTCTTGGGTAGACCATGGAAATATGATAGAAATGTAGTTCATTATGGGAGAAAGAACACATACACCCTGGAGAAAAATGGTATGACTCACATATTGCTGTCGATTAAGGATAAAGAGGTAAAAATAGAAATGAACAACACTGTACTTCTCATGAGTCGGAAGGAACTTCTTGATGAGGTTAAGAAGAAGGAAGACACACAATTTATTGTGGTCAGGAAGCCCAAATTTTGTTTGACCAGTATGAGAATAGATGATCTACCAGAAGAAATTCAGGAGTTGCTAGAAGAATTTGTTGATATAGTAGTGGACGAACTACCTTGTTTTCTGCCACCTATCAAGAGTATAATTCATCATATTGATCTTATACCCGAGGCCAGTTTACTGAACAAATCCGTGTATAGGTCGACGCCGCAGGGAAATGAAGAAGTTAAGAGACAGTTCCAGGACTTAATGAACAAAGGATTGATTCATGAGAGCTTGAATCCATGCACTGTTTTGACAGTGCTCAGCCCAAAGAAAGATAGATGATGGAGAATGTGTATACACTCAAGGGAAATCAATAATATTACCATCAGATACAGATTTCCATTTCCAAGGATGGACGACTTAATGGATTGCTTGAGCGGAGCAAATTTTTTTTCAAAGATTGATTTGAAAAGTGGGTATCATCAAATTCGAATGAGAGAAGGTGATGAATGGAAGACAACATTCAAGACGAATGAGGGGATGTATGAATGGCTTGTCATGCCATTTGACTTAATGAATGTGCCCAGTACTTTTATGAGGTTGATGAATGAAGTCCTGAAGGATTTCATGGGGAAATTCGTCATTGTATATCTTGACGATATATTAATTTTCAGCAAGACAGAAGCAGAACACTTAAAGCATCTAGTTGCAGTAATGAGGAGATTACAGTAGGAGAAATTGTTGATTAATATGAATAAATCGTCATTTATGAGGACATAACTCATTTATTTGGGTTTTGTTATCTCTCCAAATGAATTAAAAATGGATCCAAAAAAGATAAAGGCAATTAACAATTGGCCATTGCCGAAGAGCGTGTTTGAAGTTTGAAGCTTCCATGGTTTGGCTAGCTTATACAGGAAATTCATCTGAAACTTCAATGGAATTAGCACACCAATGATGGATATGATGAAGAAAAGACATAAATATTTTCACTGGACGGAGGAAGCAGAAAAGAGCTTCAAGCTGCTGAAGAAGAAGATCACTGAGCAACCAATTATGGTTTTACCAAATTTTAGCAAGACATTCTAGGTCAGGTGTTACATCAGTGGATTTACAATTGGAATGGTCTTAAGCCAAGACAATAGGTTAGTCACATATTTCAGTGAGAAATTGAATGAAGCGAAAATTAATTACTCCACATATGACAAGGAATTCTACACAGTCATATAAGAACTGAAGAAATGGAGACACTATTTGGTTCCCAAGGAGTTCATTTTGTATAGCGATAATCACTCTTTGCAATTCGTGACTTGATAGGAGAGGTTGAACCAAAAACATGCTAAATGGGTTGAATTCATGGAGAATTTTAATTTTGTGATTAATCATATTTCTGGAACTGCTAACAAAGTTGTTGATGCTTTGAGCAGGAAATGTTTTCTTATCCAGGAATTCAGAGTCAAGACTTTGGGTTTTGATAACCTTAAAGAAATGTATAGGGATGATCCAGACTTCAAGGAGGAATATGAGGCATCTGAGAATCCAACTTTGAGGGATAGAAGCCAATGGAATGAATACATGAT
Source organism: Picea engelmannii (assembly GCA_009831015.1). Lineage (NCBI taxonomy): Eukaryota > Viridiplantae > Streptophyta > Pinopsida > Pinales > Pinaceae > Picea > Picea engelmannii. The sequence goes on from ML795839.1 coordinate 123,914, forward strand.
CCATGATGGATTATTGTTCAGGGGAAATCATCTATGTATTCCAAAATTCTCCATGAGGGAGAATTTGCTAAAGGAAAAACACAGTGGAGGATTGGCCGAACATTTTGGTCATGACGAGACATTCTCAAAGTTGAATAGCTCATATTATTGGCCAGGGATGAGAACAGATGTTAAGAAATTTGTGGACAAGTGTAGAATTTTTCAGCACATGAAAGGAAAAAGGAATGAAATAGGGTTATACCAACCATTACTTATATGATTCAATCTTTGTGGTAGTCGACGGATTTTCCAAAATGGCACATTTCATACCATGTCAGAAAACCAGTGACACAACTCATATGGTGAACCTGTTTTTCAAGGAAGTTGTCAGACTTCACGGTTTGCCAAAGAGTATCGTTTCTGATCGAGATACCAAGTTCATGGGACATTTCTAGAGGAACTTATGGAAGAAGTTGGGGAAAAGTTTGTCTTTTAGCTCAACGTATCATCCTTAGACATGTTGACAGACAAAGGTCGTAAACAGAATCTTGGGGTATTTTCTAAGGAGTTTAGTGACTGAACACCATAGTCAATGGGATCACATTCTTCCATAGGAGGAATTCACATAAAATGATTCACACAGGGCAGAGTCCATTCTAGATTGTATATGGAATGCAACCAAGGGGAATCTCTGAACTGAAAGATGTAGAACAAGCCGAATTCAGGAGTGCTAGTGTAGAGGACTTTGCAGAAGGAATGAAGGAGCTTCACAACCAAGTTAAGGAGCGATTGCAGAGTTTAAGTCAAGGATACAAGTGGAGAGCAGATCAACACAGGCGAGAACTTCAATTTGAAGTTGGTGATCTGATTATTGCACATCTGAGGAAGGAGAGGTTCCCAAGGGGAACATATAACAAATTGAAGATGAAAAAGATTGGACCGTGCAAGGTCATAAGACAATTTGGGGAAAACACATATGAGATTGAAGTACCCAATGGGGTCAAAATCTCACCGATATTCAATATTGTGGATTTGTACCCTTACAAATATGAAGAAGCATGAGAATAGGAGGAAAATAAAGAGGTTCAATGGAAAAAACAAATGCCTGTAGCTGAAAATCCATAGATAGAAGGCATAATTGACAAAAGGATTAGCAAAAAGACAAGGAGGAAAGAGTATCTTGAATACTTGGTCAAGTGGAAAGGACATCAAGTTGAAGATGCCAGTTGGGAGGATGAAGCAACAATTCATAGGCATGGGTAGATCGTGCAAGAGCTCATGAACAAGAGTTCATGAAAATTTTCAAACGAGGGAGTGTGATGCACGAGCATCGTAGAAAGCCAAAGCACGCACCTAGTTAAAGGAATAGTTGAACACACAGATGCAAAAAGGACACATTTTTATGAAAACATTTTGAATTTTTAAATTTGGATCATTAATGTAATAGGTAGGGGAAGCATACTTACATTTATGTCTTGGAGATATGAATAGATCTGGAGTAATTATTCTCATTTGTCGGATGTAATATGCATTTAAGTCTGTTAATGTAAAGTAGGTAGATTTGATTTAATAGATTAGACAGTTTAGAAGCATAGGAGGAAAAAAAGATATAAACACCCTCACCCTTGTATCATTGGGGGGATTATCATCATTCATATTTGATAAGTTGTAGAGATGTAGAGAAGAACCCATGTACAGGAGCACTTGAGTTAATATATGAAACTTTGACTCATTTTTCATTGTGTTATGATGCTTACTGTTTACATTAGTTGAATGGTATGTTTACAGCTGGTTTGTTTTGTCTATTATGAATTTATCACAATACTATGTTGTGTGTATGATATCATGTTGAATGTATGAAGTCTGAGAGAGGAGAAGAATGAGTTTCAATTGTTTCTCTTCTTGATAATTCCTGCAAAGAGTGCAGTGAACGTCCCCAAGGTGTGTGTTGACGAGGATCTGAGTTTTATCTCAAAAAGATCAGGAGAGATATCATTGTTCTCATAACCAGCATAAGTGCAGGTGAGGCACATAGTCGTGCAAGGTGTGCGCAGGCTGGTGGAAGCCTTAGAACCTATCAACTAAGGTGAAGGTTGAAGGACTACTGTTGCAAAGAGTGCACAGGGTTGAAGACTCAAATAACTAGAGGTTATTTGAAAGTTTCCGCAAGGAGTGCGAGCAGGATTCCTTTTGGAGGCTTGAGTTTGCAAGTGAGAGCTCAGAAGGGATAACACCTTTAAAGTGTTCAAAGGGAGGCAGAGATTAAAATCATCTCATAGATCTGTGAGAAGGTTAAGGTTGAGTGTCTTTTCGCATTCATGAGTTTAGGAGGAGTAGGGACTATTGGATTAAAAGAAACAGGAGCCGTTGATCCCCCTTTGGAGTGGAATTTTGACATTTCGACATTTCGGGGTTCGACATTTCAGAAATTTCGATGACAAGGAGCCGAGGCACTTTACATTGAAAACCTGGAAGTCGTGAAACACGATGTGTCTTTGGAGTAGGGATGTGGTCAAGGAGGAAGCAGTCACATAGATCGAGATTTGGTCAGGGGCTAATCGTCATTGAGCCCATTTCAGTATTTCAAAATTTCGGGGTTCGGGAACTAGAGGAGGCAATGATTTTGCAGTCTAGAGTTTCAAACTCCCGATTCGCGGAATCCTGAAAAGATCGGAGCCGTTAGGTCTATTTCAAAGTTCGGGGAATGGAGTGACCAGTGGTTGGGGTTGCTGCATTTCAAACTCTCGGTTACCGAAATCCCGATATAGCCAGGACCATTGGATCGAGGGAGGCTCATAGTCGTCGATCTCGTCTAAGGGAGCGATTTTGGGTTTCTGGGTTTGAAGAGTCAAAAGACTCGACTCTCTTGCATTGTTGAGATGTGAAATGAGAAAAGAATATCTTGTCTTGGCTCGAGGTCATATCTGGTGATCAGAGGGAAGTGAAGACTCATGCCTGGTGAACGTTGTGCAGGTGGGGTTTTCGTGAAGGACCTGTGGATCAGATTCGTGGGGTTCCAGTGAGGGCCCAAACAAACTATTTCAGTTCTGCAGATTTGAAGGAGATCGACCCTGTGTGGATCTTGGCCTGAGGGTCAGGGGTCTGTGTCACTTAAGCACCATCCAAAAATATTTTTTCTCTATTATAGAAAAATACAGAAAACAAATGAAATATGTAAAAACTTTTGACGTACCTGTGTCACCATAGGCAGCCCTTAGTGGGAGTGGCATGTATGGATCTCCTTGGAAGTCTATCCTCGCATAGGGATAGTCATCTAGGGAAATGACCTATCGTTTCCACCAGTAGAAGAAATCATCGTTGTAGGGTGTTGACACCCTACATTCCCTCTTCCACCTCATTACCTTGGTCCACCATGCCATGGCTGGATCATGAGGTTCTCTAGGAAGAATCTCGACTCTAGGTCCCAGAACTAGAACCTGCTTGAAAAATAAACTGCATAGGATAGAGGAAAACAAAAAATTTCTCTTACTCCCCTGTTTCCACTTTATCAACTGGCTCTTCATATTCTCCAGTAGTGAGTTACACCAGTCATATATTGTGGGTCTCATACACTACACTGCATAGAACATGAGCGACCTCAATGCCTGGTGCAACGAGACCAAACTTGTGATCTTGGTCAATACAAAGATAATAATATTCAAGCTGAGAATGTTTATTTCCCAGATAGGGACTTAAATCCCTACCTTAGAAGTCCTTGCTACACAATGGGAGTCAATGTACTCCTCTATTTTCATATTTCTCCTTGCTCCCCGTGATTTGAGGTTTACAACCTCTACCCGACGTGATAGACCAATAATAATGTAAATTTCCTCTACTTCAATTCTCAATGGTTTCCCATCGAGATTGAAGCTTTCACTCTCAGGGTCCCAGTAACCCACAAGCATCTCAAGAAACCTCACCTGGGCTATCATACCTTTGAGCGCCCAAAATGTATAAAATCCACATCTCTTCAAGGCCATTTGGGCCCTCAGATATCGATTTATAGCAGCATAGACCTCATTGTGCTCTCTCTCTCTCTCTCCATTCAAGAACCATCCTTCCAAGGACAAATCAAAATTTGAGTTAGAACCCTTGAAATTTATTGTTTGTGTGTCTGTACTTAGTCTACCTCACTTACAATCAAATATATGATTGGCTACATGCATCCTGTAGTTTACACAGGCGCGTATAACTCATCGTATATGCGACCCTATTGAAGACAACCTACGTACACCAAAATTCACATTTTGCGCCCTCAACAACTAAAAATTTGGAACCTAATTCAAAAATTTAATCCATTGAAATTGAAGAGGAAGGGAAGTAGATTTACCCAATCTAGACGATTGCTAATTTCATTGTTTGATGCTCCTTCAATCGTCGTTTGAATCTCATAGGTATTTTGGTCCAATTTTCACTATTTGGGTAAAAATAAAAACAGTATAGTAATTTTTTATTTTGTTACTATTTATAAACTATTTTTACCCACTTTCTATAGTTTTAAGCCATTTTTTCCCTTTCACACTCATTAAATTGGAATTGAAAGGTCGTCAGTCTTAGTTAAGATCTTTTCTAACTCGTTATCAAAAAAGTGAAAAGATGGCCAAGTGAAATTTTCTTTTTCACACTCATAAATTGGTTTTGAAAAGATGTCTTTTCACTTATGGCGTTAAGTTGTGATTGCATATCATTCCCTTGCTTGCAGTATTGAGCCTATAGCTAGATCTCACTTTGCGTTATAAACTGTTTTCCTTAGCATATTTTCATCCTCAACCAAGCAGAGCCTTGTTTATACCCTTCGCAATTTGACACCTTGTACCTAAGAGGGAACATTCCCTGGAGTTTCCATCTCCCACATGTGTTTCCCTGCATTGAGCATATGTATGTTCCACTGCTGGAACTAGTTTTGCTTACTTGCAACACTCATTTCCTCATCTGTATCATAACATTCATTTGTCTATGAAAAAACAAAAAAAAGATGTGTGGGGAGGGAGTATTATCTTACATTGGCAACATTCGTGTTGCCTTTGAATAGAGCACAAAGTTATTGAGTCCATTCATCATCATAATTTTGGGATTAGTATGGCCTTAGGAAGTTGAGCTCGTTACAGAGTCTTCTCTACTGACTGGTTACTCTTTGAGTCCCTATAGATAATTTCATTGATGCGTCCTTCATCTTATAGTTTCATCATTGGGTTTGTGTTGTCAAAGTCCTCCATATGTCTCATGTTCTTGTTCAAAGGAATTCTATCAACCTGTGTAGACCACTCCTCAGAACTCTTGACTTTTCATGTCGGCCATACCCTCAATTTGTCTCAGAATCACATGGTATTGTAGTCCTATCATGCACCCTGGCCATACTTTCATCATTGGTAGGTAACCTTGAACCCAATAGTCAACATTTCATCATTGGTCATTGACTTGGTGGTTTCCCTTGTGTTCGATGGAAAGACATCTATTCACACATTGGGATTCATGTAGTGTCTTGGATTCCATTAGCCTTACTAGTGGTATCCTCACCTTTTTCAGAAGTTTTCATTATTCGATGCTATTCATGTCGGTTCGTGAACTTGTTCTTCATCCGATTTCCACCAAATCATGAAGCTCCTGATTTGTACCTCATGCTGAATGATGAGAGATGCCTTAATGCTCTCCTTTCAGCGGGTCTCTTTTCATTGAATTCAACCCATTTATTCTGGAAACGAGACCTAGAGTCTTATGAGTACCTTGAGTCTTTTAGTCATCAGTGGCAAGATCTCTCGCCATCGTCAGTTGGGAATACATGAATGTCTCCTGATCAATGGATTCTTCAGGTATTCAACACTGAATCCTTTATTCACACTTGTAAGAATGTACTCAGTGCCTTGATACCTACTTTCATTATCGGTAGGTTGTCTCGCATTTGTTAATGGTATACATCAATGATCTATAATCAAACGATGTCTCATTGCATTTGATCTCAACTCCTTTATTCACATGATGTATACTTGCACCCTTGGAAGATTGTGTAGAAGATTTGAAGACATCACTATGTGGTCACAACTTTCCTAAGTTGTTGCTTCCTTTTCATTGGACTAGTACCTATATGACTTCAGTGATCATGGGAGATCAGATTGTACTCCATGGTATACAGATATCTTCAGATTGGTTTTGAGACAGGTTCTACTGGGCCTTGTTCGTGACTATGACAACTATTGGCATGTAACCGCATTTGTTTTTGCCTATTCATGGACATGGACACCTGTTCGGTATATTTTCACATGGATCTGCAGTGTAATTTTATTGGAAGCCATGTATACAAAATCAATGCATAATTTAATTAACAACTAGTTCATCTAGCTGGTTCCCTACCACTCCACTTGTGGGTTGTTATAATGTATTTTGGCCATCGCAGATACTCCTCTGACCTCACACATTAGGGGGCATCTATTACAATAATATTTTCCTCACCCTATGCAACATTGCACAAAGGACCTTATTCCATTTCCCTATAAAGACTTATCTTCCATGTTGATAAAATCCAGAGACACAAAAAAAATAGTTTTCCACATGTACACACCTTGCACACTATACAACATGCGTATACATAGGCTGATCCACTTCAGCCCACATGCATTGGGATTTGTGCAAGAAAATGAAAATTAAATTTCAGGTTTTCATGCCACGATAGAAGATCTCTGATCCTTAGCCTTCCATATACTGGAAACATTCCGACTTGGCCCTTCAGTTCCATTTTGAAGGCTATAAAGAAGCCAATTCCAAGATATGTAAAAGCAGAGAGAATTCAAATTTGAGAGAAAAGTTACTCTGGAGGAATTATTTACTTCATATTGAGTCTGCATCCCTTTGTCCTTTAAGTCTAAACACAATCTTCAGCCCCCAAGAGCTTCCCTTATTGATTGAGAACCTCATTGTTTCTCTCTTATGAGCTTGCCTTTTGTGGAGGATTGAAGTGGTGGAGGCCCAACTTGAAGGAACTTAATTTCTTGGTTTTGATCCATGCCAACACAAAATTCTGTAATATTTTCACTTTTGTTGATCATTTATTAATAGAAATACTCTTTTCCCATCCAATTGATATCTTGCAAATATATTGAATTATTATTCCATGGGCATATTTGTCATGTTTATTAATGGATTATGATATCTAATGTGCTAACCTTTTATATTACCACCATATGCTTGTTTTACTTATTTGTTGAGAACTTGTTGTAGGTATATTACTTTGGGTCAATGTGCTCAATGATGGACTTCATCGAACATATGGACGAGGTAGGCCTTTTATCTGTCCTTTCTAGAATATTTGTTTATATAACATACTTGAGAAGAGAGTTGATTTTTGGAGTCATTTCCATCTGTTGTGGTTCACCCTAGCCATAGAGAGATTTTCCTCGTAACACTTAAAAGTCATGTTGTTGAATCACTCTTCAAGTGATCTAGAAGAGAAATAGTTTAGCCACTCTAGATTCAATATGCATGCACATGAAAAACAAAAACAATAACCTTTTTGGATCCAAATGACAAAACAAATTTCTTCGTAACCAAAAATAACTAACTAATTGAAATTAGGTAGGAGAATTGAATATACATTAATTGACTTCTAACATAGTTAATAACATGAATGTAAATGCAATAAACATATAATAAACAAACACTATGTTAGTGGAAAAAGAGTAAAATGTTGATGTTTTGGTAGTTGTGGGAGGTATTAACCTCCATGGATAAACCTTTGAATATAATAAACTATTCTAGAAGCAATAGAAAACCTAAATAGATGTGTGAAAACTATGGAAGATAAGTTATCTCAGCAGAATAAGCAATATTGAAGTATTATATGCAGAAAAGGACAGGTCGTCCCTGCTTGAAGAGACACATATTCACCTCGCCATATTAGTATAAATAGAAGGCTCTTGAGCTCATTTGGTAACACACTCACACTCAAGAAAGTGGCACACAATTCTAGAGGAAGAGTGCACTTGCAAAAATTGCAACTTGGTACTGATCTTAGTCTGTGGTTTGGGACTTTCTTATTGGAGCACTACCTTTGGATAAAGTTTTTCTCTCTCTCTCTCTCTCTCTCTCTCTCTCTCTCTCTTGGTTATCCTTTGGTTCTAGTGCCTACTTTCAGAATAATTCTATCTTTCAAAGTTTACGATGCTCAGGGGTGGATTTGTGCCTATGGTTGGGTGACAATGATGTGACAGTGTCTATGGATAAATGAGCACAACATCCTAACAGGTTATGGGCCCTATTGAGTCTCCATTTTGACACCTTTATTGTCCTATATTACCCTCTATCTGAGCCTATTTTACCAATGCTATGTGTATATAATTGATTGTTTCCTCCACAAACACACTTGATGACCTTGTCCATATGCATAGAAAGGTAAGTTACAATTAAGGAATGATTTTCTTAGTTTTCTTGAGTTAATTTGATTAAAGTTTGATTTTGTATGATCCTAATTGTTTGACTCTTAAGCAGTTTTGATTCGATACCTCATCATTCCGGTACTACAGCTATAGTGCGATCCAGTACTTCAACTATAGTCTATTTTGGTACCAAGTCTTGCACCCATTCTCATACTTTCTGTGTGCCTAATCCAATACTCATGGTGTGACTGTGTCGATCCGGTACTAAACCCCTACCTACAGAATTCTAGTACCAACATTCTAGTCCTGGATTTTCACCTCTATTATAGGTAGATAATGATGAATCTAAACATTTGGGGACCTGGGTTTTGTCCAGAGAGGTGTTTTCATGTGGACACATGAGCCATAATTCCAAGATATCACACTTGTGGACCTTCATATCAGGGGAACGATTTAGCCTAAAATCGTCAAATATTTCTAAATGACCATATTTCACCTTGATTTTCGTGCATTTGGAAACATATCTTACAACACCATCAAAGGGGTTTTTAGAAAATCTATCCAGCGACAAAACCCATAAATCGTTTCTCAAAATTCACAATGGATAAGATATTGAAGGATCTTTAACCCAAATTTGTAATGTATGGTGAAAAACCCAGATTTTGTGCATAAACAGTTTGAAAAAATTATGAGTTGGGGGATTTGTTCTGATCCATCCCCATTGAATTTCCTTGTATAAATATGAAGGAAGGATTACTGAAAGGAAATGAATTGTTATGTTGTAATATTGGTTCTTGGAGAAGGATGCATGTTGTTATGCTGGGAAATGAAATGTTGAACTTTTGATTCACTTAATGAATTGAAGGAATGCAAATGTTGTTTTGTGAAATTCATGGGAATAAGTAAAGTGCTTTAGTCTGCAATCTCTTTAGAGGTGACTTGTTGGTTCGGCAAGGGCTCACTTCCCCAACCAAACTAAACCTCCCTATACATGCTTTGCGTGATTGTGTGAGTGTGAACATTTAACGATTGTATGTGTTGTCAATGATTTTAAATACATTTTAAAGTTCAGCATAGAATAATTTTCTTCTGAATCAGTCTGAGTAATTAGATATTGGACATAATAGATAGTTTCCTTTTCTACTTTTGAAGATTTACATTTAATTGACAAGAATCTGATGTGTGGAATTTCTAAGCAAAGAGAATGTTGTTTTGAGTTTGCAAGTGTGGTGTTCTCAGTGGTATAGGAACCATAGGACTTTATCTCTTATCTTCATGTCACATAATGAAGTCTCTCAGTCATGTTGGTTGCTTCCTGTACTAAAGAAGGTTTGATTGAATAGAATATAGTTGGGATTGATTTCTGTTTAAGAGTGGCTAAAGTTGATTGTTGATTACTATTTTCGATTGCTACAGGGAACAAGATCTTAAGTTCATCTCTCCATTTCATAATCCTAGAATGAACAGACTTGTCACCTAAGAAAGAACCCTTTGATTGACTGTTTTCTTGAGAAGTTTTGTTATCAGTTTTCTCTTCTAAGTTTGAAGTTGTGTGAAGCATTTGGATATTATAAAACAGAGTGTTATGTTATTAATTGTGTCTTGATTGATCTATACTCGTTATACATAGGAACCTATCTGTTATCGACACATATAGTGCATCAACTCTACTGATTATGAATCCAGGGAAATAATTTATGTTTGATAATATATTATGCATATAATTGCACCAACATTTTGGCATCATTGTCGGGGAGTTGTAAACGATAATAGATAGTATTTGAATCAGATTGCTTTAATGGTTTTGGATTGGTTTTATGGATGACCTAAGGGCGGAGAGAAGATGATAATATGTGAGGGAAGAGCCTGCGCATCCACTTTGGTGGGGTCGCTCCAAAGTTAGGTTGCCCTCTCTTATTTTAATGCAAGTGTGATTTTCCTTCTTTTATGCAAATTTAGTTTTATTTATGATGAGATAACTTGTGTGAACCGATAACCTGGTGACAAGAGGGTCCCAGTAACACAAGGTGTTCAATTTTGGTGTGTTTTATTTTTAAAAATAGTTTTAAAATTCAGATCTTTGATGATAAATCATTTTTGGGGTGTTGTAAGAACCCTCGAGTACTAATTTGTGTTGCGAGACAGGGATCATCAACCAGCTAGAGTAATTCAAGAATGATCAAGAGATTGAAGAATGTTCCTCCAAGAGATTTCTCACATTCTAGCAATAGCTGGGATATCTGCCTCTCAGGAAGAGCATATCTTGACAACAGTAAAGAATTTAGTTGTCTCTCCACAAGAAGATTTAAAAGTCTCATCAGATTCCTCATGTCAATTTGTTGAGGAGACTAAAGAATCATGGATAGTATTTGAGGGAGAGAAACCATGGGAACCTGGGATTGAGGATTTCTTAGAATGACTCTCAGCAGATCCTGTATGTACTCCAAATACCAATCATCTTTAAGAAGATAATCTATGTAGCATGGAAAAGGAGGACATGTTGTGTGACCTAAACAAAGAAGAGAAACAAGAATATAGTGATCCTATTGAAATATGGTTTCAATTAGTTATTAGGTCACACCACTCTTTTAATATTCATTATTGTTTGATCTTATCATCAAAGAAGTTGGTCCTTCATACTTCGGTATGTATTAAAATTTATCTTTTAAACTTGAGTATGGATATATTTCTAACCCTATTACGCACATGGCTTCACTAAAAGTATTCCTGTACTTGAAGGACATTTTATTTTGTTAAATTAGAGTAGGATAGTAACTAAATAAATAAATGTTGCAATACAACCTATCTTTCATACTTTTCATAAATGGGAATGTCAAAAGCTGATAAAGCAATCAGTTTAAGGTCTTTTGTTCCTATAGTATATTTCTTTTTAAAAGTTATGATAATTTTGTTTGGAATCTTATGAGAAGGGAATCTCGTCATCCTTCGAATGCACACATAATACTGGAAGGGTTTCAAAAGTGGAGAAGGGATCCTTGTCAACGAAAGATAACACTTAAGAGAGTACTTCATGACCTATTTCTTCAAAATTCTTCTTTTTCCTTAAGTTGTTAAAGATGATGCATTCGTGTTTTATCTTTAACTATCTATTTTAATACTGCTATTTCACAAGGATGATTAATTAAGTGATCATTTTAATAGAATTTGAAATTGAATGCTAATTCCAAACTATTTTATTCATAGCTAATAATTCAACTTTTGACATTTTCCCTAAATTTTCTGTTTTTAAGCATGAACAAAAATCTAGTTTTAATAAGTTCTATTGGTTTGTTTTTAGCATATGTTCACAAGCCTATGATAAGACATTTTTTTTAGCATTTCACATTTTTTGCTGAGTCCATGAAAAACCTCAAGGATGGGGGAGTGGTTGTTGAGACAGTAGTAGTTAGGTTTATTTTCTAATAAAATGGAAGTGGCAACAAAAGCAGTGTTTTTCCAGCATGATATTTCAACATAAAAAATTCATATGTTTCTTCCTGCAGCAACAATGATTGCTAGAATATTCTACAACTTGATACTCAGAGTATGCCAGCCACAAGGAGAAGCCTACAAATTCCATTTTTTCAGAATACGCCACCAGGTACCTTATCCAATTCTCATTGAGTATCGGAATGAAATTATGTGCTCATATGGTACTGGATAACATCTTTGTGATGTTTCGATACTGCAAATATTATCTCTTTGTTGTTCCAGTAATGCAATGAATTAAACTATGAGCTCATCCAGTACTGGGAAAAAATTAGTGTTCATTCGGTACTATGGGAGAAGGTATGCATTCATCTAGTACTAGGCAAGAAATCTACGTTCATCTGGTACTAAGGTGATCCGGTAATGGTAATGAGGTGTTGGTAGTCCTTATCCTATATTCAATGTTTTTGTTGCTTGATTTAAATTATTCAAGTAATAGGACATATAAACTCAACATTTTTTCATTTTATTAAGGAATTAGACTAATTGTGTATTAAACATGTGGTTACTCTCATACATCCTCCTACTCTCAATTATTGCATGCTCCCTACCACGAGATTCTGCAAGACCTCATATACATCTCCTCATATATAAATCATTCATCCTGCCACTCTTTTCTTGCCCCCTTTATGCTTTGGTACCGCTCTGTTCTGGTAATACAAAATTATGTTCTGGTATCGTCTTGTTCTAGTACTATATGTTCTAGTACTATAGAAACCTGCTCCATTACTTATCTGGTACTGATGCCAAAGTGATATGATATTTGTTGTAACACTTCCCTGGCTATCATCCAACCCACTGGCTGGGAAGATGCTACTTTGCAGAACAACATCATTTATGATTAATTAATAACATGCATTTAAAACAGGTTAAACACATTTAAACTCAGAGTTAGCACAAAATTACTGCTGACATAAATAATCCCTGGAATTAACATTCATTCATATGCACAACAGAATACCAGATAAATATAAATCCACAAACATGCAACACATAATTAAAACATCGTCTGGTACTTATATTTGAAATGGTGGTAATTCCACCAACCACATGCAGGCCTTCCACGAACCTCCCAGCCTTAGACCCCGCTGCTCATGAAGTTCAATAGTGGGTCACCCCCGAGATGGGACTAAGCTCCTCCCCAAGGTAAGGAATCCTAGGCTAGGCTGCGGTTACAGGGAAAACAACACAGAATGACTGGAAGGATTCTTCCCAGGATGCCATCTTACACCCACTACTGTTGGACTCTCATTCCCCACATGCCTATTCCACCCGAGAGTATACACCTTCACAAGAATAGTCCATCGATGCTACACCTCCCTCTCTAGGTCTCGGAAACAGGCCGGATCAGGAAGTCTTAGAGCCTGAAGTTGGTGTTGGACACTCTCTGGAAGAAACCACTTCCCAACAAACTCTCTCACCTAGAAAGAGTTGCTCACATGCCTGACAACCTGCCTCTTCCAACAACAATCACCTCCCTAACCTGGAGAGAGGTTACACATAGGCTCGACATAAACTTACATTGGCCAGTAAGACACACACAGTCCAACACTATGTGGCCACAACAACCAACTGGGAAAATAGACACGGGCTTCCCAAACAGGCTCCACAATCACGGGATAGACTCACATTTTTGGTTTCAGGATTGCACCAAGTGTACAAACATTCCACGCACAGGCTCAAACTGTTCAGACAGAGGTTGTACCAACTATCTTAGAAATCAACACAGGATTTTCGGCTTTCAGGGTTGCACCAATGTATTCTTGTAGAGGTTAGACCATTCATGTTCAGACGGTCAGGTAGAATGGAGGTAGAACCCCCATCATGGCTCAACTCAACAGTTTTATCTGCATGTGCTTGGGTTGACACTTGTCAGCCATGAAACTACATGCGTTCCATCAACATGCATTCCTCCCCATTTGGAAGTCACTTGTCCTTGCAAAAGAACTTAGGATAAAACATATTATTCACATGTCTTTTGGAATAATATTAAAATATTATTCCCCAAGGACTTAAGCCCCTAGGCTCAACACTTAGTCCCTTTTCCCACCTTCCAGCCCCTAATCCCTTTCCCACTCTGTGGAAGCTTATTCCCCCATCACTCATTCATCGTGGTTGGTCTGCACACGACGGTGTTTATATTTTTATTAATGTTCTGCATAGATACATGTACAAAATCAAGCTCTTGGCCTTCAACACTTAGGCTCTCTAGCCTAACAACAGGGATGATTTTAGGGGCTAAATTTCAGTCATGGGCTAATTTTCTATGGTTTTTCAAAAAAAGAGATTCGCTATTTTAAAAATGATTCGCCCAAATTCTATAGGATACAATTATTTTACCTTAAAAATCGCCAAAATTTTATAAAAACTATATAAAATCCTTAGAAATTTGAATATTTTTATGAAACTATCGCCAAAAATTTATAGTTGGAATTTGAAGGATTATTAAGATTCGCCAAGGTTTCTACATTTTAAAATAAATTTCCATCCTTAAAATCATCGTTGCCTAACAATCACATAAGACCACCAGCTTATATAAACTTTGCTCACTAGCCTATGAAAAAATTTTACAACTCATTTCGTAAACAATATTTACAATTGGGCTTGACCTTGAGGACATTACAATCCCCCTCCCCTTATTTCTACACTGTCCTCAGTGCAACTTTACACAGCTTCTGCAAGCTTTTCAAAATTTTCAAAAAGATGCGGGTACTTTGCCCGCATAACATCTTCATGCTCCCATGTTGCCTCCTCAGGACCGTACCAGGTCCACTGGACCCTTACAAGCCCTATAGCTTGATTCTGGAGCTGTTTGTTTTTCTTGTCCAATATGTGCACTAGATGCACTTGCAGGACACCTTCGGGTTCCACATGAATCACATTCCAATCGATAACATGATTAGCATCAGGTATATATTTCTTAAGCAATGAAACATGAAACACATTATGTATAGTCATAGATGCAGGTAATGCAAGCATGTATGCAACTGGCCCAATCCTTTCCAGGATTTCAAATGGCCCATAAAATCTTGTTGCCAACTTGGCACAACTTCCCAGCTTCAGGGAAATCCTGTTAGTTTTCATTTTCAGGAAAACATGATCACCCACTTTGAATTATCGGTGGGTTCTATTCTTATCAGCATAAGTTTTCTGCCTGTCCTGGGCAGCTTTCAAATTCTGTTTAATTTTTATCATTTGGTCCTCCATCTCCTTGAGAAACTCTGGCCCAACTACTACTCTGTCAGTTGGATTATCCCAGCTCACTATAGTTTTGCACTTTCTTCCATAAAATGCTTCAAATGGGCTCATCTTCAATGATTCATGATACCCATTATTGTAGGCGAATTCTACCAAATGCAAGTAGTATTCCCATCTTGATGGTTTGTCCATCACGTACATTCTCAACATGTCCTCTATTACTCTATTCACCCTCTCTGTCTGTCCATCAGACTCGGTATGATACGATGTACTAAAATTCATATTTGTTCTGAATCCTTTGAACAGTCCTTTCCAAAAATTCAAGGTGAATTTTGGGTCCCTATTAGACACAATTGTTTTAGGAATTCCGTGCAAGCGTGCCACTTCTTTTAAGAATATGCCAGCAACATCTGTTGCCTTGTGAGTGGATTTCAGTGGAATAAAATGGGCATCTTTTGTAATCTTGTCCACCACAACCATGATTGAATCGTGTTGCTTGCTCGTTCTAGGAAATCCTGTAATAAAATCCATGGTCACCACTTCCCACTTCCATTCAGGAATGGGTAAAGGCTGCAACAATCCTGCTAGGTGCCTATGCTCAGCCTTAACTTTCTAGCATTCCATACATCTGGTGATGTATTCAATGATCTCTCTCTTCATACCCGGCCAAAATTAATGGATTTTGACTGCTGCCATAGTCTTTTGATATCCAGGGTGTCCAACACAAGTCACGTTATGCATTTCTTTTAGAATCACAAGTTTCAATTCCTGGACATTGGGTATATACACTCTATCTTTATACAAAAGTAATCCATCAGCTTCCAAGGTGTAACTTTCCCTTTTCTGTGGCCTTTCACTCTACTGTAGATTTTCTTCCAAATCTCTGTACTGCAAATCTTCATTTGCAGCTTCCAAAATTCTATCCTTAATATCAGTCCTGTACATGCTAATGGATGTAGTATGTAAGTCATGCACTTTTCTGCTGAGTGCATCAGCCACCTTGTTTTCCTTCCCCTTGATATGCTTGATATCAAAGTCGTATTCAAACAAAAATTCTAGCCACCTGCATTGTCTAGCATTTAAGGTTGGCTGATCAAACAAATATTTCAGACCATTGTGGTCTGTTCTCAATTTGAATCTCCTTCCCATAAGGTAATGTCTCCATTTCCTCATAGCGTGGATGATTGCTGCCAACTCCAAATCCTGAGCGACATAATTCACTTCATGCTCTTTCAGCTTCCTGGATTCATAACAGATTACAAATCCATCTTGGTTGAGAACTCCTCCCAACCCTTCCTTACACACATCTATGCACACCACAAAATCCATATTTGGATCTACAATCCTTAAGATTAGGGCATTGGTTAACAGTTGCTTCAATTACTGGAAACCTTTCTGACACTCTTCAGTCCACTGAAACATTTTCTCCTTCCTTTGCAAGGAAGTGATAGCGTGAACTATCTTTGAGAACCCTATTATAAACCTTTTGTAGTAGCCCGCTAGACCCATAAAGGATCTGACTTCTGCCACATTCCTTGGCGCTGAACATTCTCGGATGGCCTCAACCTTCTCAGGATCCACAACTATCCCTTCTTCCAAAATAATGTGCCCCAAGTAATGGATCTGCCTTTGGTAAAATGAGCATTTTCTCAATTTGGCATACAATTTATGTCCTCTCAACACTTGTAGCACTAGTCTCAGGTGTTTTTCATGATCTTCTTTTGACTTGGAATATACCAATATTTCATCGAGGAAGACTATGAAAAACTTGTCTAAATAGTCCCTGAATACACCATTCAACAAGCACATAAAAACAACAGGTGTGTTTCACAGTCCAAACAACACCATTGTGAAATCGTAATGACCATACCTTGTTCTAAAGGTTGTCTTGTTGATGTCCTCATCCTTTATTCTCACCTATTGATATCCATATCTGAGATCTATCTTTGAAAATATTTTTTCACCCTTCAACTGATCGAAAATTTCATCGATCCTCGGCAGAGGATACTTGTTCTTGATAGTTACCTTGTTCAATTGCCAGAAATCAATGCACAACCTCAACGTCCCATCCTTCTTCTTCACGAACAGGAGTAGGGCACCCCAAGGTGACATGCTAGAAAAAATGTACCCCTTCTTTAGAATCTCTTCAAGATGCAATTGCAACTCTTTCATCTCTAGTGTACTCATTCTATAAGGAGCTTTTGACACTGGAGCTGCTCCAGGCATCAAATTTATAGAAAAATCGATGTCTCTCTTAGGAGGTAGTCTAGGTACCTCCTGAAATATGTCCTTGAACTCTGTGAGTACCTCATGGTCCCCAATATTTGAGACTTCATCTCTGTATGCTTCCTCCACATGGTCTATTAATAATTGATAGCCTTTCCTATAACACTTCTTCAGCTACATGGCTGAGATTTCTCTAATAGCCACAACCCTGGGAATTCCTTAGACTTTTTTCTGATTTCCCTCCTCAGCTAGGCATGTAAACTTCTTATTACGATAGTCCAGAAGGGCATTGTCTTGGTCCAACCAGTACATCCCAATTAAACAGTCATAAGATCCTAAAGGAAGAATATTCAATTCAGCCTTCGTGCTCAGTCCTTTCATGTCCACAGGACAAAACTTCACCAACTCAGCGACTTTCCTCTTGGTTCCTATAGCCAACTGCACTAACCAAGACTTTTCATGTTTTCTTCTTGATAAATGCAAACTTTCCACCATCCTAGGATCTACATAACTATGGCTATCCCCTGAATCGATTAAAATAATAAATGGTCGGTTGTTAATCATACCTTCCACTTCAATCATGTGCGATTGAAATTATTCTTGTTTGTTGTCCAGGGTTGCATAGATCCTTGGAATTCTGCTGCCCATGTCCTCCATTGTTTCATCTAATTAAATAGTATGGAAAACTCTTGATTTTCCATTTTTATGGGGACAATCCCTGTACTTGTGGTTCCCTTTATAGCCCCAACATTGAATGGGCGTCTGTCTCTGCCTTTGTTCTCCCACTTCAGCCATTCTTGGCTCTCTAAACAATGGATGTCCTTGAGGATTATTTCTGAAAAAGGGAGGTTTGTTTCCCTTCTTCCTTTATTCCTTCTTAAACTTCCTCTGGTCATCCCAAGCCTTCCGAAAGGTAGGCTTTTCTCTCTGTTGTTCATATAAGCATTTAGACCTTATTATTGTTTCTTCCATAGTCTTAGGATCATCATACTGAATCTTTTCACCAATGGCAGGTGGCAGTCCACTCAGATACCTCTGAATCTTGACAGCCTCATCTTTGATGAATGGAACATACTTTAGTAGTTCCAAGAAAATTCGTTCGTATTCATCAATGGTAATGCTGCCTAGCTTGAGTTGGAATAACTCCTCCATATTTTTGTCATAGTATCTTTTAGTCAAGTATTTCTTCTCGAAATACCTCTTGAACTCCTTCCAAGTGATATCTTTCTCACTAATGTGTTGCACCAGCACAAACTAATCCCACCACATGGATGTTTTTCCTTTCAATTGATACATCGCAATTCTTCCTTCTGCATGAGAGGAATAATTGTGCAGTTGGAAATATTTCTTCATGCCAAGCAACCATGTTTCGACATCTTCCTCCTTCTTATGTTCTCCATCAAATGTAGGAGGATTAATCTTATTCATCTCCCTTTTCAATTCATCCACCCCAAATCTCCTTTCTGGTAGGATATGGGCTTGAACTACTATGTGCTTCCTTACTAGAATGCTTTGGGGAGCGACGATGATGTATGCTACCACTCCTCGATCTTCTTCCCCTCTTAGGGGTCCTGACATTTCTTGATCTTATTTTCCTCTCAGGGGTCCTGTGACTCTTTTTATTGCTTGAGTCACTCCCCTTATCCAATTTTCTTTCTATTCTTTCCAGGTTTTTCAACATTTTTAAGTTGAATTCACACTGTTGATCCCTAACCCTCATGAGCTTTCGGCTATCATCTTGGTGAGCCTGGGAATCTTTCTGAAATATTTCAATGAGTTTCATCATACGTACCTCCTTATCCATCTCTTTTTTTGTTCCCATTAGAGTTTGATCCTTTGATTCCCAAGTTGAAATCCCTTCCTACCCTTTCCTCCTCTGTTTTGGAGGCAATCTGCACCTCTTCCAATTCCATACTCGGCTTTGATTTTCGGCTGTCCTGACACTCGTTGAACTCTGCACACACAACATGTAGTCAACCGGAGTTTGTCAGACCTTATCCCTTAATAATAACCACAATCAGTCATTAACCAATGTGAATAAGAAAACGTTTCAAATTCACTAAGTTTTCTGAACTTTGTTTGGCTCTGCAAATTTTCCGGGAATTCAGTTTTTTGGGTTTTTGTCCACGAGGATCCAACAGTTAAATCCTCAACAGTTCTTATGTCCTTTGAAAATTTTGGGATTTTATAACTTCGAGGTTTTGTTCCCCAGATGTTCTCACACTCGCTTCCCTCTCCAACTCCTAACTCCCGAACTTCCAACCTCTCTCCCCCTAGGCCCATAACACAACTGTCGCCAACCAAGGTAGGGATTTCAGGATTTCAGCACTTCGATTTTTGGGTCTTCGGTACTCAAGAGTTCACGAAGCAGTGACTCCAAGTCTCTTGTCGCTTCAATCCATGACTTTTGAAATTTCTATCTCCTTACCCTCCAGGCCCACAGTACAGTTGTCACCCTTAACCACAGTGGTGTGTGGCACGTTCAAAAGGGTCCACGTCCCTTGGTGACGTCATTGTGTCCCACCACTCTCTCTTTTCTTCTCGACCCATTGGCACATGGTACAAACCCATGTGTCCATATCCATTCGAAGTGAAATCCAACGTTTAGACCTCTCTCAGTTCTACAATGCACATCCTTTTGACATTTCAAGATTTTTGGGTTTCGGGTTTTCGGTAACCGGGAGTTCATGATGTAGCAACTCCAAGTCTCTCATCATTTCAATCCCCAAATTTTGAAATGATCCAATGGTTCAAGTTCCTCTCCTATGATTGACGGTGTAGATCGTTTCAGGATTTCGAGTCAGTTCTTCCGTCTTCGAATATTTCAGGACTTTGGGTTTTCGAGTTTTCGATAACTAGGGTTTCGTGACTTGCGACAATGAGGGATATTTCCCTTTGGTTTTCTGGATGCCGAAATGCCAACCAACATCCATGTGTCCCTTCGATAGACGGTCCTCACGATTTCGAGATTTCGCGTACCACAATTTACACACTCCTGTGCAACTCCAAAGGTTTTTAAACCTTGTGCACGTTCTCCAGATCTGACGATCCTGAGGGTTCTCCTTTCCTCCTAAACAGATCCTAAGTCTCCAACACTTCTAGTGTGGATTTCTCTCTCTCCCTATGGCCATATACCACACCAGCTACATTTTTATAACACTGCTACACCTCCTGATCTTGGTAACATGGTCAAGTAACTCCTTGACAGTCAGGAGCATTCAAAGGTCCGAAATTGGTCCTCCAGACACAATTTCTCCTCCAACCCTCAGTCCAAAGACCACTCAATTGGCCCATCTAGGCTCAGCGTCAAAGCCTAGGCTCTGATACTGCAATGCTTCCCCGGTCATCATCCAACCCACTGGACGGGTAGACACTACTTTGCAGAACAACATCATTTATGCTTAATTAATATCATGCATTTAAAACAGGTTAAACACATTTAAACTTAGATTCAACACAAAATTACTGTTGACATAAATAATCCCTAGAATTAACATTGATTTATATGCACAATAGAATGCCTAATAAATATAAATACATAGACATGCAACACATAATTAAAACATCGTCTGGTACTTATCTTTGAAACAGTGGTAATTACACCAACCACATGTAGGACTTCCATGAACCTCCCAGCCTTAGACCACGCTTCTCATCAAGCTCAGCAGTGGGTCACCCCCGAGCTGGGACTAAGCTCCACCCCAAGGTAAGGAATCCTAGGCTAGGCTGAGGTTACAGGGGAAACAACAAAGAATGACTGGAAGGATTCTTCTCAAGATTCCATCCTACGGCCACTACTTCTGGACTCTCATTCCCCACATGCCTGTTCTACCCAGGAGTATACACCTTCACAAGCACAGTCCATCAATGCTACACCTCCCTCTCTGGGTCTTGGCAACATGCTAGATCAGGAAGTCTCAGAGCCTGAAGTTGGTGCTAAACACTCTCTGGAAGAAACCACTTCCCAGCAAACTCTCTCACCTGGAAAGAGTTTCTCACAGGCCTAACAACCTGCCTCTTCCAACAACAATCACCTCCCTCACCTATAGAGATATTACACATAGGCTCGACATGAATTTACACTGGCCAGTAAGCCATGCACAGTCCAGCGCTGCATGGACACAACAACCAACTGGGAAAACAGACACGAGGTTCCCAAATAGGCTCCGCAATCACACGATAGACTCACGGTTTTGGTTTCAGGATTGCACCAAGTGTACAAACATTCCACACACAAGCTCAAACTGTTCAGATAGAGGTTGTATCGGCTATCTTAGAAATCAACATAGGCTTTTCGACTTTCAGGGTTGCACCAGCGTATTCTTGCAGAGGTCATACCATTCATGTTCAGACGGTCGGGTAGAATGGAGGCGGAACCCCCATCACGGCTCAACTCAACAGTTTTATCTGCATGTGCTTGGGTTGACACTTGTCATCCATGAAACTGCATGCGTTCCATCAGCATGTGTTCCTCCCCATTTGGAAGTCACTTGTCCTTCCAAAAGAACTTAGGATAAAACATATTATTCACATGTATTTTGGAATAATATTAAAATATTACTCCCCAAGGACTTAAGCCCCTAGGCTCAACACTTAGTCCCTTTTCCCACCTTCCAGCCCCTAATCCCTTGCCCACTCTGTGGAAGCTTAGTCCCCCATCACTCACTCATCATGGTCGGTCTGCACATGGCGGAGTTTATATTTTTATTAATGTTCTGCATAGATACATGTACAAAATCAAGCTCTTGGCCTTCAACACTTAGGCTCTCTAGCCTAACAATCACATAAGCCCACCAACTTATATAAACTTGGCTCACCAGCCTATAAAAAAAATTTACAACTCATTTCGTAAACAAGATTTACAACTGGGCTCAGCCTTGGGGACATTACATTTGTCATGTGTTTAATATTGTTTTCACTTCAGGTAATTGGAGGTATGGGATAATCTTTTCATGTTCTTTCTATCAAGAATCATTTAAGTCTTGCGTTGAATTAGTTTTTTACTCTCATGTACATATTCCTCCTACATTTCTACACTCACCCCTAAATGAATCATCCTTGCTATCCTTTAAGAAGATATTTCCACATTTATCTCTATATAATAATGGGTGCACCTGTCTTATTACCTCATCATTTTGAAAAAGTGATTGCTAATTGAAATATCCATTGAAAAGTGGTAACACCATGATGTCTAATACTAACCTAGTTGATTCAAAAAGTTCTTATCCAAGTTTATCTTTACAAGTTTCCCTCGAGAGGTATTGATGAAAACCTCATGTGTTGGACCGCCCTTGCAAAACCTCAATGAACTTTCATGAGAACCCTAAAAGGATTAACTAGAGGGACCTCTTAGTCATTATCCGAGATGTTCCATTATACATTGAATAGCTGAGATTTAAGTCTAATGTGGATGATGTCACCCTTGGGATAATTTAAAGAAGTTAATTATGTTCCTAATAACTCTAAAACACTCTTGTACCACCTACCTTCCTTATACTCTAAAGTTGTTAATGAAAAATATACATCATGATAAATATTTTGAGTAATATAATAAAAAGGAAGTATCAAGAAGTACAAGTAAACCTGCTGAGGTACTGAATAGGCCTGCTGGCAGTGGGGCCATGCTTGTATGGTACTAAGGTAAATCCATTGGGGTACTGGACAGGTGTGCTGTCAGTGGGGCTATGTCGGGTAAAGGGAGTTGAAAAACATAAAGTGGCACACCTAAAACTGACCAAAAACCCTTCGGTCTCATTCTGAAGCATTATCAAATCAAGGCTAGGAGATGATCTTTATAGATCTTGGATGATGTTCTTAAGAACCTTCAAGTATCCACTTTAGAGTTCTATCTTTAAAATAAATAGGTTTGCATGAGAAGTGGGACCCTCAGTATATGTAATTCACCTTACCTAAGCAAGAAGAGATTCATCTCTAAAAACTTGGATAAGAAATGAGCTAATCATATTGGGATGTATTCTTTTATGTGTTCCTCTCTTCAAACGAGATCTAAACTATGCTATATCACTTTTATTTTAAAGGTAGTATAGCCAGGGGGCCTATTAGTCAAAGTCATTTCAAAAACTCTTGGCCACTATCCTATAATCATATTAGAGTCACATACAATTGTTTCTCCTAACTATGATCCACAACATATTGGATAAGACTTAATGTCAAATCACTAACAAATCTAATCTATTACTCATGACTCCACTTTTCTGTCATAACTACTTTTTCATGGGTAAGAAGTGTGAAGCATAGGCCATGAAGTTTATATTGTATAGCAGGCTATTTAAAAGAGAACTTAAGGAGCTGAAGAAAAGTGGAACTTTAGGGAATGCTCGATCGAGTGAAAAGTATCATCAATTTTAAAATTTTTAAGATCATTTTTGCATGAGGACATGCAATGACTTAAGCATGGGGGAATGTTGAGTCTCCGTTTTGACACCTTTATTACCCTCTATCCGAGCCTATTTTACCAATGATATGTGTATATAATTGATTATTTCCTCAACAAATACACTTGATGACCTTGCCCATATGCATAGAAAGGTAATTTATGATTAAGGCATGATTTTTTTAGTTTTCTTGAGTTAATTCGATTAAAAGTTTGATTTTGTATGATCTTAACCATTTGACTCTTAAGCAGTTTTGATCTGGTACCTCACCATTCCAGTACTACATCTATAGTGTGATCTCGTACTGCAACTATAGTCTATTCTGGTACCAAGTCTTGCACCCATTCCGGTACTTCCTGTGTGCCTAATACGGTACTCATGGTCTGATTGTGTTGATCTGGTACTAAACCCCTACCTACAGGATTCTGGTACCAACATTCTGGTACTAGATTTTCACCTCATTTTCCAGGCATATAATGATGAATATAAAACTTTGGGGACATGGGTTTTGTCCATAGCACATTTTCATGTGGACACATGGGCTAGAATTCCCATATATCACACATGTGGACCTCCAACTCAGGGGGAACGATTCATCCTAAAATTGTCAAATATTTCTAAACTTCCATATTGCGCCTTGATTTTCATGCATATGGAAGACTATCTTACAAAACCATCAAATGGATTTTTAGAAAATCTATCCAGATACAAAACCCATAAATCATTTCTCAAGATGCACAACGAATCGAGAGATATCGAAGTATATTTAACCCACATTTGTAATATCTGGTGAAAAAAACAGATTTCGTCCATAAACAGTTTGAATGAATTATGAGTTGGGTGATTTGTTCTGATCCATACCCATTGAATTTCCTTGTATAAATATGAAGGAAGGAGTACTGAGAGGAAATGAATTGTTATGTTGTAAGATTGGTTCTTGGAGAAGGATGTTTGTTGTTATGATGGGAAATAAAATTTTGAACTTTTGATTCACTTAATCAATTGAAGGAATGCAAATGTTGTTTTGTGTAGTTCATGGGAATGATTAAAGTGCTTTAGTCTGCAATATCTTTAGATGTTCTTTGTTGGTTCGGTAAGGGCCCACCGCCCTAGCTAAGGTAAACCTCCCTGTACATGCTTTTTGTGATTGTGTGAGTGTGAACATTTAACAATTGTATGTGTTTTCAATGATTGAAATACATTTTAAAGTCCAACATAGAATAATTTTCTTCTGAATCAATGTGAGTAATTAGATATTGGACAAAATAGATAGTTTCCTTTTCTATTTCTGCCGGTTGACATTTAATTGACAAGAATCTGATGTGTGGAATTTCTAAGCAAAGAGAATGTTATTTTGAGTTTGCAAGTGTGGTGTTCTCAGTGGTACAGGAACCATAGGACTTTATCTCTTATCTTCATGTTCCATAATGAAGTCTCTAAGTCATGTTGGCTTCTTCCTATACTAAAGAAGGTTTGATTGAATAGAATAGAGTTGGGATTGATTTTTGTTTAAGAGTGGTTAAAGTTGATTGTTGATTACTGTTTTCGATTCCTACAGGGAACAATATATTAATTTCATCTCTCCATTTCATAAGCTTGGAATGAAAATATTTGTCACCTAAGAAATAACCCTGTGATTGACTATTTCCTTGAGAAGTTTTTTTATTAGTTTTATCTTCTAAGTTTGAAGTTGTGTGAAGCATTCAGATATTCTAAAATAGAGGGTTATGTTATTAATTGTTTCTTGATTAAGCTACACTCATCAGACATAGGAACCTATCTTTTATCAACACATATAGTGCATCAAATCTACTAATTATGAATCTTGGTCGATAATTTATGTTTGGTAATATATTATGCATATAATTGCACCAATAGGCCCACACCCCTTTTAGAACAATTTAACCACTAGAAGGTAGATTTGCAACTCTCTGTCAAGTTTGTTGTAGCCCAAATGAAGTTGCAATGTCATTTCCTTTGTGTCGGTTGTAGCACCAGTTGCAGTGCCAATTCCAACACCAGTTTTAGTGCCAGTTGCGACACTAGTTGCAACACCAGTTTCAGTGCCAACACCAGTTGCAGTACCAGTTGTAGTGAAATTTTCTGTGAAGTATTGGGACTAAGTTTTGGTTATCCTGGTGCACCCTAACCTAACACATCTCTTGGTGCCCTTAACCATAAAAAAAAACAAAGTTGAATTTTTGGGTAAAAGTCAATGTTTAATTGGTCAAGGTCAAAGTCAAAGGAAGTCATGACTTCCTCCATAAAATCACAATGGTGTAGCAGAATCATGGCCTCTTTGTAGAGAATAGAAGACAAGGGTTGATATCATTGTTGCAAATAACAAAGGGTAAAATCATGGAACCACATACTAAAGAGAAGGCGTTAAAGGATGAAGAGTTTGATTTTTGGAGCTTCCAAGAACACGTGGAGTAGGAGAAAAAATAAACGAAACTACTACAGATCTGAATATCTGGAAAAAGAAGGGATCTTTGTCCAAGAAGCAATTGTAGAGCCAGAAAGATCTCAGATCTAATACATTCTTAGGAAAAACACACTCTACGGGTTGGAAAGAATACTTGTCTCAAAAGAAAAGCAACTCAAGAGAAACAATAGTCGGACTCTAGGTTTTCATATCGGGTTTGATATTTTTATTGCTTCTTAAGTATTACAATCCTTTAGATTTTATTAATTCTAGGAACAAATGAACACTTAGTAGCATGTACTATTAATATAAATTCTTATTATAGTTAATTGCAATATGAACTAACATCTCCTTTGGGAGATATTTATTTTTCTTGTTCTTAGGCAAGACATCCTGGTAATGCTATAATGAATTACCATGAAATTGATATGTTCTTATATAAAAAGCTATTGTATTGGAAATAATTTTTCTGTTGTTGTTTTTGTTTTAGGTAGGTTATGTTATGTATTCCAGGAAGGTTACCACAAAAAACAAATACTTGAAAGGACTCAGAGGGAGTCAAAATTCATAGGGAGCCAATGATCAGCAAGAAGCAAGGTTTCGTGACACTTTGTAGGATGCATAGGGACATGCAATAGACAGAAGCATGGTTTGAGGATTCTCTCAGTTAAAGGGACTTGATGGTAGAATTCAAAAAGAAGGATATTGTAGGCCTTTGTGCCAAGTTTTAGGCATTTATTCCAAGTGGTAGGCCTTTGTGTTGAGTTATAGGCCTTTTTTTTAGTTGTAGGCTTTTGTGCCGAGTTGTAGGCCCTTTTACCGAGTTGTAGGACCTTTTACCAAGTTGTAGGCCTTCATGTCGATTTGTAGGCCTTTGTGCTGAGTTGTAGGCCTTTGTGTCGAGTTGTAGGCTTCATGTTGAGTTGTAGGCTTCATGATGAGTTGTAGGCCTTGTGCCGAGTTCTATGCCTTGTACTGATTTGTAGGCCTTGTGCCAATTTATAGGCTTCAAACTGAGTTATAGGTTTTTATGCTAATCTATATGCTACTCTAGTGAGATGGTATGGTATGTTGAGTTGTTGCTACACCATTGAGACAGTCTAATGCACTAGTGGCATAGTTGAGAACTTGTATGGTTGTGATGGTGTTTCTACTAATATGATATGGAGGATCATGAGATATCCTATGTAGCTCTGGTGATTCTACTGGTCAACAAGACCATGTAGGTATTTTTCATGCCATGTGAGATGGATGGATAATTATGATAGTAATGATGATACTCATGGCATGGGTGAGAACATGATGTAGGTGTATCCCATGACGATGATGGTGACACACACTACGAGATGTAGCTATAGTGTTCTTTAGTGGGTTATGGCCCCTAGATGAGATTGAAAGATTCACATGGTTGTATCCATGTGTGATTTAATGATGCTACCATTAGTATGGTCTACATATTCATGAAACAGGATCATTGCATAGTGAGCAAGGCTATGAAGACTAGAAGGGAACATCATGGTTAAGTACCTCCCTAGCTAAGAGGGAGTGTTGATGTTTTGGTAGCTATGGGAGGTATTAAACTCCATGGATAAACTTTTGACTAGAATAGAATATTTTAGAAGCAAGAGAAAACCTAAAAAAATGTGTGAAAACCATGGAAGACAAGACGACTCATTATAATAAGTAATATTGAAGTATTATATGAAGAAAAGGATAGGTCAGCCCTGCTTGAAGAGACAACTATTTGCCTAGCCAGATTAGTATAAATAGAAGGTGCTTGAGTTCATTTGGTAGCACACTCACTCTCAAGAAAGTGGTGCAAAATTCTAGAGGAAGAGTGTAGCTAGAACAATTGCAGCTAGGTACTGGTCTTAGTCTGTGGTTTGGGACTTTTTGATTGGTGCGCTACCTTTGTAGAAAGGTACATCCTCTCTCTCTCTCTCTCTCTCTCTCTCTCCTGGTTATCCTTTGATTCTAGTGTTGCTTCTGAAATCATTGTATATGTCAAAGGTTACGGTGCTTGAGGGTGTATTTGGGCCTATGGTTGGGTGACAATGTTGTGACATTGCCTATGGTTAAACGAGTACAATATTCTAACATAAAAATATTCAATATTAATGAAATAAATTATAATGTTTTATACTTCCCATGTGCTTAACAATGACCTCCTTTCCCAATGAAGTATTTCCTCTTTGTTAGATTCTCTTCAACCTCAATCCCCATAACACTAAAATTACTCTCCAAGGTCTAAGAAAAATGAATGCTCTCTTTAGAAACCCTGAATATCCTTAAGGAAATGATTTTGTCATAATAAAATTACCTAGGTTCAAGCCCCTTTATCTCTCCTCCTCACCTCCTATTAATATGGGAAAAAGATGGACTTTGTAGAGAGGGATTTTCTTGTCATGAGTTGAATGGGAGTCATAAAGGTGGCCTCATTAATGCACCCCACATAAATTATATATGATTATAAATTTTCATCGATAAAATGAGATCATCTCTTTTATCAGAGGTATTTTTGGGACAGGGTTTTGGGAACCAATTTTGGGAATTGTGCAATTCATGGAAAGAAAGAAAATACAGTTCGTGGACTTTTAGGGATCAACGCATGAAAATGAAGGAATGATTGATGGAAGTAGTTAGCCATTTTGTTCCATAGAAAAGGTTGAAGACCTATTGTAATTGTATAAATACCTAAGGTTTTTTTGGTTAGAGTAGTTAGAGAGTAAGAAGTAGAAAACTATGTAAAGTATGCGAGAATATAAGAGTGGAGAGTGACAAAGAGGGATAGAGGGATAGGAGAATGCCAAGGGAATAATGTATGAGCGCAGTGCACATATTTTGTAATAGATGATTATGAATATCTAAATAATATAATAATAAGCTGGTCATTGGGGACATATGAACCATGTTAAATCATGGTGTCTATGCATTTTGATATGTTTGTTCTTTGTACACATATTATGTATGTTTGGTTACTATCAATATGTTACATTTTATTATGCTTTTTCACACATGATATAAGATATAATGAACAAATTATAAGTAGAATGATTAGAAGGATTGCCTCCTGTCCCTTCATCATTGTGGAAACGTAGTTCCTGCAGTTCCCATAGATACCTTAGGTGAGACTTCACCTGCTTGCGGGTGATTCTGAAAGGGACGATATATGAGGGTTTTGTTGGTGAATTCATATTTAACCCTATGTCTGCCCACTTCATGCCAAAAAATGGTTATGTTGTTGGGATTGATATATCCGACTGAGGGGAATGTGGAGGATGCATAAGGAAGATATTGGATGGTGGTTAGAGATGAAGGAGCATGAGTTTTCCATAGATCAGAATAAGAACCCACATATCATCTCGGATAACTGGTTACAGAGGTAATTATTTACAAATTTACATGGGATTTTATTTGATGATTTCCTGATAGTTTTGGATGAGTGGTTACAAAGATTAGATGAAAATAATAGAACATTCCACACTGTTGTTTTGAGGATCTGGACCCCTAATTTAATCCAACAAGTTAATACCATAAATAATAAGATATCGCATGGAATTAATTTTTTGTTGGATAGTATATTGGGGGGGTATATTATTGAGTTTGGTATAGATTGTACCCAATCATACAGTACTACTGAGAGGGAGTTATTTAAAGGTCCGGGTGAAATATATTTTAAATCATTGTCTACTTGGGTCAAGATGTTGTTGTGTGATAAGGGAGTTATGAATTTGGAATTTAATCACCCTAGTATCTACGTTCCTTCATGTGCATAGGGGGACTAGGGAATGAATAGGGGATGGTATAAGAGTATGGATATGATGGATGTAGGAAATAATGAATAAGGAACAGATGGGCTGAGAATTTTGGGAAAAGAGGAAGGTGTGACAAAATAAGAGATTGGAGTGTTGCAGATTGGAAAAATATTTCGGTACAGTAGAAGAGGATTGTGGTTGATAGAGAAGGGAAACACAGTGCGTTTGAGGAAACATACATAGATGTAGTGATCTAGATAGAAGGAATACCACACATAGAATGGAAAGATAGGGAAAGGGATCGTCAGCTTAGTCCAACATAAGGAGATCCATTACGTAGCTCCACTCAGGCCAAACTATGTGTCGAACCCACAACCCCATGTTCATCAATGAGAACTAAGGTAAGATCTAATATTTTATCACTTGTAGTTAGTGGAGAAAGTAAAGATAATAGTAAAGGTAGTTAGAGTAGTGGAAGTAGTACAAAAACCTAGATTCAGTTATGGAAACAAAGGAAGAATACTACATATTACATTATGGAAGGGGTAGACCCCACGTTGAGAATGTCTATCTTCCATAGAGCAGGGACAAAATATATGGAACAAATTTGTTTTATCTGTGAAGAAATATGGATTGTGAAGCATGTCCAAGATGATGAGATGAAAATCACACAATTAGTGATGACATTTAGAGACTGCATGTTACTATGGTATATGAAGTATCTATCAACTGCACATATGGGATAAGCCAAAACATTGGCAAACATCAGGCAAACCCTGTTAAAAGAATTCTAGAAATCGAAGTCTGAGTGGCAGTGTATTATGGAACTAAAATAGATCAAGTAGTTGCAAACTGAATTAGTATGTGATTTTGATCATAGATTCAAGATACTGATGGATCAACTGACCTTCCAAATTCCATATGATCAACATAGGGAATGGTTCATTGCATGATTTTTACCACATATACATTGTCCATTGATGCAACAAAAGATTATATCACGGTTAGAAGCACTATATATTGTCATGAAATTGGAAGAATCCCTTGTAGGAGAGAATGACACCATGATGGATCAGATTCAGTCATAGATGGCAGCATTAAAAATCTAGTTGTAGGATATGGTTAAAGGGAAGGAAAAGCACAAATCATTTTGGTGCGTTACATGCATAAAGGAAGGCCATCATAAGAACGAGTATCCAACTTTTAAATATTATTGGGATACAAGAAATCTGAATCCCTTATCCCTGGGAGGAGAGGTATGGTATGAGATATGTAGAACAATGGCTCATCGCCCAACCACTTGTCCTTTAATGCATAAGTATCAGAGTACTGCCAAAAATGTATTTTGTGATTTTTGTAAGTCCATGGGACATGACAAAAAGGATTGTTTCGCACTTGATCTAATGAAGGAACACACCGTGGTTGCATAAAGAGTCCAAGGGGAATATAGATTAGGAGGATGGGTACCAAAATATTATACTTTGAGGGGTCACAATAAAGGAGGAAGAGGAGGATTTACAGGTCTAGGAAGATGACCAATTATATCCTATAGTTGTAACCAACCTGGGAATTTTGTGCAAGACTGTTTGAATCCTTACATGATGTGTACATATTGTAGACAACTGGATCATGTGAAGAGGGACTGTCCACAACTGATTGTGAAGTGGCATGAGAAAAGGAACCAGGATGTGCAAATGATAGCAACAGAAGAGTGCAAGGATCAACCAAGGGTAGTGTTAGCACTTGGTCATGTATTAAGGAAGAAAGCAAAGATTAAGGAAGAAGAAAGACGAAGTATGAAGTGTGTGGAAGGCACACAAACCAAGGAAGGTTAGAAGTGGTTAAAGAAGCATAAAAGAAGGAACAAATCAAAGGAAAGAAAGTCGTTGAAAGAGAATATCAAGGAAGAAAAAGCAACAAAGAAGATAGATCGTGGACAAGTCAGCAAGTGGAAGATGACCCTAATGGGTGTTTTGGAGAACCTCATGGAGAAGAAGAGAGAACAGGTTGGTGAAGTCCTTAAAATGAGGGATATGTGGACCTAGTATTTTGGCAATGTTCATTTAGGGTTTTGACACCTAGGCTTTAGTCTAGGGTTTTCTAAGAGTCATGGAATGTATAAATAGAGGTCTAGAAGAGTTGAGAGGGAAGAGAAAAGAATGGTGTTGAGATGTAGAAGTGTTATGTTTTAGGGTATTTTTTGGCCCTTGGATATGAAAGGAAGTGAATATTAAGGAAGAAAGGTGAAGTACGAATTGCGTGGAAGATACATAAACTGAGGAAGGGTCGAAGCGGGAAAAGAAGCAGAAAAGAAGGAGAGAAGGAAGGAAAATCTAACCGTCGGAATAGAAGATTGAGGAAGATAAATCAGTAAGGAAAATGGATCATGGACAACTCAGCAAGCAGAAGAAGACATCAATGAGTGCTTTGGAGCACCTCGCGGAAAATAAGGAAAGGTAGGCTGGTGAAGCCCTTAAAGCATGGGTCAAGTTGACCTAGGGTTTTGACACCTAGGGTTTTGGATATAGGGTTTTGACACCTAGACTTTGTTATGTAATGTATAAATAAAGGTCTAGAAGACCTGGGAGGGTTCGTTGATACAATGGTTTTTGTTGTTCATTGTTGAGAATCGTTGTAAAGAACAATGTTTAGACTGTATTATAAGATCTTCATCTGGGTGTGAAGATCAACCCTACAACTAGGTGCATGGGGAGGGACTAGAGGAAGAGAGAGATATGCAATCTACGTGTGCAGATAGAACTATATGTTTTCATATAATATTCAAGAAACATAGTTATGTGGACGTAGCCCTAGGGAGAGGGTGAACCACGTATATCTTATTATTATTTGTGATTGATGTTGTTTTATTTGCCATATGTTATATTGTTATTGCATTGTTGTGTTATATTTGAGATATAACATGCGAAGTCGACTTAAGTGAGATAAAGAATAACTAGATTTTTGTGTGTTGTGGTCCTAGTTCCACTTTTCATTTCATCTGGTTGTAGACACTTGTGTCCTGCAACCCCCTATTGCTACTTCGGGTGAGACTGCATTTGCTTCGCAGGTGTTGCCAAAAGGGCCAGTAGTTAGGGTTTGTTGGTGCACTATAAGAGTTGAAACCTGGGCCCGCCCCTGTGCCAACAAATGGTTCCTTTGTTGGGACCAATATATTTTTGAGGGAATTTCAAGGTGGCTCCCATTGAAGACAAAAATTCATAAGTGGATAAAACAACAAGAGAAGGACTTTGCTAAATCCTAGAACTAGCATTAGTACAAAAGGCTAGTTGGGAAGGTACATATTCACCGACATACATGAGATTTTATTTGGAGGAATTCATAAAGAGTTATACAAGTGGTTAGCTAGATTAGAAGATACCCAGTTTGAGATTAGATCTAGACCACCTGTGGTTTGGGCAACAACATTGATAAATAAGGTCAAGAAAGTTTATAACATTATGTCTAGGGTCATGAATTTCTGGTTTGATAACACTATTGGAGGGTACATTACTGAGTTTTCCATTGATAGAGTCAAATCGTATATCCAAGCAGAGAGGTATTTCTTTAAGGGGCCTAGAGGGAAGTTCCTACACTTTTTGAAGCTGAGGATTAAGATGCTATTGCATGAGAAGAATATCTTGAAGATACAGTGAAGCTAATGTTCAAGAATTAGGACAACAACAATGATATAGAGGCTGGACACATGCACAGTGGGAGGCCATTCAAATAGGTTCCTCTTACGAACCTATTTAAGAAAAACTACGGAGATTAGGGATTCTACAGTAGAGAAGAAGAAGATCTAACAGACAAAGATCATTCAGAATCTGCAAGAACATAGGAAGTACAGATCGAAGAACTTCATCGAGGAGAACCAGAAAATTCAGGAACTGCGCCTACTATTGAAGTAAGTAATAACACTCCCCTTGTTGTTTTAGAAGCATTAAGTAACCAGAGTATCAGAGTAGTCAGAGAAATTTGAGTACTACTACAGGCAGTTTAGCACATACTTAGTCAAAAAGCCAAGGAAGATCTATGGAAGATGAAATGAGGTTACCTATCTTTAGAGGAGATGGATTTGAAGATCTTGATAAGAATTGGTTCTTATGCAAAGTTGTATGAAGTATCAAGAAAGTCACTGACGAAGCTGTTCAGAGTACTTAGTTTAGTACTACCTTGAGGGATCACACTATGAATTGGTATATGAAGTTTTCTTCAGGACCTGGACAACCTAAACCAATGAATTCTATCAAGACTACACTGAGTGCATAATTCAAAAAACCTAAGTCAGAGTCGCAGTGCATTATAATGATGAAAGAAATCAAACAAAAGGTAACTGAACCTATTTGGGATTTTGATCAGAGGTTTATGACTCTGACAGGTCGGTTGAGTTTTCAGATTCCAGATGAACAAAATAAAGAATGCTTCATTGTTTCTCTCTTTCCACATATCAGATTCCCTCTTATGCAACAGAAGGTCACTTTGTAGGTTGAAGAATTCGAGATCGCTATGAAACTAGAAGTCGTCCCTGTGGGAGATTTCATCCCAGGTATGAGTCAAATCTTGAATCAGTTAACCATTTTATATTTACAGGTCGAAGATATGAAGAAATAAAAATTAAAAGAGGAAACAAAAGATATCTGGTGTATTAGATGTAAATCAGAGGGCCATGACAAGGAGCTTTCCCCTATTTCATGAATACTTGGCCTCTGGAGCACCTAGTCCTTTGAAGGAGACTATTGTAACTTGGTGCGAGGTATGTAGAACTAGACATTGCCTTGGTGAATGTTATTATATGGAAAAATATGTCAAGACACCTACCAATATTTACTGCACATTCTGCAAGTCTGTGGGAAATGATGAGAAGGATTGTAGGGCTTATGATCTCATGCATTAAAGATCACGGGACACATATAAAATTCAAGTAGAAACACAATAGGAAAGAAATAATGTGCATGTCAAATCCCTAGGAAGAGGAAAATTCAACCCTAGTGGTGGATTCAGAGGAAGAGGACGAGGAGGAGGTATGGGTCGAGGAAGAGGACAAATCATCTATTATAACTTCACACAAGCAGGACACTTGGCAAGGGATTGTTAGAAATATTGTACCACTTGCAACTATTGTAACTCATTTGATAATGGAATAAAAAATTGTCCAATATTATTGGCCAAACTCCAGGAGAAACGAGGAGGAAACCAACAAGTACAATTAATATTAGCAGAACCTCACAGTGAAGACCCCAGAGTTGTTGTTATTACTAGAGGATGCATTGTTATAGGAGAATACAAAGTGACTCCAGGAAAGACTGCAGAAGAATCAGGGATCAGAAAAGATGCAGAGAAGGCACAGTTGTTTGATCCAAGGAGAGAGAGACATACTTTTGAGGAAGAAAGAAAAGAATTTGTAGAAGGAGTAAATTCTAACCTTGTACAATATCTATTGCAAACTGATATTAAGAAAAGAACAGAAAAGATATAATGACAAATACAAACATTACACAGAGATATTTTTACCTGGAAACCCAAATCGGGAAAACCAACATATATTATATTCATACATTGTTTACAATACAATATACATATAGGAGCCAGCGACATCCACAACCCTAACCCAATGACCTGGATTAGTCCAAAACCCTAATTCCTTAACCAGAAATAGAAAACCATTGGCAAAAAACCATGTGCCGAAAAACCACCTAATATCATGTGGTCCCGGAAATATGTAGTCCCGGTAATATGTCATCCCAGAAATATGTCGTCCCGGAAATATGTCATCCCGACGGAAATATGTCATCCCGAAAAAAAATTCGGGGGCGCTGCCCCTGCACCCCCCCGAGGGTGGCTCCGCCCCCCTCTAACCCCCCTGTGCATCCAGTGAAGAAACTCAGACACTACTACTCGTGCAAAGAATATAACACATACCCAACATTCTCCCACTTGTTGTTTTCTTTGCACACAAGGAGTTACAAGGTTACATAGTCAACAATCCAGGGCAACAATGCCCATGGATCCTCTACACCAAGAGAAATTCTCAGTGCTCACATATTTTGTTAATGAATATGCAACATTCTTCAAAGTGTCCACCTTCATTAGTGATACCTTCTTTTCTTCAATCATGTCTCTTACAAAGTGATATTGAACATCAATGTGCTTTGTCTTTGAATGATAAGTAGGGTTCTTTGCCATGAAAATTGCACTCTGACTATCACACTCTATCCTTACAGCTTCTTGTACCAACCCAATACCTGAAAAAAATATTTGTAACCATACTTCTTCCTTACTTGCATGAGTGGATTCCATGTATTCATATTTTGTAGTTGAAAGTGCCACTACAGCCTGTCTTTTGCTCATCCAACTTATTGCTCCTCCAAACAGGTTAAACGCATACTCACTTGTGGATCTCCTACGATCCAAATCTCCAGCCCAGTTTGCATCCACAAAGCCATGTATATCGACCACTCTGTCCAATCCAGATCTTCCTTCATAGCACAATCCATAGCTAGCAGTGCCACGCAAATACCTGAAAACCCTTTTTACTGTTGTCCAATGCTCCTTCTCTGGTTTTGACATATATCTGCTCAAAACTCCCACTGCATGTGCAATGTTTGGTCTAGTATAGACCATTTCATACATAAAACTGCCAACTACACTCGCATATGGAACATGAGACATGTCCTCCTCTTCTTCATGTGTCTTGGGACACTGATCCACAAATAGCTTTACACCAATAGGAATAGGAACCTTAACCGGTTTACATTCCTGCATATTAAACCTCTGCAATATTGTCTCGACATATTTTCTCTGATTTAACTAGAGTTTCCTCCTTTTTTGATCTCTTTTAATTTCCATGCCCAAAATGA